>NC_051167.1:111569861-112125955 GCF_013339725.1 Rhipicephalus microplus | reverse complement strand
ACGTGGCATCTGCCAATTTTTTTGTACAATGAATAGAGGACTCATCTAACCCTAACCGGGACATCCATAAAGTCGCAGAGAATATTGAGCACTCTGCGCGACAGAAAACCTGTAGGAGCTAGTTTAAGGTTATGTACTGCACAACCTTTCCCTAAGGACAACAGACAATGATGCCAAGCAAAATATGAGGGATCGATTTATTTGATTGAATTGTGGGGTTTTACGTCCCAACAATATATGAATATGAGAGACGCTTTAGTGGAGGGCTCTGGTACTTTAGAACAACTGGGGTTCTTTAAGGTGCGCCCAAATCGTAGCACACGGTCCTACAACATTTTCGCCTCCATCTAAAACGCAACTGCCGAAGCCGGGATTGATCCCGTGACCTGCGAGTCCACAGCCATGTACCTTAGCAACTAGACCACATGTCGGGTCGAAAGTGTAGGCAACGCTAATATATTACTGGTATGTAAATGTGTAGAAAGAAAAGTGGACAAAACATAACCTGCCGCTGGCGGCAGTTCATGCTGCGACATTAGAATAAAACGACCGATGCTCTACCAGCTTTACTACCATGGTCGTCATACTTGCGTCCAATCTTTCATATAGATAGTGACTTTTAAGCGTGAGAGTGTCAGTCAGTGCCACTAGTGGACACGACGGTGACTGTGAAACAGTATTTTCTTTGCCTCTTGGCTTATGTAGCACGTGATTTTATTACAAGCAGGCAACTGACCAAGAATCCCTCGAATACTATACCTGAAGACGTCAAGTCTGGTTGATAGAAACTCTCGCAAACATTGAAGGAAATAAGTAAAAATTTAGGGGCACACTGTTCTTTGTTAGGAACAGTATTAAAGAAAACTAGCAGACAATGATGCTAAAGAAGTATAGGGGATGTTAGAAGTAATAATGGTATTATAGATATGAAAAAGAAACATGAAGGAAATAAATTTTTCTTCGCGTTACATTACACATTTGCTGATAATATCCCATACATTTTCTTTGGCCTCATTATGTGTTAGTTCTAAATAATACTGTCCATAGGAATGAAAGCGCACTCTTGAATTTCCCTTCCTTTCTACAATCTTTCTTTGGGTATTACTCACTCTAGCGACGAACACATAACGGTGTCCTGAATTCAGGTTTCTATAACTTGCTTTTCACGTATGCAAGGGCATTGACGGAGTGCAATACTTTTATTTCGTCATAAGTGAATATAGTTTTCCAGATGCACAATATAATTTTCCCAGCTTTTGATAACACCGGTACAATTAAAGCATAACACAATTCGTCTAAAAGTTTTGTGCTTGAGCCTACGTCTCAAGAAGTTGTCTTGTCTTCTTCAGTGCTACTACTGATTTCCTTAGCACTAGTGTGTATATGCTTTGTACTCTCGCCTCTAATCCGAACTAAGAAATGCGAGGCGTCAACTGTATTTGAGGTTGCGGAAGAGGTCCGGCATAACGAATGGTGTGATGGTAGATGTATTTTGTGAACAAAAAGAAAACAAATGTGGGGCCGGAAGAAGTTGATGATTACTGAATAGAGCTTTTATAGAAACATTTATACCTTTTAGCTGGAGCTTTTTGAAATAGTCAAAATGTAGGAATGTATACTTTGTCGTTGCGGACGAGACGTTTGAGGTATGTAAAGTGTCCAATTGTCGAAGTTGTCACTTGGTATTAAGGTGTCGTTGCACTGTTTCCGTAATTTATTTGCGGTGTCCGCGTTCGACTGTTTAATCGAACATTAAAGCAGCAGTGACATCAACTTGAAGCATGTCGAGTTTATTTTTTTGCGTCAACGCGTAGTTATCAATCCCTTGATCCGCACTGATAATGCAATAGAAAGACGAATCAGTTTTTGTAATATAGATTAGTATGACCAGTATCGAATGAAATTTGAAACGGGTGCAAAGCCCGCAAATCTTCAGCGCTGCCAAGTGGTCCCCTACGCGGTCATGGCCTATCTGATCACGTTGACAAGAAATTGTGAAGGCAGTTTCAGTTGACAATTCATGTGCTCGGCGCGCCCGTGTATAGGCATGTTTCGCCACCGTCATGGGCGTCCAGAAATGACGATGAAAAAAACCGAGAATATAGAATCACGGCGATTGCAGCGTAGTGCATAGCTTTCGGTTCGATCCTCTTCTGAGCAGTGATTCTGAAATCGTCGCCTGACGAGCAGCGAGTAGCTGGAGACGCACATTTGGGCCACGCTGGCTAGTAAAGCAAATGACCAGTATACGTGATTGTTACTTTGTGTCGTCCGTTACTTCAAATTATCGCATTCACACTCACGACTGCATGACAAATCACCCAAAGCAGCACAAATAAAATGCACCATTCAAACGAACACGCTGCACACACCAGCAAAGCAGTGCAAGTGAAACCCGTTGACAGGCCACCAGACGTCATCACTGGAGGGTAGGACATGTAGACACCGCGATCAAAACAGAATTGTCTACGTAATTGCTGGTCAATTCCTCTCCCTCTGCGCTTGAGGTTTGGCATAAGATTTCGCTAAACATGCCTAAATGCTGTCAATTTCTTAATGCCTGGAACGTGCCATTGATCATTTGGACGTTGTTCACGGTCAAAGAAGAATAACTTCTACGTAACGAACCCTATTCATACTTCACTAACAAATCTCATTCATACCAAGCAATGAAATGAACGCTACATCTCGAGTTGTAATTTGGCGTCACGGCTTCTTTAAGAGGCAGTCCCGTTTCGCCAGTGCATGTACCGTCTTTGGCAACATGAACATCATGTGGATAGCGTTTGCTCTAGCAAAGGCAATACTAGATTTTATGTGATAGGCGCAATCATTAACGAATTTCATCTAAAATGGTATCAACACGGGCAATGGGCCGGCCACGAAAAATGAAAGCAGCGTGTGTGGCATTACAATTTTTTGGAATTCATAGGCTGGCTATACGTTACTACAGGTTGTCCTCTGACTGTCAACCGGTTTTCTCATGTATCTGATGAAGTATACGAAGACGACCTATTCTGCTTGTAAGAGAAACATCACCAAACATCAGGAAATATAGAGAAAGATTGACAGTTGAATAACTGCTCTATACGGTGTCCGAGCCTATGCTTGGATGCATTCACTACAAAGCGCGAACGGTACCGAGCTGACGTCTTCTGCTGTGTCAGTGCCATGCAGTCAACTGCGTTCGCCCGAGATATGCACTAGCAATACCCTCCCTAGACGACTGTGTGAATGCGCAGATTGAGAGTCTGAATGGGCTACTGGGCTTATAAATTTGTTATATTCCTTCAGGCGTCATTCTGTATCATAGTGAAAACCGCTGTTTTATGTCTTGCCTTTTTCTCTTTTCAACGCTACTAGTACGACACGTTCAGTTCACGAACGTCATAAGCGTTGTCACCGCCTCATGGTATTCTTGATTGCGAATAAGCAGTCTTCGAGTTTTAGGAAAACAAAAGACGGAGAGAGCCGTAGGGCGATATATATTGCGGGAAAAATTACTCTCTTGTAGTACTTCAGAGAGAGAGAGAAACCTGATGTCGAAAGGCAGAGTGGTTAACTCTAAGACAAATATGTGGTTGGCTACCATGCACTGGGAAAGGCGTACGAGGAGACACTACAGTAAGAAAGAGAGAAATAACAGAGAGAGATAAACTGAAACACGCGTACGCTTACACAGAAGTGCCACAAACTTTCAAAGTGGTGGGTTGCTCATAGAAAGTTCAACAGCGCCCTCATCACTTTGCGGCGTGAAGCTCGATCTTTCCCGCATTTCAAGACTGATTTCTGAAAAAGCGGCTGGTGGTCGAGGCGTGCAAGCATTGCTGCGAGGAACTGTTTCTGAGAGCTATTCTGCGGACACTGACAGAAAAAAGTTCAACGGTATAACTGCTCCGAAAAAGTGGGCGAAAGCACAACGGTATAGTAAAACTTATTTTTAATGGCGTTTTTGCTTTTGCCCTTTCGACTACTTATGGCTATGAGGCTGCCTGGTTTGCTGGTGACCGCTTCAATGTTTACACACTAATTAAATACTGTTGTTAAAAAATTTACTAATAACCTATAGGAAAGATTTGTGCAAAATTGTGCGTTAAAATTTAAGAAAAGTTTAGAAATGCTCTCGGAAATATTTTATGTTTTGGTGCATATCACACAGAAAAGAAAGCAACTAAACCGGTTTGCAAATGAGTGAAGACTTTTGGCAGCCATTGAAGCACAAAGCCCATAAAAGTCGAACATTCTGCGAGGGATTCAGGACAAACTAACAGCGTTCTCACAGAGATCGCTCCTGTTTTCACATTCGCAAGAATACTGAATACACTGAGAATAATTTAACACACCTCAGTTGCGCCAACCGAATCAAAGTCAGAATTTGTAAATGGCTCGATGGTTAGAACCTTTGTGAGCTTCCCACTAAATATTTGGCGTAGCATGACGAGAGATTTCAAGGGATCTATACACTTTGCTTGCTCAGAGTCACAGATTGATGGACCCGAAGCAAGAATACGCAAATTGCATAATTATTCTTAAGTAGAATAGAAAGTTGGACGAGTTGGAATCCTTGCGTGATTGACATGGCGGTAAAGAAGAAGATGAAATAACACAGAATAACAATAATTTTGGCTATTGAACTTTCATTTGAGTTATTTAGATTGGACCCTGCGACTAGTTTCAATACGCACTTATGAAAGTAAAAACTGCTTGTAGTAGCAAGTAGCATGGTCTCTATTTCGTGCAATATCACTAATGCAGTCCAGTAGATAATATGTTCACCATGGTACAAGTTAGTACTAATGAATGTGCGAAAAAGTTTTCTTGGGGTACAATGCAGTGGTGCAATTATATACAAATTCCAAATCCGGACGGAGGTGGTCTGTCGGTGACGTCAAAAAGTGGGCGGTCCGCAAAGGTCGCGAGGACGAGAGGAAGTGAACAGCCAATGAGGGAATTGGAGGCTTGCGTCATCATTTTGACGTCGACTTGGGGACCGTATAGCAAAGTACAAAGTGTTTGTAACATGTTCAGAAGTGTTTGACTAATATTGCGCACTATTAAAATGTATTGACACTAGTTTTCAATTGTTTAATAAGGAATACGATACAATCCAAACGTATTTTTTCTGTTATTGTTCTAAACAACACTAAATTTAGCGGGACGGTTAGTGGTGGCGCTAGGTACAACTTTGTTTCAAGCAGTTACTGTTTTCAAAATTCCACTACTAAACGGCGCTACTTTCAAAGTCGTTGGCTCGGTTGAGCGCAGTCATGGCGGAGGGCAACGGCACCGCTAGCCACCAGCAGCAGTGGCTCATCCGCGTTTCCGAGGGTCTGCGCGCGCTGGTGCTCACCTTCATGACTGAACATCCACAGCTCGCGGCGATAGCCATTTAGCTGCAGCATGGCGTCACGGTCGCCGAGCAGCGGCGGCTGTGGCAAGAGCTCAGCCACTCGCTAAACCTTGAAGGCCCTGCGCAGAAAAACGTGGATGAGTGGCAGGCTTGGTGCCGCAGGCAGGTGCACGAGGCCCCCGTGACGCCGCTGCCATCAAGGAGGCACAAACGTGAGTGACCGTCGAATGTGCGGGCGATTTGTTCTTTGACATTGGTGTATATTTCCAGGGGCACTGGAGGGGGTCGTCTGCCAGGCTTCCGTGGTCGCTTGTTGCAGCTAACCGGGTTGGCACGCTTCGGTGGCGTGGTCGCTTGCCTCGAATATCAACGGGTAAGCACTCTGCCGCTGCAGTATCACGGGTTCCTGAGAAGTGCCATGAGAGAGTTTGCCCATTTTGTAAGGGGTGCCTTTAGGGGAACCTTGTTGAACAGTAAGATAGTGCAGGAAAAAGAATTCAAAAGCAGGTAGGTTTGTCAACTGAAATCTCACTTTGCAGCCCTTGCAGTAAAAGGCGTATTTATTTATCATAACAGACACGCAATGCCTGCGGGCAAGTGCATGCAATAAATGGTAATACGTGATATCAATGACCACTAAATAGCTGCAGAACATTTCCACGATGTTTAGTACGTAAGGTTGTCAAATAGCCAGAGTAACGAATACCCTTTTTCTGAAAGATTATGCCCACGACACTTTCCAGCAGGCGGATGTTCCCGCTCCTGCAGTGGAGGTGGAAGCCACTGAAGCGGCTGCAGGTGACAGTGACACAAGCATCTGAGAACTTAGTGTTTTATTGATTATAGGACATATGTGCCCCCAGTTCGTGAACTTTTATTCTTTACTCCACAGAAGGCCCCCCAAGTTACCCTGAAAGCATGCCCGCTGCACCGGGTAAGTTATTGATCATCAAAGCGTTTTGAGAAAATAACCTCTCGTATGTTATTTGAATTATCCAATTATTCACAACATGGCCATAGACTGAAAGCCTACCAAAGCATGCGGTGACGAAAATGCTGCATGTTTTCAGTGTCTCAGCCTCCTGTGCGGCCTCGCCGTCGACAGAGGCCACGGCGCACCGACACCTTGTTGCGGGTGTCTTGGCAGTGCGACCAGAGCCTCGAGCTGACTGAGCAGTTGCTTGATGTGAGTAGACCGTTTGTTTAAATTTTACGTAAAGGGTTTGAACATTTTTAATGCTCTGTTATGATGACTGAAACGAACTTGGGCTGTAAATAAGAAACATGCATTGTATTGAGGGCACGGTATCTGACATCTGCAATGATAAACTGCCGGGCAAAAGGTTAGTCAGCCCTGAAAAGGGCTGTTTGAAGGTAGAGATGCATTTAAGGATGAATGAAGAATAGTTCCAGCAATTGTTTGTTGATCCAAACGAAGAGGGCATAACTTGTACACGAAGCCTCACACTTTGAAAGGGTGCCACCAGGCCAATGAATTTTCAACTGAGGGGAAATTGTTGTGCACGTTGCAATTCTCCGCAGCAGCAGCTTCGAGCCACGAGATGGTTGAGAATTCTTCAGCAGCTCATGCAAACATTTCCACCATAATGATTCACTGCAGGCGGTGCAGGGGATCAAAAGGTCAGCCATCCACATCACTTCTCTAGCGCGGCGTATGGCAGCAGCACAGGAGCGGGTGGCCGCAGCACAGGAGCGGGCGGCAGCAGCACAGGAGAGCATCCTGCAGGTAGTCCAATCCTTGGAGCAGGCCATGGCTGAGGGCCCTCTGCGGGAAAGAGATACATAGTTATTTTAAATTTTACATCATGTTTTTAATGGTTTAATTGTTTATCATGCATTATTGGTTTGTTAGTTTTTATACGTTTACGTGTTTTAGTCAATGTTTTATTTCAGACGTTGTTTTTTTTGCATTTACCACATATTATTAGCTTTAAGTAAGCATATACGTTGTACAAGGAGAACAGCATTTTTTTTCTTCACGTCTTTCATCTATTTGATGTTCGATATATGCTTTTCTCAATTTATGTTCGACCTACTCGTGAGGCAGCGTCTCCCCCCTCCCCCCACCATCTTAAAGGTGTCTAGTCACCATACGAAGACCAAGAGCGTATAGTTGACATTTTTTGTGAATGTTTTAGCACTGTGATATTTGTGTTGCCTCACTGTTTTCTAGCTCACTGCGCTTTTTATGCAGCATTACCACATGGTGTTGGACTGTGATATCTTTTAGCCTCACATTGTTTCGCAGCTCGCTGCATTCTTCATGAAGCATGTTTACCTGCCGAAAATTGCTTACACTGTGATATTGTCATTTCAGCGCAATGAGGCTAAGGTACAAACAACCAAGTCTTTTTTGTGATCACTAAACTAGCAAGTGGGTATGTCGCACAGTTTCACTAATGAAAATGGTCATCATCACAGCAACATGCCAGCAACTGTTAAACTGCTAGATTCACTTTAGAATTTAGGACTGCCTCAATACTTTGTGGCCTGGATCCATGCTTTCTTAGGTGATAGAGAATTTTACTGCTCACAATCTGGTGTCAACTCTTCAGTATACAGGCAAACGAGAGGTATACCGCAAGGGTCAGTACTATCGCCCTTACTATTTATTGCTCTACTATGTTCCATTCCCATACAGCAAGATGTACAGGTCTATGTGTATGCCGATGATATTGCATTTTTTGCTGCGTCGGCGGATATTCACACACTGTACCTGATTCTGCAGACATACATGAATAGTCTGGAAACGTGGCTGGAGGATATCAACCTATGCCTCAATACAAACAAAAGTACAATCATAGTTTTCGCACAAAATGCCCCAGTGCGAATTTCACTAACGTACCGGCAGGACACCATACCTCAGGTCGAGTCAGTTAGGTACTTGGGGGTAACCTACACCGAAACACTAAACTGGAGTCCTTACATAGAAAACATGGCCGCTAAAGGAGCACGTGCCGTAGGGATGCTGCGCAGGCTCAGTAATTATCGTGCCGGTTTGCGTTGAGACGTGCTCATTATGATATATTGCATGTACATTCGACCGATACTAGAATTCGGCTGTGTTTTGTTTTCTGGCTCTCCGGCCTACAGAGTTCGACCACTGATTCTGCTAGAACGCGAATCTTTACGCTTATGCCTAGGGCTACCCAAATATGTTGCCAACAATATCCTATACGAAGAATTCCGCCTGCCTTCTCTTATCAAATGATTTCATATTCTAACAGTACGTACATTCCTTAAAATCTATGCATCACCTCAGCGGAGGGCACAGTATGTGTTCATTAGCCAGCAGATCTCATTCTTCAACCACCAATGGCCTAAATTAAGGTGTCCTCAAGTAATATTTACTCAGAAACTTTTGGAGCCCTTAAGAGTTAACCTTTGGGAAACACTTGTGCTCAACACTGTAGATGCAATTAGGATAGAATTTGACGATATATATCCCAAAATGCAAAAACTTTGCCATATCAGTATATAAATGGCATTTTGGAAGATCATTTGGCCAATCTAGAAACATCCATTGTGATAGCGACTGACGCTTCGGTTTATGGAGAGAAGGCTGGTGTAGGAATCGTATCATCCTCTCTAGATTGGGCTTTCGCAATTCGATTACCCGACTTTACACCTATTTACCAAGCTGAACTACTGGCAATAGTCCTTGCATTGCGTAAAGTGCCGCAAGATCTATCAGCGGTGATTGTTATAACAGACTGTCTCTCGGTCTGTACTGCCTTAAGCTCACCAACTTTTTCGCGCACCTTAGAAACTTTCTACTCGCTCATTCCTACACATGTGCGACTCGTCCGACTAGTTTGGGTACCAGGCCATAGAGGTTTAGCTCTGAATGAGCATGCAGATGCACTAGCTGTATCTTCCCTTGATTGTCCTGTTTTACCTATTTTGCCTACTTCTGAATATATAACAGCAGCACGCTTTGAAAAACGCACAACGGCCAATAACTTTGAAAAATCCCCTTTGTTTCTATCATACTTCACACAGCTAAAGTTTTTTGGAAGAACAAGTGGTGTTCATCAAGGAAGGAAGAAATAGTAATTGCCAGGCTGCGTTGTCGAGTCCCCTCATTGAACTTTACCTTCACAGGTCGGGTCTGGCACACTCGCCTTTGTGCCTTTATTGTAATGAGAGGGAATCTTTGGAGCACTTCTTTTGTCATGCCGAAAATTGAAAACTCAAAGGGAAAATTCACTAGAAGAACTCCTACGAAAGTTGGGCTTAAACTTGACACTTCCGGTGATTCTTTCTATGGCGCAGCCGCATTTGGATTCAGCCACAGGAGCGTTTTTAACGCTGTTACAAATTTCTTACGAGAATCTAAAAGATGGAATTCTAAAAATAGATAACTTAAGTTGATTTATGTATAATATTTTTTCTCTTTTTTGTATGTTTATATGTTTTCTTTTCAAAGTTCTTTTTTTGAAATGTAACACCTTTTTATTATTACCTATATTACCTAATTAATCTGACCCTCTCTTTCAAGAAGTGAAATAATTTAAAAAGCAAGACACCGTCCCAATCATGGCCTATCCCCCTAGGTGGGTTGCGCCAAGGTGTTGAGGAACCAACCAACCAACCAACCAACCAACCAACCAACCAACCGTTTTCATCTAGTTTTCATTGTAAATTACTCATTGCAGGAATTAATTTTGAACGTGGTATGCTTTTGGAGCAGCGAGATTGCTGAGCTGTCATCAAGCGAGATTGCTGTCATGAAAACAACCCCATGTTATTTGCTGCTTTGATTTACGTATTTTGTAGCATTGCCGTATCACTGTAGTCGAGAATTCAAATCAAATGAAATATTATTTAAATATTTATAGAATGTTGAGGACAATGAACAAAAAGCCGGCACGGCATTGTGCTCGGCAAGCCTAGCGTGTACAATTGAATACTTGCAGTCAATGACTATGAGAAGAGACGGACATATGTATCGCGTTCTTGCAACATGTTTCTAATGTAACTGCAATTTTTATGCGTTTTCGAAAAGAAGTCGTGTGACGTTGCTGCATTGTTTCACAATCTTTTGATGGCCACAGTCAGCACAGGGTGACCCTCATATGCGCTTGCTCCAATCTAGTCTGTTGTGACTGTGATCACTGATATAGAAAAGGGTGTTTCCAATGCCTATTTCATGTGACGTTTAAAGAAAATGCAACATTTTTCCATTGCCACCATGAATCAAGTTGAAGCACGAGTAAGTACTTTGTGTTGTGGCAAACACGGCCCTGTCTTGCCTGGGTGCACTGGAATTAGTATGAATAAATTATGTTGTGATATGACAGCTTACCGCGTTCCTGTGCACTTCAAAAAACGCCCACGACAGCGCTGCGCTGCTGCTGTCCTCTGAGCAGCACGTTGCGCGGTGTGAGCACATGGCTCTCTCCTGGCTCCCCATCGTCATCCTCAGCTGGTGGCATGTCCCCAACATACTCATCCAAGGTCCACTCCCCCGCGTCCCATGCAATGTTGTGGAGAGCAGCGCAAGCATAAATAATTCGCCCTGCTTGATCGGGGTTGTAGAGCATCGTTCGAAAGTGCTGCAAGCAGCGGAACTTGCTCTTCAACACTCCGATTGCCACAGGTCCCGTTGATTAGGGAGGCGATCGGCGGGCTAATTCCAAGGACCGAAGTATCGGCCCCAGAACCACACCACGAAAGCGTGGACAATTTAGAAGTGGTCCTTTTCGGCGCGCCAGAGGCGCCGGCTGTGGCCCAAAGAACAAGTCAGAGCCGAGAGTTGATAACAAAACCGAATTATATTCTCAATAATGGCAGATCAAAACAATACACAAGTATGCACACTCCACAATAGTTGAATACAATATGTCACCCACCAAACAACGTACTACACGTACAATCAGCCACACTCGAAACAACGGACACAGACAACAATACGCACTACAATGCAGTCGCATGCATTGGACACCAAGAACTTAAAGACTAAAGGATAGGAAACCTATTCAGTCCAAAGCTCTTGGAACAAAAGTCTGCATGATACTCTTCCGAGAATCACTCACTCAAAGTCCAGCGTTGTTGTCGTTCCGCTGCCCTCGAAGTTTCTCTTCCAGGAAACCTCGCGTCTTGAATTGGCCACTCTCCAAGCTTCAAACTTCTTCGCCGGAAACACGTGGGCTTCACGCACGCAGCTGTTGCCACGCGTCTTCGCTCGATAGCGGTAAACACACACCTTGCCTGTAGCTCGAGTCGTCACCCCTCAGGTGGAAATCGTCTTATTCTCCTGCTTTGTCTCCACGGACGAAACCCTCGCCGACTACATGGCGGAATCCCTACGCGCTCTGGCGCTAACTTCCGTCTTCTCCTCCGAAGTTTCTCTTCCAGGAAACCTCACGTCTTCTCCTGCTTTGTCCCTACGGACAAAACCTTCGCCGACTACACAGCGGGATACCCTACGCGCTGTGGCGCTAACTTCCGTCTTCTCCTGATCTCTCACCTCGGCTGCTCGATTAAATACCCTCCGCGCGAGATTCCAGAAAGTTCTCGTCATTTAGTCAGCGCGATACGCAGCGAAGGCTGGGGAGAGGACGAGACGGCTCGAAGGCCGTCCGCGATGGATGACTCAACCCGGCCTCACCACGCCCCCTTCCATCTAAAAAGTTCGAGTGCTTGCTCGGCCGCCGTTGTGGGGTGAGGAGGTTCCTCGGCGAATCTGCACTTCCGAGGGAGTCGCACCCGGGGTCTGCATGTTTGTTTTCTTTCTTTTTTTTATCGTTGACCTCGCGGCGTCACTCCCGCGTTTCGTCGCTAGGAGTTGGCGGCACGCTCTTTTTGAGCGCTCGTTCTGTGACACTGCCCGCCACTTTAAGAATATTATCTCATAATATTCAAAACTACACAAACGAGCGCGAACAGTCACCACACACTCTGAAGGACTGTAACACAAACCGTCGCTCATGACACTTAACATTCACAATAGAACACTCAATACAACTGTACATTGCAATTCAATCTGACAACACATAGAGTATAGCCACAGGTACATGAATACAATGCTCCATCACATATTCCAAACAATACAAATATACAAAGCTCTCATTACCACAATTGTACAATACTATACCTCACGTCACAGCACAAACACTTCGACACTTGTGACAAAGGATAACAAGAACATTAACAAAACATATAGCACTCAGCCCTGCCAAGCACAATTCGATTCCACCTCAGCACCTATTTTGTGTACCTTGAGCGGTGCTTGCGCCCTTTCTTGCGGTGCTCGCTCGACCTCTTCTTGTTTTTCCTCGTTCTTTTTCGGCGAGCCCTTTCCAACGACGGTATCTGAGGCGGCGTCTCAGCCATCGTTGTCACTTGCGACACCGTTAACGGGTCATAACATTCGACGGGTCCTGTCTGTTTATTTACCTGCTTTTTCATGTCTCTACATTTGGCACGGCTGGCCGACTCCGTCACCTTTACACTGCCGGTAAGTTGAGGTCGTGCCGACGTACGTCCAGCTGCCCAGCACGTGAACTCATTCAACACGATCATCTTATCATTCATGGTCCCTTGCACCGCGGCTTCACCTTGGGCTCGAACGAGATCCGTCACGAGATGCTCCTCTACTGTATCTCGCGGCCGCTGGGTTGGCGAGGGCTCTATCTTCGGGTCTTTCCCCAAACGTTCTGGATCATTCGGCCCTCGCGCCCCGTCGATGTTTCCGATGACGAGGTCGTACAGGGGAATCGTCATGCATAAAGCAGTAACCTTCCCGCTGAAGTACGGGGTTTCAACCTCAATTTCTGCTTCGGGAAGCATCCAAACTGTACGGTCAATTAGGCAAACCGGTTTCGTTTTGCCTGTTAACTCACTTTCCCGTACCAAATTTCTCCGCACGAAAACAGTGGAGCTGCCAGTGTCTCTTAACACCGTAATCTTTTTGTCCGCAACTTTTCCAGGCAGCGTTGGCATTCCCTTCGAAACACCGGTTGGCTGTTTGTCATCACAGCACCCACAATAGGGATTTTCTCCCCATTTTCAACTCTACAAATTCATCGGTGACGTCATCAACTTTTTTGGTGCCACTTGTGCACAGGATACCTGGTGAGTCTGACTCGCTCCGTTACGACATGCGTCTTCCTTGTGCCCAGTCTGACCACATTTGAAACATTTTACAACCGTGGGGCTCGTGAAGTTAGTTCGGCAGTGTTTAGCACGGTGACCCACTCGGTTACAAAGAAAACATCGCGGAATGTTCTCCGGTGCACGCGTCTTTTCCTCGGGAGCCGATTTCTTCGAATCCTCGGGACACTCCTTCTTGAATTTGGCCAAATCAGTGCCACCTTGCGCTTCCAAGAATTTATCAGCTAATTCAAGCATGTCTTCAAGTGACTTAGCTCTCCTCTTTTTCAAGTACAGTGACAGGCTTGGGTAGCAACTAGTAAGAAATTGTTCTCTAATTAGGAGCTCTCTAAGCTCATCGTACTCCTGTGCTGTCCCTGAAAGTTCAATCCATCTGTCGAATTAATGGCATAGTCGGGCGGCATACTGCGTAGCCGTCTCACCATCAGCTGGCTTTCCTGTCCGAAATCGGTCCCGGAATTCTTCCACAGTAAATCTAAATCGCTTCAGCAAAGCAGCTTTCACCTTTGCATAGTTGGCTGCATCGGTCGGCGTCAGCCTACCGTACACACTGAGCGCTTCACCACTCAAGCAAGTACTCAAAGCAGTTGCCCATGATGTTCCGGCCGATTCTGGCTCCTCGCAATCGTCTTAAATCGGTGAACGTACTCGTCAAAGTCGTCCTTCCTTTCATCAACGCTACGAGCAGCTTGCTTGGGTTCAAGCGGAAGCCGTGGTCCTCCCGTTCGCTGCTTTCAACTCTCGCTTGGACCGGAGTTTCACTTCGCTGTTGCAACGGAGCCGCTCGAGTTCTATCTCGTGCTGTCGCTGCCGTTCTCTTTCCTCTCTTTCTTCTTTCGCCCTCTTAGCTGCCAGTCTTTCTCTCTCCAGCTCCAACTTCAATTGTTGCTCTGTTTCTTCCTTCAGCTGTCGCTCCTTTGCCTCTCTTTCTTCTCTCGCCCTTTCGGCTGCCAACTTTTCTCTCTCCAACTCCAACTTCAATTGATGCTCTCTCTTCCTTTGCTCTTTTAGTGGCCAGCCTTTCTCTCTCCAACTCAGCTGCTTTTCTTCCTTGGCTCTCTCTTTTTTTCTTTTTCCTTCTGGGTGACCCACTTCCGTAGTTCGGCGCCAGAAAGACCTATCTTCTCACCAAGAGCTACTAACTTTTCAAGATCGATTGTGTCTCGCAAATAAAACCTTGCCGCTTGCAAAAAATATCAGCCTAAATCAGTCTATCGGAACACTCCCCTGCACTCGTTACGAGAACACTGAACAACACACAAAATCGTTCCGATAGCACTATAAACAACTTGAGGCCCTTTCTCACTACTTTGGACACACTGCGCACCAAAAGGTCCTGTCGCGGACGCCAGATTAATTGCCACAGGTCCCGTTAATTAGGGAGGCGATCGCCGGGCTAATTCCAAGGCCGAAGTATCGGCCCCCCGAACTGCACCACGAAAGCGTGGACAATTTAGGTGGTCCTTTTGACGCGCCAGCGGACGCCGGCTGTGGCCCAAAGAACAAGTCAGAGCCGAGAGTTGATAAACAAAACAGAATTATATTCTCACTAATGGCAGATCAAAACAATACATCAGTATGCACACCCACAATAGTCGAGTACAATATGTCACCAATCAAACAACGTACTACACAGTACAATCAGCCACACTCAAAACAACGGACTCAGACAACAATACGCACTACAATGCAGTCGCATGCATTGAACAACCAAGACACTTAAAGACTAAAGAGATAGAAAACCTATTCAGTCCAAAGTTCTTGGAACAAAGGTCTGGATGATACTCTTCCGAGAATCACTCAAAGTCCAGCGTTGTTGTCGTTCTGCTGCCCCCGAAATTTCTTTCCAGGAAACCTCTGTCGTTCCGCTGCCCCGGAAGTTTCTCTTCCAGGAAACCTCACGTCTTCACTTGGCTCCTCTCCAAGCTTCAAACTTCTTCGCCCGAAACACGTCCGCTTCACACCGCAGCTGTTGCCACGCGTCTTCGCTCGATAGCGGTAGACACACGCTCTTGCCTGTAGCTCGAGCCTTCACCCCTCAGATGGAAATCCTCTTCTTCTCTGCTTTGTCCCTACGGACATAACCTTTGCCGACTACACAGCGGAATGCCTACGCGCTCTGGCGCTAACTTCTGTCTTTCCTCACCTCTCATCTCGGCTGCTCCATTAAATACCCTCCGCGCGAGATTCCAGAAAGTTCTCGTTATTTCGTCGGCGCGATACGCAGCGAAGGCTGGGGAGAGGGCGAGACGGTTCGAAGGCCGTCCGGGAAGGATGACGCCACCCGGCATCAACCCGCCCCTTTTCATCTAGAACATTCGAGGGCTAGCTCGGGAGCCGATGAGATGTGGTTCGTCGGCGAGCCCACGCTTCTGAGGGAAGGACGCGTGCCCGGCGAGCCTTTGGATGCTTTTCTTTTTTCTTTCTTTTTTATCGTTGACCTCGCAGCGTCACTCCGGGGTTTCGTCGCGAGAATTTGGCGGCGCGCTTAAATATCGATGTCAGGAGGCGGTGAGAAGAGAGAGAGAGAGAGAGAGAACATATGACAGAATAAAGGATTGCACATGCAGCCCTTGCTATGCTTATTCACATGCAGTGGCGCTGCCAGGGATGGCACATCGGCCCGCCGCCCCCCCACCATTTTTTTTTCTTTAGTATACAGAGCACAACATGACACTGGACCACATATGTTCGAATACCATGCCGCGTCACTAATGCTATGTAGTGAAACTGGGAATGTTGTTGCTTACTAATAAAGCAATCAAACCAAGCCGATCAAGTCCATGCAAGCACGAGAAGCACAGGCTGGCCCACTTGTTTTATAGGTGCCAGTCTCAGTATGAAACAAGGAGAATTTTCACTGAGGGACTCGTTTACATCAACTAACATTATTAAAGATACGTGCACAGAAACATCCAACGAAGTGGATGGGAGGCACCTTTGTCCTAGCTGAATAGAGCCTTTTCAAAACTGTAAAGCCAGCTTTTCTGCAATGCAATTTGCCATCCTAATTCTGGCTAGTCACATTCAGCAAACGCTATGTTCAAGCGCAATTTACTTGCCCTATGGTGTGGCGAAATTCAACGGGCACCTTTGATACAAACACGCATGATATACAAGCCATAGCATGTGCAACTAGGAAATGGTGCTGAAGAACGAGGGGTGCCGCCATTAGTTGGGCAAATATGTAGCACAAGGAAGCGTAGCTGCGGATTATGAAAAAAAGGTCTGTTGGTAGAGAATCGGAAGGAAACCTTGAAGGTGGTCAGCTCATATTAAACTGGCCTAAAGAGTGACTTTTGTCCCCTTTAATTCTCTTAAACTTAATATCTATATGATTAAAGACAACAGTCAACGTCATCTATGCTTTCCCTGGCCTTCAAAGTCAACGTCATCTATGCTTTCCCTGGCCTAAGTGTTCAATTCATTTGCTTGTGTTTAACAAAACACACTTGGTTGTGTTTAACAGACAAGTACCTATGGCAACAACTCTATTGAAAAATATGAAACATGTGAAAGGTTCATCTTTATTTTTACACCTTATGTCACAAAGTAAGAGGCAACATAAGTCAATAGATAAAGAGACATGCACATTGTTGGAACCTTACAATCTTGAGCACTTTGAAAATTCATTCTGTAAGAAAAGGAGCAAAAAAAGCTTCCGAGGGAAAAAGAACTGAACATTGTAGAAATCTGTACAGATCTGAAATTATTGTAAAGGAAAGAAAATCCATATACGTAGTGAGCCTATAACAACACCCATTGTAGAAAAAAAAACGCAACAATAGGGATCTCGGCGTTGTATGTAGGAGGTCGAATACTCGAATGCTCCGGCCTGCAAAATATCAGTCTTGCCTCCTCGTCCCTTCGATTCACAATTTGGCACACGCAGATGAGGATAGCCGTGGAGTGTGTTTTAACAAGCACACCAAAGGCATGGACAGTCGCCGGCGAGGCCGCTATCACGAATAAACTGAGTACCAACAGAAGGGGGGAAAAAAAAAACTAACAAGATGGGACGTGGTTCCACACCCACCTGCTTCTGCGTCAATCGACGTCAATTCATTCATGGTAAAGTACGTCAGGTTGCAACGTGAGCATAGAAAAATACGTAGTGTATAACCACTTCACAACAAAAGAAGCACAGTGGGCAGTGTCCAACATTTCCGTCAAGACACGCTCCTAACTTTACCTGTTAGCCAAGCTTGCAAACTGTGCCGAAGAACAGGCATAACAAAAAATCCCTTCAAGACTCGCGCATTCTCGAGCGTCATGCGTGGATCAATATAAGTACTAATTGCACAAGTGGTTCGTTTGCCACCATTGCGCACATGGCACCAAGGTAACCTGTTCGCTACAATTCGGCGAAGCGGGACGTCACAACAAACAGAACCTGTCAATCAATTTCATCGAAAAGCATTACCAAGTGGCTTCATTTCACATAGACTGCCAACAGTGCTGGAGAACATGTGTGGCAGAGAAGCCGGTGAACAAAGAAACCTTAGAAACATACATGTTTTCCAACACAGTTTGCAGTCTAATTTTTAGTTACTTTATAACTGATTTGTTAGTAGTGTTAACACTGATTATGGGTACTACGTGTTCAGTTACATAACGCACAGTGTCAATTCATATAAGATACGTTTATACATAATAATACTAGTTTCATCTGAAATTACATCACAGATAAAAACCATTGTCAATGTGGGCCTGTGTGCTAAAAGCGCTAGCTTTCAGGTAAACCGCAGCAATCTTTTCATATCCCAAACTGTACATTAAACAATAATGAGGTGAACCTGAAAAAAAAATTTTTCACCTGCTTGCCACTGAGTATGCTTATGAACTTCATCTATTTTATCTCTCCTCTTTAACTAATTTTTGGCATCGAGGTCTGCCAGAATGTTGAAATATATACTCGTGCTTGCTCGCCGTACAATTCCGCACAGTGTTGATTCCTGTTAACCGATAAAGCCATTTATTTGAAATGCCACAGCATATGGAATTTCGACTAAATGCTCTTTGTTCCGATTCCAAATGCACTTATGTGGGTTAGTACCAATTTACTTCCGTTCACTTAATAAGAACTCTTGTCAAACTTTAAAAACATGGGCAATGAATATTTCAAGCAATTCGCTTGTTGACATAATTTCCTCCACAATGTACTTGCCATAATTTAGCTCATTAATCGTGCCTTTGTGTTCAGTAGCAAAACTGACACCTATTCACACTCATTTTGTACTAACATGGCAAGCATATGAGCCAATCAATGTTCCCCATTGCATAAACAAATCACTAGCTACTTCTCCAACAACGATTATGGAGTGATAAATGCTTATTAATATTGAGCTGAGTTTTCTACAACTCACCGAAGAACAGTCCGCTAGCTTGACTCTCGGCTCACGTGCCATTCAGGAAAGGCGTGCGCAGTGTTATCTCAAACTATAAACACGCGCAATCGTGGGCACAAATGTCAAACAATGCCAGATCACACGCAATGCAGAGATTGATTTTCAGTCTGATAAAGCAATGCTTTGCAAGAGTGTAATGTGGGCAAAGTTTACGGTCTGGGAGGTAGAGCTAAACTGGCACGAAATGATGAAGAGACGATGTGAATCAGGTAAGCTTTGCATCTTTGTTTAGTTATTCGTCACTTCAGCGCTACCACTCCCAAGACTGAACATTTAACTACCGATTTTCCAGCTTGTAAAGAAGTTAGACAGTGCCGTTTCAGTTACAGCACTACCCTGACATCATAGACAACGTTCATTTACCGACATTGATGCTAAAAGCACCCACATGCCAATAAAAAATTTATTGGTGACAGAGCTGTAGAACTGCCAGTACGAAAAAAACGCGCACGACTGGAATGAAATGAAAGGAATGAAATAATATAACAATGAATATAAACAGAAAGAATATAACAATGCAAAAGAAAACAAATAAAAAATAACAACAAGGACAACAAGCAAGCAGGGTTGTGGAACCAGATTCCCTCCCGTTACGATGTGACATTCCCCCCCCCCCCCCCTAAAAAAAATGCAAGGCACAACTAACCGTGGCAACCACACACAATTCATTTCACCCCCCACCCCCCGTTTTCCCAAGGCACGATGTGACGACGTCAAGGTCGTCGAGGCTAGTCGGGCACTCTATAAGAGCGCCGTTATTTCTCTTCGTCGTTTCTTTATGTCTTCTTACTCCTCGTGTATAGAGTCTCGTCACGGAACGGAACGCACGCCGCGTTCTGTTGTCTGCGTAGCCACATCACGAATCGAGCCTTTGGCCAATCGCTCCTGATGCTGCACCGCGTGAAGCTCTTCGGCCATCATCCTGGCAACACGACGAAGCACAGTTTCCTAAAATAAAGAAATATATAGGTATAGAGCAACATGCGGTAACACAAGCCATCAACCACCAGTTCACCAACACAAGCTGATATGAGCCGTTCAATCCAACATTAGCAAGTTTGTTATAAAAAAAAGATCGATTATAATAACTCGCTTACGATGGGTTTCTATGCCACAAACATGACGTTTATTTACTCTATTTACAACTACTTCAGAAAGCAGAGCATCTGTGTTCGCTGTCCAAAGGTCTCGGACTTTGGTGATTCAGTTCCCCCGCACAGACCTCTCTAGCTCCGGCTATTTTAGCTGCGCCGCCTAGTCTAGAAACGGTCATTCTGGTTCAGCAAGGGGGAAGTCAGCGGTCCCAGTCACTCAGTCTTTTTTATGGGAATCGCGAAGCGTCGGTCACAGACCCCGCGACGTTCAGGAATGGAGAGATCTTTTAACAAGGCTTTACCACGGTGTACATGAGGTCCATAAGAGCGTGACATATGCAAGAACGCCCTGTTCAGCACAAGGTGCACACTAAAAAAGTACCAAGTGGGCACTCTGTGCAAAAGGTCTATGTCAACCACCTGGTGCTCTCCAACGCACACTCGCATAACACGGAACACGGGCCGCCGACAGTAAGTTGCCACCACCAAAATGCAGCCACCTTATCCAGTACTGGGCCCGCGACTTCCATGTCTGCAGCCGAGAACTGTAACCACTGCACCAACGCGGTGAACCACCAATGCCAGCGGTTTCACACATGACAGGACGGTACGAAAATTTTCCACGCGCTCTCTTCCTACAGGGCCAGCTTGGCACAAGCGTGCCGGTGCAAAACAACCATGCACCAGACGACTATAGATGCGAAGTGCGAAAAAAAAAAAAGAAGAAAAATTACGAAAAAACTTCTTTTTGCGTTTTCTTTCGGCGCAGTTGAAAATATTGGCCAAAATTTTTAAGGGCGAAAAGGTACAGAAATAAAGCTTAGGCATTGAAAGTGACACTAAAACATCGCACATCATACCAACACACCAAATGACGGTGGATCACTCATCAATCAATCAATCGATTCAATCAATCATCAATCAATGAATCAAGAGTCGTAACACTACAAATAACGAAACCAGAGAAACATATGACTGCTATATACACACTTTACCGTATTTACTCGATTCTACCGCGCCCTCAATTGTAACGCAGACCCGGTTTACACGACGAAAAAGAAAAAGTAAGACATCGATTGCAACGCGCACCCATTTTTCTCGTTGGCTTGCACGATCACACCACTCGAAAAAACTACTCCTTTTAGGAGCGTCTTCCATTTAAATATGAGGTACGGGGGAAGCTTGTGCCCATCTGACGTGTAACAGAGCATTGCCGCCACTGTTGTTTTACCGTGGACCAATGTCAGCACGCAAACTTGCTTCGCCCCCTTCTTCTCAACGGTTGTGGTGCCAGGCATGTCGAAGTAAAGAGGCGTCTGACCGGCATTCCTGATTTGCCCAAGCAGGTAGCCGTTGTTGTGCCACAAGCTTAAGACGAACCTCTTAAAACTGTGAAGCTTTTCATCGTAATCCTCCAGAAACTTTTCGCATATGCCCGTTCGCCTTTAAAGGAAAAAGCCTTTCCTCTTCATAAAGTTAGTTAGCCAGCACCTGCTCGCTTTAAAGTGGCTCCACATTAGCCCTTTTGATTGATTGATATGTGGGGTTTAACGTCCCAAAACCACTATATGATTATGAGAGACGCCGTAGTGGAGGGCTCCGGAAATTTAGACCACCTGGGGTTCTTTAACGTGCACCCAAATCTGAGTACACGGGCCTACAACATTTCCGCCTCCATCGGAAATGCAGCCGCCGCAGCCGGGATAACATTAGCCCTTTTTCCAAGGCTAACTGCATAGCCCGCACTTGGAGCAGTTCTGTCGTCACGGGTGGCAGTGCCGCTCGCTGCTCAAGCACATACTCGCAGAGCAGCTCTTCAATTTGCGGAAACCAACCCTGCTGTGGTCCACTGAAGCTTTTGCGTGAAGCTTTGCTGTCGACAATCTTCTGCTTTTGTTTCCGCCAGTTTCGCACGCACGTTTCTGGAACTCCGAACGACCGCGATGCGGCCCGATTTCCGTCCGTTTCTGCACGCGCGATGACTTTTAAAAGCGACATCGTGTGCACTCGAGTTTTTGGAGTCTGCCCTTCCATGCCGTCGATGCTAATGCACTACAAGATGACGAACTCCTCAGCACACGTACGAAGTGCCCCACATAGGAAATACATAGGCAAAAATGGCCGACGAGCTATGCTGACGCACGTAGCAGGCGGCCATTTTGGAAATTCCGATGGCAATAGAATGACCGTATTCATTTTTTTTTCGTACTCGATTCTAACGTGCATGCGATTTATGAACTCGCTTAACCGGAAAAAAAGTGCGCGTTAGATTCGAATAATTACGGTATCAATCTTGAGGACAGGATAGAAGGTAAGCTTTGATATATTTTTCGAAAGATCTCAGAGACAAAGATTTCTGAGCGATTTCTATACCATGTGAATGTTTATTGAGAAGACTGGGAATTAAATATGTAAGCGCTTGCGTTCAACACGCGCTTCGGACAAGTTGAATTCTATAATGGTCGTATCTTAATTCATAAGGCACATCGCTACTAGATTGCAGATCGCTACTAGATCATCGACATCACATGAAGTCGGCTCCTCCAGCATCAGCTTAGCTTAGTCTATAGTTGCGTAGCTTCATTGATCGGGTGTGATCTGATGTGGTCATGTTGCGGGGGGGGGGGGGGGGGGGAATGTTTTGGTATTTGTTATTGTTCAGTTTTGACTTTCCCTCATACATTGCTGCTACCTGTGGGGGAAGTCTGCTTAAAAATCAGTGTGCAAGCAGTTTCTGCAATGCTTTGGGCCACACAGAAAGAAGTATTTGAGGAGGAGAAACTCCCAGGACGTGCCAGCAGGCGAGGGCAACGAGACAGCATCACGGAGGGATGTGGTTTGCGGCAACGCTCAGCAGGTGACGCTTTTGACGAGTTGCCATCTTTTACACGCGCTTCTACGAACGCTACACATAAAAATCATAATAGCGCCTCACGCACAGCAAAATTTTCCCCATTTTTGTGTGTAACATGAATGACTAGATGCAACAGATATTTCAGCATCAGTTACTAATTGATAGATACTGCTAGAATTACGAGCCGCAAAGCCATCAAAACGAGCTGCTAGTAATGGCTCAGGAGTAGACAACGTACGCAGCATGTTTCTTGCTCCTCGCTCGCATGTCGTGGGTGCGCATGCGCGGGTTACATCGGGAGAAAAAGTTCCCCACAGGCGGCCGCAAATCCCTTCGCAATATGCAGGCTTTCTGTTTCATTAATGCTCTCCCTTCCTCTGTGGTGCTCTCGGTACATTCAGTGCGTTGTGCCAGCTGTGCCGACTGATTGCGCGCCCTTTTCACGTCGCGACAAGGGAGAACGCTTTGCAGAATTCGAGCAAGATGCTTCTTCAGGATGAGGCGGAAACATGGTCTGCCAAAATGCAACAGCAATTACACATCCTGCAAGGAGAATGTAGTTAGTGACCCAATGAAATTGGAAGCTGAAGCCTCGTGACTGCCTCGTGGAAGCTGAAGCCTCGTGAAATTGGAAGCTGAAGCCAGCTGAAGCCTCGTGACTACGTTTGTGGAAAGCACTTCTCGGATGGCGACTCTGCCCAGCCACTTTACATGACACTGCATGACATTCATGGTTCTTTTTTTCAAAGTAGCTTCCAGCAGTGTTGTAGCTCTGAAGTCGAACAGCTGCGTGCAATGAAGAATGTGTGGATGCGATTCCTACCTAAAACATGCCTAGAACCGCAAACATTTGCATCTTTCTTAATTTCACAGTCATGGAGAACGCCGATTTTCCCTTCCCTACTAACGACGCTGATGTCAGCCTTCCTGAGAAACGAGCTTTTATGTTGTCGCGTTAAAATTTGGAGCCGGATAGAAACACCCAGTCGGACGTGAAGCACGAACGGCAAATCGGAGCTCAGTGGCCTTGAATGAGAGTGCGATGAGAGTGCGATGAGAGCGGCGTGCGTTAGCGGAGTTTCAGGACAGAGGCTCATAAGTGCTGTGCCCTATTTCGTGACTTTTTCAGGGCGCTTGAGCGAGCGCAGTTTCGCCTGCTCGAAAATTCTTGCTCCGTGGCTTGGGCTAATTCAAGAAGTGTGGATGTACTTCACGGTCAAGGAGACCGGTGGCGGGAAACAGGTCTGTAAGCACTAGCACAGCAGCTGCGCTTTTCCAAGTGCATCTTGAGATGATGAAAGCTACAGATGAATGATGATGATGTTTGATGTTTTGTGGCGCAAGGGCCATTTCACGGCCAAAGAGCGCCAGTTCATCTTATTAAAATATGGACAATGATTGTGATAAGCGGCTGTATAAGGGCCATAAAATTCCTCGCGGTAAGGCGGGTAAGAACATACAAGTAATAAAATCATGACCATGCCGTGAAAGGTGTGTGTGGTGTGAATAGATGACAAAAGTTGGTGATAATAAAAGACGATGGTGGATATGTATGGCATTAGCACAAGTGCCTCACTCGTTCATACCCTTGCGTCCAAGGGCCGTGAGGCAAAAATGCTTTCTTGTGCAGCCACCGCAGCAAAAACCTCTCTGGAGAGGTCGTGCTACGGAATGCCTGGATATATGATATGAAAACTATGAATTTCTTTTAAAAACGCTAACAATGATTTATGACTAAAAGGCGGTTCCCTACCGACGAACATTGCAGGGTGTAAAGGTATATGCTATCGATAGGGTAATGGAAAATGTTGTTTTCTTAGAGTTTCTAAGTGTTTGCACTAGATTAACATGTGAAGGACTGTTAATGCTTCACCACATCTGTCACACAATGGTGGACCATCACCAGACAAAAGATAAGTGTGTGTCGCATATGTGTGTCCTATCCTGAGTCTCGTTAGTATTATATCTGTATGACGCGATTTCGATACGGGCAGCCAATGACCAAGGTGTGGCTTAATAACGTGTAGTTTGTTTTGTGTGTGTGTATCCCACTTGCTCTGCCAGTAGTCCCTGAGGTTTCGTTTGAGAACGACTTAAGATCAAGGGCCGGGATTGATATGGGTGTAGGGGCAGTGCTTTTGTGAACGGATGCAGCGAGCTGATCCGCCATCACGTTGCCTTGAATCTCACGGTGCCCTGGCACCCAGCACACTACAACATGTTGTTTGAGTGTGTAGAGCGTGCACAAAATGGAGTAAAGAGAGGCAAGGACTGAGTTTTTGTGTTTTTTTAAGAGTGTGCAGAGCAGTTACCACACTGAGGGAGTCCGTATAAGTTACTGCTTTTTGTATTTGTAATTGCTTGATGTGTTTAGCCGCCACAAGTATCGCATAAGCTTCCGCTGTGAAGATACTTGTGTCTGGATGTAGAGGGCCGGCATCCGAAAAGGATGGGCCGACAGCAGCGTAGGACACAGAGGAGTTGGACTTGGAGGTATCTGTAAAGAACTCAGGACGTGTGTATTTGTGTTGAAGTTCCAGGAAGTATGTTCGGATATTGGCAATAGGCACATGTTTTGTAACTTCTAGAAAAGACACATCGCAGTCTATAGTCTGCCATTGCCACGGTGGCGGGTATGCTACAGGAGCCTTTAAATGGGTTCAAGTGAGACTCCAGTTTGCTCAGCTAGACTCTTCAGGAAAACTGAGAAGGGCTGCCTCATCGAAGGCCTGTTTTGAGCCAGAATTGAGCTCGACAAATCATTAATAGTAGAGTATGAGGGGTGCTTCTTGTCTGCTTTCACCTTAAGGAAATAAACAAAGGACATGCAAGTTCTCTGTAGATGAAGCGACCACTCATTTGACTCAACATAAAGGCTTTCTACGGGGCTGGTGCGAAAAGCACCCGTAGAAAGGCGGATGCCCAAACGGTGCACGGGGTCCAGCATCTTCAAAGCACTTTGAGTCACAGACTGATAAACAACGGCCCCATAATCTAAGCGGGTGCGAATGAGGCTTCTATATAGGTTCATGAGACATTGCCTGTCACTACCCCACCTAGTACGTGACAACACTTTTAAGACATTCATGGCTTTTAAACATTTTGTTTTAAGATACTTGATGTGCGGTACGAAGGTCAACTTGTTGTCCAAGATTAATCCTAAGAATTTATGCTCCGTATTAACAGACAGACGTTGACCGTTAGTTCAATGTCGGGTTCCGAGTGCATGCCTCTCTTTCGGGAGAACAAGACACACGTGCTTTTTTGTGCGTTCAGTTGGAATCCGTTTTCCTCTGCCCATTCGGAGACCTTGTTTAAACCTAACTGAACCTGCCGCTCACTCATTGCCAGATTGCAAGATCTAAAGCCAAGCTGGACGTCATCGACCTATGTACAATAAAACATATTGCGAGGAATGGACAAGCGCAAGGAATTAATTTTGATGAGAAAAAGTGTGCAGCTAAGTACACCACCTTGTGGCACGCCTGTTTCCTGAACAAATAATTGGGAAAGAACCGTGCCCACTCGGACACGGAATGTCCGGTTCGACAGGTAATTTTCGATTATGTGAAGCATTCTTCCGCACACGCCAAGGTGGGACAGGTCTCTTAGAATTCCAAAACGCCATGTATCATAAGCCTTTTCGATATCGAGGAATACAGAGAGAAAATATTGTTTATGGACGAAGGCGTCCCTGATCTGTGCCTTGATACGAACAAGGTGGTCTGTGGTGGATCTACTTTCTCGAAACCCGCACTGAAATGGGTCAAGCAAATTGTTTGTTTCAAGGATATGTACAAGTCGGCAGTTTATCATTTTTTCGAAGACTTTGCACAAGCAGCTTGTAAGTGCAATAGGCCTATAACTCGAAGGTAAAGAAGGGTCCTTGCCCTCTTTCAAAATGGGAATAATAATTGCCTCTTTCCAGGAGGTAGGGATAGTGCCAGAAAACCAGATCGCATTGTACAAACAAAGTAAGGTTTTTCTTGTTTCAATTGGTAGGTTTTTTAATATTTAATACACCACACGGTCAGAACCTGGGGCAGAAGTACTGCAGGAGTTTAGAGACGTTCACAGCTCAGCTAGACTGAAAGCTTGGTTATATGCCTCGTATCTAGTGCATTTGTGTTCGAGTTTCTGCTTTTCTATTCTTGTTCTGTATTTTTGGAAAGTGTCAGTATAGTGGGATGAGCTTGACACCTGTTCGAAGTGTGCACCGAGGAAGTTTGCCCGATTTTCCGAGGTATCACCCTCAGTGTTTACGAGTGGAAGTGTGTGTACTTGTTTTCCTGCTATCCTACCGACCATGTTCCAGACTTTAGCCTCCTGTGTGTATGAATAGATTCCTGACAAAACTTCTGCCAGCTTTCTTTTCTGGCCTGCCGACGCGTTCTCCTACCTTGAGACTATTTTTTTGAAGGTGTCAAGATTTTCGGCTGTCGGTGAGTTCCGAAGCAGCCTCCAAGCTCTGTTTTGCTGTTTGCGTGCGTTTCGGCATTCAAAGTTCCACCATGGCACACGCCGTTTTCCAGGGTGTCCATTTGTTTGTGGGATGCATTTTGTTGCAGCATCAATCAAAAACGCTGTGAAGTAGTTGACAGCAACATCAATGTTCAAAGTACATATGTCATTCCAACCTAGACGAGCGATGGTATAAAACTGTTCCCAGTCGGCTCTATTTATGAGCCACTTGGGAACACGTGGTGGGCACTCAGTTACTGTAGTTGTGCTCAAAACTACGGGGAAGTGGTCACTTCCGTACAGGTTACTGACGACTTTCCACTGGAGTAGAGGCACAAGAGATGGAGATACTATGCTTAGGTCTATGGAGGAGTAGGTGTTATTAGCGAGATTATAATAGGTTGGTTCTTTTCGATTTAGGAGACACGCGCTCAACGAGAGAAGGAACTGTTCGATCAGTCGACCTCGCGCGTCATACCGAGAGTCACCCCACAGCCTGCTATGCGCATTAAAATCTCCAAGGAGAACATAAGGCTACGGAAGTTCATCAATTAGAGAGTGTAAATCACGTTTTTGCAGCTGATAGCTAGGAGGAATGTAAATAGTGCAGATTGTGATCAGTTTATCAAAAAGAACTGCTCGAACAGCCACTGCCTCAAGGGATGTTTGGAGTTGTAAGTGTGTGCATGTAATTCCTTGATTCACTATGATGGCAACACCCCGGATGATGTCATGGCATCAACACGGTCCTTTCGGAAAATAACGTATTTACGAAGAAAATTTGTGTGTTTTGAATTAAGGTGTGTTTCTTGTACACACAGCACATTTGGTGAGTGTTCGTGTAAGAGTTCTTGGATGTCGTCAAGGTTTCTGAGAAGGCCCCTGACGTTACGAAAAGCGAGTGGCTGTTTAGACAGGGAGTTTGAGTTCACTTAACAGGGCCGTCACCAGGCCCTGTTATCTGCTTTTTTGTTTTTTTGGCGCGCTCCAAGGAGCCACGCCGCTCTTTCGGCACCAAGGGTACCGACGTATCCATTGCCTCCTCGGAGGAACTGGATGCCCGCACGTGCGGGCTGTTAGTTCGAATTTCGGGCCTCGCCTGGTGAGGTGAGGCCTTGAGACCCGAGGACTCTGGAGTCTCCGGTCTCTGTTTGGGAGTAGGCGGTGTAGCCTGGGCTACAGCCGCCTTGGGGGCAGGTGTCACAACCACCGGCTCGGTATGCACGGGCCGAAGGAGTGGCGAGGGCTGGTGCGGCGGTGCCCCCTGACGCGCCGCATCAGCGTATGTAGGTCCATAAAATGGAGCGACTCTTCGCCGTGCTTCCTTAAATGTAATGTTCTCCTTCACCTTCAACGTAATTATTTCTTTTTCTTTTTTCCAGTATGTGCAGGAGCGTGAATATGCGGCATGGTTTCCCTCGCAGTTTACACAGTGTGGCGGTTGTTTGCAGTTCTCAGACACGTGGCCTAGGACTCCACATTGTGCACAAGTCTGGCGACCACGACAAGTTTTTAGAGCCATGGCCATACCTCTGGCATTGGAAGCAACGACGAGGGTTTGGTATGTACGGCCTGATAGATGATGTCTTCGCGTACCCTGTTTGAATAGATTCCGGTAGTTTACTGGATGCAAACGTGAGTATTGTTTTGCTGATGTTTCCTTATTATCCCTTCTCATGATGATTCTCTGTACATTAGTGACATTTTGGCTCTTCCACCCCTCCAAAAGTTCAGTCTCAGTCAAGTCAAGTAAGTCCATGTCAGATACCACTCCGCGAGTTGTGTTCATTAATCTATGTGGTGTTATGGTTATTGGTATGCCACTGAAATCTGAAAGACGGTCTAGCTTTTCAAATTGTTCTTTGTCACGGATTTCGAGGAGAAGGTCTCCACTAGCCATTTTGGTTACCTTGTATCCTGTGCCAAGAGTTTCGGTAAGACATCTAGAAACTAGGAAAGGAGAGACGGTCCTGGCTTGCTTTTCAGTTTTTTCACAGTGGATGACATGAAAGTGAGAATATGTTTCTTTTGGCTGGTTGAAAAAATTTATATCATCGGTGCGTACCCGTTTTAAGCCGGTACGATCAGACAGTAGGGGGAATGCCCTATGCATGCCTGTCTTATTTTTGTTCAGCAGCGTTGGCGGCCACCCACCACGGAGCCCAACGAGGGGACGCTACAAGTTTGCAGATGCTGAAACCTGCAGACGCCAGCCAAAAAACGCCACTATAACCCAATGCGCCTAGACCAAGGTAGGCTATTTGCACAGGGTTAACCCTAGCCGCCAGGAAGTTTGGAAGTAAACGGAAGAGAGTAGAAGACAGGACAGATAAATAGTAAGAGATAAAGACGAAGATGTAGGGAGAGAGAGAGATAGGAAAAGGCCTGCCGATTTCCCCTGGGTGGGTCAGCCCAGGGGTGCCGTCTACGTGAAGCCGGGGCCAAAGGGGTGTGTTGCCTCTGCCGGGGGGCCTTAACGGTCCAATCACCCAGCGTCGGCTCAACCCCCAGGATCCCCTTTTCCCCGGACACGGCAAATCCACACACGGCTAGGCGTGAGAGGGAGTAGAAACTCCCCCGTTAGCTCGGGTTCGTGGTGTCGCTACACACCAAACGCCTACTTGCGCAGGCGCCCCTGCGGGGAAGCTACAGATGAACCCAGAGATGCTAACTCTGAATAGGAGTTTGGACTTCATCTTTTTACTATCTTGATCCTTAGTCGAAGCCATGACCAAATTCTGGGTTCTTTGTTCTAACCGCCATAGCAACTTTAGGAAGCCGCACCCATTCAATGAGAGCTAAATGAGATCGCGGTGATGCTTCTAGCTGCCTTCGATCTGTTGAATGCCGCATTTGTTTGTAAAAAAAGGAAAAAAAAAAACATTTAATTTCGGTTATTTACACTACAAGAGCCATTGCTTTTGACACTTGGCAAAACTATTGCCATATGCTAAAGAAACTTATTTTTTATTTTTCTCAAGATTTCGAAAAAAAAACGTGAAAGGAAAGGTTTTCTTCTAATTCCTCAAAATTGCCAGAAATGTTGCATCTTTACAGACAACACAGCTCACAGACGTGGATGTCATTAAAACACTTCCTATGCACATATATTATGTACGAGCAAGGTAGATTGTGTTTTCACCTTGAAAAACGTGTGAAAATTAGAAAACTGTTCCACAGCTTGCACCGTGTCGGCATTGTGCCAGCCATTTCTAGTACCCGCACCACACCACCGGACTGGAAACGCACAATTTCTGAGCATCCCGTGCCTCATCACGAACGAGTACCTCGCGTAACGAAACTACAGTAATACCTCGTTAGCTCAAACTCGCATATCTCGAAAAATTTGCTAGGGAGAAATTTTCACCAGCACCGAACACGTTCCTGTACGTCCCATGTACATTTTTCCCTTCATCTCAAAGTATTTTTGGGTCGGATAGAAGACAACTCGAAACCTTGACTGGGAGTGGAACGAAAATTCCGCCGCCGCAACATTTCACAAGGTTTGCGCAATGCTCCCATGCCTGAAATCAGTAGATATTTTTCTTATTTAGCCGCACCTGCGACTACATCAATGCTTTTCGCGAATGCAAAGTGCGCGAAGTCTCAGCCCTGCAACATAACTTTGTGAAGCAACCCTGTGGCACATCATGTGACACATGGGCCAAGCAGGGACGCCCTCTGGCCATGCTTCGCGTAGTTTGCCTTGTTCGCTTTGTGCAGTGCACATAATTTTCCCCGATGTGTGACTTCCGTTCATCTGCGCAAACCACGTGGTAATTCTTTTTTGCTCACTGCAAGTGCAGTGCTTGTGATTTTCCCTGAGGTGTGATTTCCGTTCATCTGCGCAAACAGAGCAGTACAGATTTTTCACCGACTGTGAGGAACGGCAGCTTAGCGTGAGTGCAGCAAGCACGGTGTCGAAGCAGTGCAAGTTTCTAACGCTAAAAAAAGAGGTTGCCCTCATTAAGGAAATGGAGACCGAATGAAATTGAGCATCGAGCAGGAATTCGGAATTCCTTTGTCTATGCTTTTGACGATGCTGAAAAGAAGCAGAAGGTGCTGGATGAAATTCAGCAGAGACTGTGAGAAACTTTGTCAAGAGGTTATCAAGCTTAGAGGTAAGGGTGCCGCCAAAAATTACGCTGTTTGAGCAGAATGTGGCGGTGACTGGAGAAATGACGGACGCCAAAATCGCTCTAACGGCCACTAACGTAGAGGACGGAGGAGACGACGATGCAAACATCTTCAGAGACGAGAAATTAGCTGCGCTTGCTTTGAAATAACGTCGAGTGCAACGACAAAGAAGACCGACTGATGCGATGCGTCAAGCAGCTAGAGGACACCTGTCTAGGCCAGAGTACGACCGGAAAGCAGAGGAGCATTCGGCAGTTTTTCTAGGCTAAATAAAATGGCAGCGCGGCGAAATCCAGCCGGTTAAAGCCTATTGTACGCCTATTTTTTTTCTCTTTTATACCTGCAGGAGAAAAAAGAGCACAAACTGCCATTAAAGAGCCGGCAAGTAATAATGATTTTTCTGAAAAGTGCTTTTTCCCGGCAATCAGTGCAACTTTGCTTATCTCGAAAATCCATTTATCTTAAAATGTTCCTCGGTTTCCACAACTTTGCGTTAACGAGGTATTACTGTGAAGTTGAAACCCGCTACAATAAGATTGATGGGGCACGGAAAAACTTTCATTGAAGCGAAATCTAAAAAAATATAGTTGACCTAAACTAGCAAAACAAAGGAAGTTTTATTCCCAAAATTTAAATAGTGTCGGCTGCTTTGTTTTCTTTCCTAGCAGCATCGTGACGCAATGCTCGCACATGCATAGTGACAGCAAGTTGAAATGCACACTGAAACAATGGCTTCCGTGAACTAACCAAAAAGTTGCACGTTTAGCAGTTGTCCGCCGTCAAAAGGTATCTGACAACACCGAGAAGGCAGGCGTGGTATTACGAAGTGGTAACTTGCGCGTTATTCTATGATGGTCTTGTCATCCACTTGCCGTGGCAGGCTGATTTTGTTAATAACGCGGATGAACAGTCATTCTGACCTGTGACCACACTGGCGAAGTGTATAAAGAACGGAAAGGATTTGCATCGAAAAAGGCATCGTTTCGAGATTGCGCCCGGCAGCCGTATGGGCAACCGAGCAACTGAACTTCAGCTTTGGATTGTCTGCGGCTAAGAATCAAGCCAGTGGTAAAAGCAGGGCAATCTCATTGCTATCTCTATGTAATGGTGCCCCCCCCCCCCCCCCCCCCCCCCCGCTCTGTCAACGCAGCAGTTTTTGATGGTGCAAGCACACGATTTAAATTTTTTACACCTACTTTCGTGTTCAAACCATGCATAAAAATGTTCAAGATTGTGTTTACTGCCCCGCATTACATATATGGGCCTGAAATTGCATTGCCGAATTTCGTTTAAGCAAATGGCAAAAAAAAGTGTTCATTATGACGATATTTATGCATTTACTCCCAAGGCGTGCTGAGGGGAAATAGTGAATTCTTCATTGTACCGAAAATTTCCCTGAAGCAGCGTTCATTGAAGCAGGCTTTGACTGCAACAGTAGTTGGTGCTTTCCAGCTATTGCAGGACCAGACAGAACAGCAACAGATTGACCACTGTTGAACAAAAATATCAGACCCATTTACGCAATATCCTAAAGCAATGCACAGGCAATCATGATGTAACCTATGAGCTACAGGCAAATTTCAAATATCTCACACACTTGCACAAGCCAAACACAATTACGTCAACCCTGTCGCAAAGCAGGCAAAATGACTGGGAATCGAACCTGTGACCTTGAATTTGACAGCAAAGCGCAACAGACAACGGGTAGATTACTTTATGAATCCACTAGCATGCCAAAAGTTAGACAAGTTTCAAGTTTGCACCAATATTTGCATTAAAAAGAGAATGTTGGTGCATCTGGTGTTGCAAATATCATGTGATGCAAGTGATGGTGTTTCTGGTGCATCTTGGAGAAAACATTTTTACTGAAATGCACCAATAATCGAACGCAGTGAAGCACAAGCTGATGGGTTCGACATCAAGAGTGCAGTACTTACGCTTATGTCGTTGGAAAAGAGAGCACTAGTTGCGAGAGAATTTCCAACTGAAAAAAAAAAAAAAAAAAAAAACACGACCGGTATTTATAACTGAGCCCCCTGAGTCTGCCAAATGCAAATGAATAGGGACACAGCGACAGCAAAGCCAACATTTAAAAATTAAACAGGACATGCTAAACTAGATGTGGGAGGTGCAGTACGCAAATAATAGCAAAAAAACAAAAACAAGAAAAGATGTAGTAGTACATGTGCCAACTTTCAATGCATTTTATTAATGAAAAGGCCAGCCATTTCTCTACCCTTATAAGTTAAACTTCCGAAATTCAGAAAATAAGAATTAGACCCATGGAGAGTAAGACTAGTTATAACATTATCTACCCTGCAAATAATGGCCAAGAAACGATAACTCCTCGTAACTAAGGCGAAGTAATGAATGGCATGCTGATGCACCAATCTGCTGTCTTCCTGACGAAGGATGCTTCTGATGTTTCCGTAAGACTATGCAACAAGTAAAAGGCACGGACAACAGAGAAGATTTCCCTGCTGTCCGTGCCCTTTTTTTTTTTGTTCCGCAGTCTTACCGAGTTTGTACCAACTTGCCCTAAATGCTGCTTTTATTCTGATGTTTTGTCTTTATTTGCTTCAGCCCCCCCCCCTTTTTTTTTAAGAAATCTAATTTACTCAAAAAGAAGGGTGCACTGACCACTCGTAATGACATGCCAGAGTGTTGTCACATGCACTCTTCACATTGTCAGCAAACACGTGTGTTGTTCTTCAAGAGGACAGCCCTGTCTGTCAAATGTAGATTTTTGTGCAGCCGAGTGCTATTTCGTAGACGAAATCACACTTGCAGTCAGCAACTGAACCATTGTAATTTGACTGGGACACAAGCTTTAAAGAGTTTACAACGGGCAGAAACGTTTATATTACGTCCAGTTACCATATTTTTCAGGTTACATGAAAGCTTGTATACCCAAAGATTAGTGCACAGTGCTTTTTTTCTCTTTTGAGGCTAAAGCCTTAAGCGCCTCATCAAAGAAGAAAAACTGAGTGTCAGCATTCGGTTGCATCCCATGGCATCCGTGTCAACACAACTGATGCAAAAAAATAATCGTTACGCTATCACCATATGATGTCAACGTGATACAACCAGATAGCCAAATTTCAAAACATATCCTCGACGTCACATTATGTGAACGACACATGATGTCATCACATGACGTCACTTGGTCATAGACTGGCTTATCAGGGAGGCAGTGCAAAACATCCATCAATGATGCACCACAACACTGTGATGCATCTTTGCATACGATCATCGAACGCCTAGACTCGTCGTCCACTTATTGCTCGTTCGTCCTCCGAAATGGTACACTCTAACCCCCCAACTTTCACCCTGACAGACCAACCCTGCTACTTGCTGCTCCAAAACACCTCCGCTCGGATGTTCTTCACACACTTCATGACCTTCCGACCGCCCGTCACCTTCGTGTATCGCGCACTTGCGACCAGATCCACCGACGCTTCGGTCAGCCAGGCTTTCACGCTCCACATGTGGATACACTGCAGTGTGTGGTCAGTGCCACATAACGCCATCGACGCTCCCCGAGGGTTGCCTTCGATCCCTCGACATTTCAGCAGAACCGTTATTTCGCATTGGCTTAGGCATATTTGGCCAGTTTCCCCTGTCTTCCTCTGGCAACAGGTGCATAGCTGTGGCTATCACTCTGGCTGACCATGCACGCGAAACCGTCTGCATTCACCTTCTGACCTCTCAATAGAACCACGGCACTCTGGAAATGACAGGCCTTGGGGGGGGGGGGGGGGAAGCATTCTTACGGAAAACATAGGTACGCTAGGGGGTTGCTCCGTATTACGTAGCGTCGCTATGGCGGCAAAGCTATCAGCAAAGTAGTCTACAGAGTGACATGTTTTAATAGTACTCGGTTGGTTCAGGGCTGCATTGTTGTTAACTCACCGCAGATGCCATTTGGAATGGCACGATCCCCGTGAATGCTCCCCGATGGCGAAGACGGCGAAGCTTCGCTGGACGTTGGCGGGAAGGATGGCGGACTGTGGTGGCTCCTTCTCCTGTGTAGGTTGATGCTGTTCGGTATACTTGTGTGCGCGGACATGCAGTGGCCCGCCTCCTCCCTGTTACGACAAAAAAAAAAAAAAAAGGGCGCTGTAGTCATTTGAACAGTTTAACGAGTACAGTGAAGCCGCACGAGTCAAGTTCTAGGGTGTAGTGTACATAAACAATGACAACTACGAAGCCCGCTGCGTTACAGGGGCGGGGCCGGACTCCAGATTATTTTTGACTATCTGGGCTTTTTTCAAACCACATTTACACCAATGTGCGCAGGTTTTATTATTTTTTTAATCACTTCACCTCTTGGGTAAATGTGTCACAGCCGAGAAATAAAACCACAGCTCCATGCCCAGCATTCGTCCTCGTCAACCTATAATATGAACACTACGGGGTGTCGCTGTGTCGCATCTACTCTCTCTTACTCGAAATGTAATATACTTCGCAACGGCTCCACTATATAAGTGCCACCTAAAGCTGTCTTGTTCTCAATCTGCAATTTCAGTACAACTGCCTTGTACTCTAAAGAAGCTAATGTTGACACATGGGTGTGGGCAGCCAGCCACTGCCAATTTGCATGGAACACATGTACAGCAAAAAGAGGGTCAAGGAAGTACTAACGCCCCTCGTAGTCTAGTACTGGTGAGAACTACTGCCTCAATGGTCAATTGTACTCTATTAATATATCCAGCACTTAGAACCCGCTAAGCTACTGCTTGCATCATTTGTTTAAATTAAATCAGGTGAACACCGAGGCCTGGATCTTGTACACATTACCTTTTCCTCGAGCCATTGGTCGATTGTCCTGCATACGTCACACACAAGAGACATTCATGCAAGCTTCAACCAATTACATGCAGCGACACCATTTGTTCCTTTTTTTTTTCTTTTTTGGAGTGGGTACAAGATCTCGGCCCATGCTACTGCGAGTCAACAGCACTTCCCAGGTCGCTTGCAAATTAATTTTTTTTTCCATGACAAGCAGCTTTCAACTGCTAAGCATCAGAGTTGACTGAAAAAGTATAAGTGGGGCTCACAGTACGAACATAAGTCCAAACTGCACAAGCCTTATTTTCTTGATTCACACAGCCCAGGGCTCAGCAACCTGGGGCTCGGGAGGCAGTATTATGCAGCCCTGGGCACATTCCAAGAACCTTGCCTTTGTGACTCACTATCTGAAGGCTGGCATGGATGGAAGTTTTGACCTCAAGTGGGGTTTTAGTACCTATGCTTGTAAATTACAACTTAGCGACATGCATACTGACAACCAAACATCATGACTTTTCTTCTAATTTTTTGCATAATAGTCCATTCGTTTACTTTTTCTTTTATTTCTATGCTAGCAAAGCACTCCACCCCTTTTTAATTAGCCGTTCAGCCTCCACGGTCTACTTCATTCAATGGGGCCCTCCCTCTTAAAAGGTTGACAAACCCTGAAATAGCCAATCACCCAATAGCCAGCTGACAATTTCAACATATATGCCTTTCTAGCATAGGGAATTAACCCTCACATGAAACATTAGCAGAAGACTCTCCAATATTAAAAACATTTGAAGCGATCTTGAAATTTCTACCTCAAAATAAGTCCACTTTCGATGTCCTAAAAGGTGTACTTTACAACAGTGCAAATGCTATGGGAGAGATTCCGCCTTGTTGGCAAGATATGAAGAGATATCTAGGACAAAGTAACACAAGAACTAGAAGGGAGGGAATGACATGCACACCACGTCAGCGCAGCGAAATTCATACATACTTCTGCACTGATTAAAACTTTCCAGAGAGAGCAAGTAAAATACGCAGGTGACCAGCGCACCTTCAAGCATCGCACTGTTGTACCCTCCCTGGCACCAGTTTTCCCAAAGCAACCTTGGCACTAAAATATGCGAGCTGCAAAAAGTTTGTTTAAAATAACACCAGCAGCCTTGCCTACCACCAAGCACCATGAACACAGAGCCATTCAGCCAAATGCTCTTAGCAATGCTACGTTGTTAGTGATGCTAAAATAAGTGACGGTGTGGAGACTACGGACAAAAGCAGGAAAGGTGCGCAAAGGCAAATCCGACTCACAATTCCAGCTGGAAGTCTTCGTACGAGGGTCCCCCATGACGTGCGGGGACCTTGATCTGCAGCCGACGGCAGAAATCCTCGGGGCTCATCTGAATTACACCCTGGGGTCGCGCCCCCTGCCACACCAGGTCGCACCGCACCTCCTCATGTCCTCCATTGCTTCCAACCATGAAGTCCAGCGACACCGCGTCTCCAGCAGCCGAGCACCTCACACAGGCGCTTCGTACACAGCACCCCATCGCTGTAAAAAACACCACTCAGGAAGTTCACCTTCAGAGAGCCCACTGAACACGCTTGGTCTTGGACCTCAATTGTGCCACCGAAGTCAGTGACGTCAGTGACAAGCCCTGTTGCGCCCCGAAAGATTACTATGGATGGCTCGACCGACTGGGGCACCGGGCTAAAGGAATCATCCTTGTCAAAGTCGAACAAACTTTTCGTGTCCTTCGGGAGAGGCAACAAATCGGGGCTGACGGGTCGCAAGTACTGCTTCAGTCCATCCACTATCGTATTTGCGGAGGCGGCCGGTAGCCTCGATCCCGCTCCCAAAATGTTGTCGTCCATGTCGTCATCAGTGTCGGCAGCCAGTCGCTCCTGTATCAGGTCCATAATGTCCGATTCGTCGTCTGAAAGGAATACCTCATTACCGCTCTCATCAGCAGAATCAAGTCCGTTATCTTTAGGCCCAAACTCACTGAGCCATACCGTCGTCGCCTGCCATTTGACCTTCTCGGAAGGCTTCTGGCTAGGCTTGGCTTCAAAGTGCACGCGATCGTTGATGGCGAACACGTCCGGTAGGCTCTTGATGGTGTCGCGCGGCGGCATCACAACATTGTTCAGGTGAAAAAAGGCGCGGTCACGGTAATTCGTACCAAACTTGATGAAACCAAACTCCGGTTTGACCATCTGTATGAGTCCATCTCGCTTGATGATAGTGCCCGGAGCTATCTCACTGCCTTCCGTCTCGCTACCCGAATGGCACGGAGGAACATTTTGTATGCTGTGTATGGTCGTCACGACCCACTTGGCCCGTGCAGTCGTGTTCTTGTTGAGGTCGGCGTCAAAGCGAATCTTGTCCCCGACGGCCAACACCTCTGGCAGAGCGGGCACAGCCGTCCCGAGGTACCTCTCGATTTCGGCTGCGTGAAAAAACGCGCACTCCTGCTCTTTTTCCAATTTTATAAAACCGAACTCATCCTTCAGAGTCTCTATGGCACCAGTTCGGTTCACGAGTGGTGCAAACACCGGAGTCTGCGACGCCGGCGACGACGAATCGGACGGAGTAGCGGCATTCCCGCCCTTAATACGCGCCACCCTGCTGGCGCGAAATTTGGCCTCGCACTCATTGGGGCCCACCTCCGCGTCTAGAACGACACCGTCTCCGAGCTGAAGGCCAGATGAGAGGAGACTCGAATGCTGTCCGTTTTCAAACGAGCGCAGGCTAAAGTAAACGCTCGTGCTAATTGGGTGCTGCACCGAAATGAAGCCGTATGTCTTGAACAATCGATAAACTTTTCCCTTGGCACCTGTCAGGGTGGTGGTCTCGTCATCACTGCCACCCGCAGACGACGATGCTCCCGTCGTCTTGCCGGAACTCTTCGACGTGGTCACGTGAACCTGATCATGGTTGCGAATAACAAAGATGTCTGGAAACTGCTCGAGCACCCGGCGGATGGAGTCGACGTTGCCGCCATACTTCATGCGGATTTCAGCGGGAAGCTGGGACAGGTGGCCAGTCAACTTCTGGATGGAAATGCCCGGGTGAGATTCGACTCGCTTGCGGAGGAACTCCTTGAGCGTCTCGAGCGTCTCGCGCGACTTGCTACTTCCATTCATCATAATCCACAAGGGTGTATGAAGCACACTCTAATGTGCTGCAAAAGAAGACGACACAGTGTCAAACAATGCAAAAGAGTGTTTCTCGGTCAACTCGTCATTCACATCATGAAACAATGCAAAAATGCTTCTGTCTGCCAGATGAAAAATTCGTGAACATGGGTTGTCGCTGGAACCGACATTTTGACAAGTGTACTTTCCGTCAAGGCAACCCTGAACTTTTTCAAGTTGCAGCCTAAAGAAAAGCTCGCTTGTCGAAACAATGGCTCCAGTGACAACTCGTGTTGATGAATTTTTCGTCTTTTCAAGCTTCCACCTTTTTCCTGAACTTATGCCTTTGCTTTTCCACTAAGTTATTACGTCATCAAACAATGCAAAAAGTAAGGAAAAACATGAGTCAACAGCTGAACCCCACATGAACAAGAAATCAAAATAAAGAAACGTCCCTTATTTTAAAATTAGCAGACGAAAGAATGCGCGACGCCAACAAGACTGCTACAAGACAGCTATAATACTACTCATTCAGAAGTTTCACATGCAAACATACTAAAACAAGGGCAAAAACGCAGCCACAGGAGCCACGCATATGCGATGCAGACGCGTCTCGTGTTAAAACTACTGAAAGCGAGTCTATCTCTCACGAAGAAAAATGGCGCTGCTTGAAAACGCGGTGAAGTACACACGACGATGGGCCCTGATGAGGCTGCTGTAGTTAGCTTCAAAGAACTCTGACCAATTTAACTAGCGCGACTTTCACACTCGGTACTACTTGACGGTGCGGCCAATTGTTTCAGTCGCCACGATGGCCCAAGCGTGGCTAAAAATCACGTGCGCCCACACGTGGCAACCGGTGCCAGATTTCCAAAGGCACAGGCGCGTTCGGCGGAGATCAATTCGTTATGCAAATAGAACAAAAGCGGGCGTCGGTCACACAGCGGTGCCATATGTCGCGGGAGAAGGGTCGTTTCGTTCGAGCACATTTCGCATCGCAGTGCAATATACGCACTGTTTCTCTCGTTTACGCTTTCTAATGCGTCCGTAAGAAAGTCACTAGCGACAAGCGTAGTATTTACGGCTAGTACGAAGCATGCGCCACCCTTGTTAAGCGGAGAACCGACTTTCCAAAGTTACAACGCCGGGCCGGGTGACTAGGAACACCGGCATATAATTTTCCAAGTTGGAAGTTCGGATACGCGAATTAAACTTGACCGTGCGGGACGCACGCTAGATGGGCAGCCTAAAAAAAAGAAGAGAGAAGAATAACGTCATTGAGCGAAGATAAAAACAAAACACGGCGTTCGCTAGGATACGTAAGGTCGAAACACCGCCGCTGCTTGCGATCGGTGCCGCGGTAGAATTGATCGGTGCGAAGCGCTTCTCGCGGGTTTAACGACGTGCCACAAACTGTAGCGAACATAAGGCTCGCTTCGAAAAGAAGAAAAAAATAAAGGACAAACGACGCCAGCGGTTTGAATTTGCGCGGCTCGCTCAAGCACGTAGGCCTGAAAGGAACGCAACAAGTGGCCGCTCGTTTGTGGTCACTACCGCGGTAGATCCTTCGGTCCATGGTCGACACAAACGGCACCCCGTCGAAAAAGTCGAAGGCTAGTGTAGATCGGCACAGCACCCATAGCCCGCGGGACGCGCTTCGATAACGTTAGATAAGGCGCTACGCATGATTCGATTCGAAGAAGTGCGTGCTTACCTGCGCGATGGGTGCCAACCGTCATGGGCTTGGACCAGCGCACGTGTTAGCGATATTCCGTCTTTTCTCGCACACGCGTAGCGCCAGCGAGTCGTAAATCTTCACAGACAGGCCCGAAACGCTACAAGCGCTCGGTACAACTTTTTACAACTGCAAGATAATGCAGATTATCTTGCGGGGCCTCGAACCCATCGCTCACAGGCGGATATGTCGCGTGTAATTTCCGCCGGCGCTGATCGGTCGATTTTGCCAGGTTGCCTGCACATTTCCGGTGTGCGCGTGCTTCGGTTTTTGCTGACGACACGCCGCTGTGGAACAATGTTGACAATGTTATGACTAAGTGTTCCGCGAACTTCTCTATTTATCGTTCTTATCTCTCCGGTGTGTGACTCGGCAAGCGAATAGGCACCGTCAAGGTGGCACTGTCGTTGAAATAGCAGAGGTTTAACGTTTTGATCAGTAACTGTCACTCGATTGTCGCTTCACCTTTAGCGGTGGCCGCGATTCTTTAATGTCACTAAATGCTACATCTCAACCAGCTATCCGTCCCCAACAGATGTTAAATTATGGACTTGAATGACACGGCAAGCTGGTAAACACAGCCACATTTGCGTGATGCCGTGACATAATTCTCTGGGCCTCGCTGTTTTTTGGTGCAATGAAATTATTCGAGTTTTCGACAAGTCGATTACAACTGCAGTTCTGATCGACTTGTCGAAAACCTGCTTGCGTTTTCAAACAATCAAAAATGAATAAAAACCGCAAAGTGCGTGGGTAATTATATTTATCTTTATTACTGTTAGCTCCGACGAGCGCCCACGTTTTTTTTTTTTTTCCTAACCGCAACTTTCGTTAATTTCATCTTAAGCGGCTTATCACATTGTGGCATCACCGCGGCGCCCGAACCCTCCTCTGAGCGATGGTTATCAAAAGTTCCAAGACCAACCAACGGGAGCTTCATTTTCTCACACCTTTTCTTGGAGCATTAACGTGTGTATATTAGCAACATTGGGCATCTCAAATGGGGCGGGGCAGAGCGGGAAATCAAAGTTTTTGTTGTGCGCCGTAAAGCTTTCCACGAGGTTTTCGCATAGGATCATACGGTGCCAAACCCGGTTGGAGACAGTTAACGCAAAATACACGGCTTTCAGGTTTGGTTCACGAGTGTTGACTTAAAAGCATGAGTTATTTTACGTTCTAGCAGCTAGGCTTGCGTGCGTCTGGGGGCGATTATCCCTGGTACATCGCCGATAATAGGTGTGCTGTCTCTCGAGAAACGCGGAGTGTCGAAAACGGGATACGGATGGTCCATTCTGCCTGTGCTCGGCTACGGTGAACGTCAAGTGCACTCAAATTTACATTCCTCGAAGGTAAGTTCTACATGTTGTATCACATGTATTTGCGAGTGCCCGAATAGGAGCAGTGGCACACAGAGATTGCTGAGGCACTGCCAGTGAAGTACACAGCGCCTCAGGGAGAATCGTGCCGGTGCGGTGTTTTCGCCGATTTCAATCCGCAACAAAAAAGCGCCGAGCTTCGTCGCCAACGGATAAATGCCGTGAACGGAAAAGACTACGAGCCCAGTAAATATGCGCGAGTAAGTATACTTACTGCGTATATTCAAGCGCGACGCCAACTACCGCGCTTACAAGAAGTTGTCTGGGCACCACTGCGCCGTCTTCGGATGCGAACCCGCGCCTGTGGGCAAATGTGAAAGCCTGACCACATGTGCCTGCGTCAGCGCGTGGCGTCAAAATACTCGCGTTTACAGACTGGGACGCGCACGTTTTGCCATCCTTAACGGTAAAAAAAAACTGCTGTAAAATACGGGGATTAGGGTTATTTAACGTGCACCTAAGTGCAGGAGTCTCAAGCCAACGTTTTTCAAGCTTATCACCCTACATCGAAAATGCGACCGGGATTCGATACCGCAATCTTCAGGTCAGCAGTCTAGAATCGCATGCCCGCTAAACCGACGCGATTGAAGAAGCCAGTTACTGAGGTGAACGCGCAGGGAAGGCTCGGGTTCAATTTTTTTTATAAAACTTGCAGCGCTACGTGGAAACGCCCTTCGTCTACATGTAAAGTTCGCACAAACTAAGCTATACATGTTTGAAACCTTACCTGAATCATAACTCGTCGGCCAGGATCGCCAACAGCTTCGAGTTCGACGAGGTGACCCAAGTTGTTGGGGCTGTGCTTGCCTCGCGTATCATGCTACGACACCACAAACGAACGCGCGAGACAATGGCACCTTGAGGCGTTGCCCAGGAGCTCCGGTTACGCGCGTGCTCGAGGTGCTACAGTCGAACGCTTCAAGCCAGGTTGGGGGGATTTAGTGATGATAAATGAATGTATTTCAGAAAAATAGAATTTCAGAAACGCGTCCCTTTTTTTTTTTTTTTTTGCAGCGCAGTTAAAGTTGCAATAAAAACTGGGTGTTCACACCAAACCACATCTGAATATCCGCCACAGGAATTGGGCAAGCCCAACTACCGAGCAGTACCGTATCCAGGGGGTGTGCCCCCCCCCCCCCTCCTCTTTGCAGTTTTTTTTTTTTGTCGCCATGGCACACGTAGCACGAAATGACCGTTTGCCTTCCCAGCTCCCCCACTTCAAATCAAGGAGCCCCCCCCGCCCCTGCCACCAAGTACAACACATGCAAGTGTTCACATGATGGAAATGGGAGAAAAAATGAAAATGTAATAATCACATAAAAACAAAGAAAGGGGCAAAGAGAGAGAGAGAACAAAAATGATAGATGTGGAAACAGACACAAAATATATTAAAAAAAGAGAGCAAGGCAGAGAAAAAAATCAAAAGAAGTAGAGGGAGAAAGAAGCAGAGAAAGGAAAAAAGGAGAAGAGAAGTGAAGAGAGAAACAAGCAGAGGGTCTGACAGAAAAAGAGAAAAAGGAGAAGCAAACACAGAGGGGGAAAAGGAATAAATAAAACAGGTGCAAAAAATACAAAAACAGTGAAAAAAACAACTTTATTGGAGATGCCTCAGAATCTACCAGGCTCCCTCCACACAAGGAGGACAAGGCTCCATCTTATCATGTGGGCCATTACGTCAGTCTTGCGAGCTGTGGTTCATGAGGTCTTGCTTCTTCACTTGCTCCCGGCTCGAGGTCTTTTTTCTTCCACCATGGGACCCCTGCAGCTGCACAGTTGGTTGATGCTGTTGCTTATAAAGATGACTATGTCGGTGCACATTATAAATGGTGCGCCTTTAAACCAACCACTTGTGCAATTCATATTAATTTACAGACACACCTGGTATAATTCTATGTTTTTTCCATGCAATATTGAATGTGTAATGAATACGCCTCGATTTATATGACATTCACATAGGGCTTTTTCAGAAACACATTATAAGACATTTTATTTGCATATATTTCCAAATTTTTGCTTATGGACAGCACTCATTTCTCCACACAACCAACAATGCCAGTACCAGAATTTCTGCATTGATAACAGCTAGACATTTCCTTGCTATGAGTTGCCGCATGCAAAGCAAGCACTTAGGCTGATGTAAGACATGAATGGGAAAAAGAGAAACCAAAAAAATAGAGGGACGCAATCATAACGACACCATGGAGTAAAAATGTCTTTGTATTCGAACAGTTTCACTCAATCACAAGTCAATGTTGATCTTAATACATTCCTAATGTGGACCTAATGTGTCCTAATGTGACAGAAGCCTTCATGTCAGAGCCTTCACAAAAATGTAAATGTTGCTCTGTTAATTCATAATTCTAATGCAATGAACAACTGCAAGTTGGTAAGGCTACCACAGGTTGAAACTCTTAATTAATGCCTATATATTCTCAAGCTAAAAGAGAATTCAGCTTTTTAACAAATACACCCAAATCTCATTATTGCAAAGTCACATCTGCCACTAATCATCATCATCAGCCTGACTCAGTCCACTGCAGAACAAAGGCCTCTCCCATGTTCCGCCAGTTAACCCGGTCTTGTGCTTGCTGCTGCCAATTTATACCCGCAAACTTCTTAATCTCATCTGCCCACCTAACCTTTTGTCTCCCCCTAACCCGCTTGCCTTCTCTGGGAATCCGGTTAGTTACCCTTAACGACCAGCGGTTATCCTGTCTATGCGCTACATGCCCGGCCCATGTCCATTTCTTCTTCTTGATTTCAACTACGATATCCTTAACCCCCGTTTGTTCCCTAATCCACTCTGCTCTCTTCTTGTCTCTTAAGGTTTCACCTACCATTTTTCTTTCCATTGCTCGCTGCGTCGTCCTCAATTTAAGCTGAACCATCTTTGTAAGTCTCCAGGTTTCTGCTCTGTAGCTAAGTACCGGCAAGATACAGCTGCTATATACCTTCCTCTTGAGGTATATAGCAGCTGTATCTTGCCGGTACTTGGCTACGGAGCCACTATATGCTTTGTTATATCTCATCAAGGTTCATTATAACCGTACATTCTTTACACTGTATTTATGACAAAGCTATTCCTCAATTACTTTGTAATGACCGATAATTCGTTATCTCCAAGTTTGTTGTATTCAAGGTTGAGTGTTGCCTTGCCCTAGACACATTTGTTCCCATTAGCATACAATCACGGTACAGTGGTTTATATAATGAAATGCTGAAAATTTTGATTCATTTGAAATATAAATTTTTCTAAATGAATTACTTCACTTCTGGTACACAGCACAACTTCATATGCATCTTGGTATGTATGTTCACTGGCTGTAAGTGGACAAAACTGTGTCGTCACTGGAGCATGCTTACAACCACACACATAGTCAGTACACTGCATCTTTAACCAAATGTACTGCGAGACAACATTCAGGCCTGAACACACTTCTTGATTCACACTCGAGCCAGGGCCCCTCTGCTCAAGCAACGGCAGTGGTGGTCGGGAGAGTCAACGGGAGTAATATTATAGTTCCCAGGTGGTGTTTGTTCAGTAATTATGTAGGCACCAAGGAATTGACACTAACTTTTCACACAATCCTGAAACACGAGTAGGCGTTCAAAGGAGAACTTCGTCGGCAGGAAAGAAAGAGATGTCATGATGAGAGATGTTGTTCTACCACTGCTTGTGATCATGTTGACTGACTTTGGTACTAAACCGAGCAAGTTGCCGACAATTCTCAAGTCGCGAAACAAACTGGTCGGGTGTAGTCGTAGAAGTGACGGTCGGAGTGCGGAAGAAAGAAGCGTCGATCGTGAATCTTGCTGAACGACGTCAATCGACATACAAGGGTGAGTACACAGTAGTGCATTAGACGGCGGTGTTGTTAGAGGATGTCACAAATGGTAAAATTTTGTCCCAGCTGTAGTAAGCTGGCCGAATATACATGGATATTATTTCAATTAGTGTGCAGTGAAAGCGCTTGTGATACCATTGGTCTGACAATGGTTTGCTGACGAGGTCTTGTGAAGTGTGCGACAATTTTTAAGCATTTCTTCAATTACTGTGGATAGGAAAGTATTACCACAAACACACGGGGTGCACCGTGATACAAGACAATAGCTTTAAAAAAAAAAGGCTGCCATGTCATAGGCAGAACTGGAGCTCGGAGGAGCGGTTTCTGCATACCGCATGAGGTGGTCGATGGCTGTCATGATCCATCGATATCCTGCAGATGTTACGAGAAGAGGTCCGACTAGGTCTATTCAAACAACGGCAAAAGGATTCTCTGGACATGGGATTGATTGCAACAAGCCAGCAGGAGGTGAAGTTGGTTGCTTGAACAGTTGGCATAGTGCACAAGAAGAGACGTACTTTGCAACAATAATCTTTATACGTTGTGTAAAACACATTCTAAAACAACCTTATAAAGCATCTTAAGGCCTTGTCCTATTATTCACAGCGACAAGCAATGAATTGAACCATAGCTGAAAAGAGAGAGGAGAGACAAAAGGAAAAATTAACAATGCGTGCACCTTCAATCATCAAATGCACCTTCAACCAAAGCAAGTGCCCTAGAGACCCCCCCCCCCCCCCTAGAAATACGGATAGTCGAGAATGTTTCACCGAGAATAAACAATAAAAATAAATGTTTTTCAAATCCTTCAACAAAAGCCCCCCTTTCCCTCAAAAAAAAAAAAAAAAGATTCCTGGCTATTGGCCAGAATCGTAGTAATGGAAGCAGCTACGATGATGTGGTTGTTATGGTGCACTACTGCCGATCTGAAAGTTTCGGGTACAAGATCTGGAAGAGGCATCACAATTCGGTCAAAATAAAATACTAAGCACCCAAGCGCTTAGATTTAGGTGTACACAAAAATCACCAGCTGTTATAAATTTCTCGAGCTCTACACTGCGGCGTCTCTAATAAGCATATCGTGGTTTTGGGATGTAAAACTCCAGATATCATTAAGTTGCTTTGGCTCACTTAAGTTCAAACCTTTTTGGTCCACCTTGACTACACAAAGAGATGATAGTAGCAGCATTTGATCGATATGGCATAGAGCTCAGCTTTCTCGTCACGAGATTTCAACAGACTACTTAAAGTTTGTTTTTAGCTACATGTTAAAAGGGCCCCACATTTGCTAGACGATGACCACTCAGGCCTGACCTGTCTCGCATGGTGTCGATCAAGCTCCCAGGATGGAGACGCAACCTCCTTAGCTCGGTCAGGATGGCATCGATTCCCTCACTAATGAGTGAGGAGATAATCTTCAGGTCGTCCCTCCTGAAAAAAAAAAAATGCTGCTTTTCGACATCTATGAGTGAAATTGTTCATTTATAGATTTTTTTAACACATTTTTCGCAGTCCCGGTAACTGTATTAGTCGCTCAGCGAAAGCGCTACTGTACTAAACGCGAACCTCGGCGAAGTAGGGGACGAATAGTCTTCCCAAAATATAATATTAGTAATATGCTCTTATAATGAATTTTCGCATATAACAAATTATCTTTAATGCAACATGCAAATTTATTGATGAAATTTTAGTGTATTGTGGGTTACAACCTAAAAGAGAAGAAAGCGCCACCCACAGAAAAGTGCCACACTTGTCCTTTTGCGAAAAACAACAGTGCTAGCTGTAATTTTAACCAAGGATACCATAAGAGGCATAGTACTACCTTTGCAATAGTGCACAATAAAGCTGACAGTTACCTGCCACTATAGCATAGTGGTTATGGAGGCCAGTTGCCAACCGGAAGGTCGCAGGATCGAATCCCCAACCCAGCGACCACATATTCAACGAAGGCAAAAATGCTTGAGGTCCGTTTACTTCGACGCAGATGCACATAAAAGAACCCCAAGTGGTCTAAATTATCAGAGCCCTCTACTACAGAGTTCCTGATAATAGTATCGAGGTTTTGGAACGCTAAACTCCACTTATTATTAAAGCTGAATGAATATGCTAATGCCTTGTGCAGTGTGCCTTAAGAAAGGCAACTGCACCTTTCTGAAAATACCTGTATATTCAATGGTTAATCAGTCTGTCAATCTGGTTACCCATGTAGATTAACTGACTAATCAACTTGTAGATCCACACACTCATATGTTTAACTGCACAATTGAAGCCTAACACAGCTGTTGATGCATCTTTTCCATATACTGTAACTTGAACATTAGTAGACCATGTTGGATGATAAGAATTTTGTTAGCGCAATTAGCATAATACAAGTGTTGATAAAACTATCAACATCAACAGTGCAATGGATCTTTTAAGATGCTGTTACTTAAAACATTGATGAAAATCAGTGGTACGTGCTAGATCCATAATTACCAAACTTCTATTTCATCATTTGCACACATCTGCCCTCTAGAAGTTCGTAATTAGCAATCTGGACAACCAATTGTCATGCAACTACTAAATATTTCTAATATATATTGCATTAGTTTATTTCTGAAAAAAAAATATTTCGCCTCATAATAACACCAATACTGAATTAATGCGTTCAGATTGAGAATACGAAAAAGTGTAAAAACACACAGGCAACTGCAACATAACTTAAACTAAAATATATTCTGTTACAATTGAATTAGTGAAATATTAATAATTCATCCAAACATGCTTTTCTTGTTTCGAAATTTTCACATGGCAGAGCGAAAAGACCACTCACATGAAGATCTTGTATTTCCAGCTGGCGAGCTTCTAAACATACAAGAGAGAGAAAAGATGATGCAGCGATAGCCATTAGAGCAACCGGCTTTCAAGATAGAAATGCTACAGGTTTCGACGTTACTATATTTAGAAAAACAAACATACAAGCCGGAGAAACGGAATAGTTGGGAGATATTGCACAACCGTTACAAAAACATATACCTTGAGATTACTGTAAATATAATAGAAAAAGAGATTGACAGGGCAGGTATTGGTGATAATTGCACGGCAAGCATATGCTGATTGGTACATTTCAGTTGGTGCGAGGTGCAGCTTGAGAGTTGCAACAAAGCTAAATGAAATATGAAAATGGAATTAACATTTTAAAAAACTGCTAGTGCTGCGTTTATGATTGCACAGTTTGATTAAGGTGTACTTGAGCCGAGTCGAAGTTTCTCGTTACTTAGCTCATCATGGAATTTCTTGTGTGTCATACATGTGGGAGAGACAAGGTGGGTGGAGCCCAGAAGAGAAAGGGGGGTGACATTTTTCTGTCTCCTGTCGTGTATCATGTTATGTATGCACAAGAAGTGTTATGTATGCACGACTTTTTTTTTATATCGAAAGCTTTTGCGAGATCACAACCAGGGTCGTGTGCACCGTAGCAGTCCGCCACCACCGCCGGCGCCCGTAACTACCGACGTGCTAAACAAGAAAAAAACAATGTAAATAAATGCCAAGGACACAATGGCATTGGAACCCGGGTCCCTTGCCTGCCAGATTAGTATTTTACCACAGTAAAATGCCGGTGCTTGAAACTTCGTTGCAGACTGGCCTTGGGCAGGCTTCACGTCGGGAAAGGAATTGCATTAATTATGAGTAATGAAGTGTTTCACGACAGCAAAGGAATAACGAGGGGTCAGACAATGTGAATGGCGTAACGAGTAGATAGTAGGATGTCCCAACCCATTACAAAAGCTTCAGGTATAAATCCTCATCGTCACCGGCCCAGAGAAGTTACCTAAAGAATGTTTAAAAAAGTCTCTGAAAGGCCACTCTTTGAGCTTCTGTTGTGATTGATCTGCTGTGGGTTCTACGAACGCCTGGCATTTTTTTTTTTTGTTTTTAGGGGGGGGGCAGTGTGGTCACTTGGCATTGTTGCATATGTACTTAGGTCTTTAAAATTACTTTCTTAGTACTTGCAATGGAAGCTCAAGAGTTGTAGTACTGCACTGCTCAGCTTAATGGTGTGGGTTCAATACCAGGTCTGTGCGGCCTCAGTTTGAAAGATGCAAATGCAAAAGTATTTGTGCACCAAGATTTGGGCACATGTTGAATTCAACATTACCGTCTGTGTGAGCCTCACAATTATATCGAGCAGTTTTGGGAGGTTAAGCTGCAGAACCTAATTTTTATAGTTGCACTGAGGCACCAATGCTGCATGTTGCCACTGCAGCTTTAATTGAACGGTTGGCATATTGGTCGAGGTGCCTTGAAGCAGCCTTTTATGGCAATACGTAGAAATAATTTGTGCACATTCAGCGGGTTTCTGTCGTCGCCATAAAGTTCCCTGTAAAGTCCAAATTGATAACATTGCTTTGCACATATTTTCTATATGTGAATGAATGCTTGTCAACACTGTAAAAGGGCAGAGTCACAGCACAGATGAAACATGTGGCCGGCCTCGTCAAGCGAAGGAGCCAGTGCTGCGACACTCCCATGGCAGTTACAAATGATCAGAAGGCCCTGGTTGTATGCATATTCTGACAGACATCAGCACATGGCTTTTACCTCTGTATGCGCTGGCATATTCCTTATGTCAACATTTTTGTAGAGTTATGCCAGATTGAGATCATAAAGGATTTAGAATGCCAGCATTATTTATATAACATTTTAGTTAATTGCTATCACATACATTGCTTTGCTCTTGCGGTGAAACTGTGGCCCATCTCACCTTCTGCTGTTTACATGTTTAGAGAAATGAACTCAATATCGGATGAAATTTTTTCGTATTGTCAAGTCCCTCAATGGATCGCTAATGCGGTACCAGCTCAAAATCAAGCAGGAAAATTTGAGATCAGCAGCAGAATTATCATAGCCGCTGGCCTATTTTTGTTGCATGCACATTTTTCTCTTTCAGTACTAACCTGCAGCACTGTGATGCGATTCGTCTGACCTGATCTGAGGTTTTCCTGGGGGAGGAGCTGCAGTGGAGGCCCCAGGGCTGTCAGAGCTTGTGGTGAGAAAACAACAGGAAACTTAGTCAGCTACTTAAAAAGGGGTGTGGATTCAAGCTTGTTAGAATAATTCCATCATAAAGAAAGATAGTACAGCGAGAAAACATGAACAAGAACAACATATACCCGTCCTCTTGCATTCTTGTCAGTGTGTTCAAGCAGCGCTGTTTTTCATTATTATCATAGACACATGCAAAATACCGGTGGATTTTCCATAAAAAACATTGTGTGTATGTGTGTGTGTACATTTAGGGTTTTCTAAAATTTTTGGTGACATGTGTGTGTATATCTTTTCACTTAGTAGCTAGGCTTCTCAAAGAAAAGGTCTCATTTAATAAACTTTCAACAATTAAACTTGTTATGAGTTATGTACTAACCACACACATCGTAACACACAGAAATGAAGCTAAGAATTTTACAGTACCCATGCACTTCAATTCAATGGTAAAGCTAACACCAGTTTTTAACATAAGCTCTGTCCAATGTGGTAAACATGTTTAGTTGTCGTGCTTTCTAAAACAGCACAACGTTATTATATTCTGATGCCTGAAAGTTATAGGAATACTAATGCATTTTGTGTCAAACTTCGGGATATCATTACTTTAAGACCTGTGTAGGCACGCATTTCAATTGGATATTATTTTTAAAGGAGCTCTGCTGCACTTTTCAAGCAGAGTTAGAAAAAGCCTGCCGATCGATTGTCAATGCTCTAGAGAACATTTCTCGCACTTCTCTCAGTATATGATGCCATAACTCAAGATGGCCGCATCACAAGCACAAAGTCCACGGTCGTTGGCCGACTTGAGCATCATGCGCCACATAGTTACTGCTGCTGGATGCTGTCACATGTCTATGCTGCCCTCAATGGTACTGTAAATACACACAGTATGGAATTACACCACCACATTCACGATGACACTGAATGTAAGCCATGTGTTGAAGTAAAAAAAAAATGGCTCCGTATCTGCATTTAATCTGCAAATGTCGTCGAAAGACGATAGTCTTGCGTGTGGAGAGAGTGGGCAAGACATTTATTTGATGTTCTGTGCAAGAAAATCGGTAATGGTATTCTGGAGGCGCTGCGTTAGAGTGTGCAGCGGAGGTGAACGAGCACATCAAGTCATGTCACACGTGAGACATGAGCGCCATCTGGCAGTTTTCTTAGAAAACAAAACGTGTGATTCTGAGACGGATGTGCGCGCCCATCTCGGAAGTGATAAGGTGTAGAACGCAAGGCGACGGGTAAGTGCCACCACCGTCTCCTCTTAGCAAAGCGCTGGAAACACTCGCTTTTCCGTGCACGCGTTGCATGGTCGGCGCAGCGTGATAAGCGCTACGGTCCTTAAAATTACTTAGGTATGCCTTTTCTAGTAAAAGACTCACACGCAGAATATATACGTGTTGTTATAGTGCCCCAGACATGCGCAATAATTTCTTTTTAATTGCCAATTACACAAGCATGAACGCTCAACCTTGAGTAACATTGGTGGGCTGCTGCAGGTGAGATCTACCGTTTCAAGTACTCGATGCCGTTAAGGGTGGACAAACAGACAAGTGTACAGACAGACAGACCAAAATATCGTCTTTAAAAAAGCTCAAGGGCATGAAGTGTGCCGACGAACAGATGGAGCTTGTTGCACTCTTGTAATACCCACTGCTAACTCTCAGCATGGTCGCTGGTTTTTGTACACTCAGACTTCGTTGTAACAAAGCTGCATCTGACGCGAAAATAAGTTCATTATATCCAAAAATTTGTTATAAACATATATTTTCAACACTGCGTAATACAAGATCATTCTTCAATAACTTTTTATAATTGATATTTGGTTATGTTGGGGTTCGTTATATCGAGGTTTCAGTGTATTTCAGCTCGCACTTGACGGATCCGAAAAATTCTGTGGCAGTCGAATTGCTAGACAATCGACTGATCCTCAGTCATCCACTGATCACTTCTAAAACTGTTGCAGGGCCCCTCTAATGTCATTGGTACAACACAGCATAAGATAATTATACAGCAAATGCTAACCTCGTGTTAAGGCCTTCTGAAGAAACGCCCATTTCACCGGACAACTCCCGCCTCAATGCCTGAACTTCCTCATGGACGACGTCCCTCAGGCACTTTACAACAAATTTCGCAGTGGCTTTCTGCAAGAAGAAAATAATAATGTTTGCTTTGAGCACACTTATTCCTACAATGAATGAAGAAAAGTAATTGATCGAGCAGCCCGTTTTTTTATTGAAGTAGTAGTAGTAGCAGTAGTAGTAGTGGTAGCAGTAGTACTGGTAATTGTAGCGGCCTTATAGTAGACGAAATAGTGGTCATACTAGTCATCACGCAGGATCAATGACCAGGGGCGAATAGAATAAACAAATAAATAAAACGAAATGATTGATTGAAGCGAGGAATTTCGGCAGAAAATACCCGGAAAGCACTTTGCACAATTATTTACTATGATGAGAAACTAACACTAGTTGTAATAAACTGAGGTATGGCAATCTGCACTTTCATTAGTTAAACTAGAGACCTATTTTAATAAACCAATGTAAGGCATCTGGATGTGCAAGAGTGTCAGGTCATCTACGAGGTGCTTGCTGAAACACCACTGTCTGGCGGCCAGGTAATTGAGTCTTACGCAAGGTCGATGATTGCTTTAGAAGATTATGGTAAAAGGGCCAGAAAATCGAAACGTTTTAGATTTTATGCGAGAAGTTCACCCTTCCCATTAGGTTGTATCATCCCAGTTGATTTTTCTTTAAACTGGCTTCGTTTTGAAGTCATAGTTTGACTACTCACAGCAAGTTCCTCTTGATTATCACCAACTCCTAAGAAAAAGAGAGAGAAACATTAGGCAGTGATAACGATCGATGCAAGTCATTAAAATGAATGCAGTACCACATATTTTGGTTTTCTGATGTGCTCGCAGCGGGTGTTTGAAAGGCAAACCAGAAGCATGCAGGAGCAGCCCAACTTCTGGAACACGTGAGAATGCATGTTGCCTGCAAGAAACTTTTAAGCAAAGCATAGGATTGGAGATTAAAGAAATGTAGTGTAATCCTAAGGATCAGTGGGGGGCAAATAAGGGGGGGCAAATACTGAACTTGAGCCTTGAATCGGATTCAGAGTAAACAGTGGTTTGGTCGATTAGGTTTCGAATAGTACTTCTTTTTCATGAGTTTTTCTTCACGGCACAGCAGCAATTAAACGCAGCCACTGGGCTGCAGTTACGAGTGAAACGCTGTACGTGCTTTGCCTTTTCAAGAACCCAAACCTCGATATAACGAACCCAGATATAGCTAAATGTCCATTATAACAAAGTAAATAAATAAAACTTTCTCGCAATAAATATAGTATGAGGAATAAACCTTTATTAACGAACTTATTTTAACATGGGATGCAACTTTATTAATGAGATTTGAGTTTACTAACCATCGTCGGTGTCACACGATTTTACCACCTCAAGGCATGGCTGCTCTGGCTTGATAGTTCTTGAGGAATTTTCCATAGATGAAACATTTGGGTTGGAACTGTAAGTGAGCAGACGACATCGCATCAGCTGCTGCAGGTGTTTCACTGCAGTAAACTCCCAGTAAATTGAGGAAAGTTAATTTAAACAACTTCTACGTAAATAGAACAACTGCATTTAATATTATTGCTTTCCTACTTGAATTCTGCACCTCCGTTCCTCCCCCATAATTGAAACTGCTGTTAAATGAAACATACTTTTTTGTTTTTGTTTTTGGCTATAATTACTGTAATGTCACCTAATTATACGAAGCCACACACTACCACACAAAATCATTCTGGGGGCCCTTTAAGGAAGATATATAAACAAGCAGCCACTCATGCCGCAGAGTTTTTCACCATGGGAAGAATCACTTAACTTCGGACAGTGTTTCTTCGAGAATGGCCTGGGAAAAAGAAGTCGCGTCAGAGCACATCACGGCTTTGGGCGAGTGTGATGAAGAACAATGGTTCTCTTTCATTGTGATTCTTATGTTCAGGTGTGGATTTACAGTGTGATGTTTGCAGATTGTGGCAGTGTGGCGCAAACTTGCTGTGGCACCCATTGGCAATAAGCCTCCTATATGATTCCAAGCACAATCTTCAAGTTATGTCGGCTATTGGCCAATATCATGCTGTCTATGATTTGACATAGAGGAGCAAACTTTCGACACTCTAATGAGAGTAAGCACAGACATCTATATGAAAATGAGAAATGCTTGAGAAAACAGTAACTTTGCGCACTGCTTCTAGTGTCTATCTCCAGCACACAACTGAGATCTGACTGCGCAATTCATAGCAGAGTCTGCTTTCTGCGGGTTCGTGACCCCTATAAAATGCCATGACGATCAAGAAAGCGCCCCTGGCACTCGCCTCTGAATGCTGGCACCTCGTGGAGGTACTTCCATTGCCATCAACGCCTCTAGCGTACTTTGGAACAATTCCCGGCTGACGCATTCCACACCCTGTGGCTTCACTCCTTGCCAGAACATGTTGCAGTGCATCATGAGGTTGCAGCCTGTGCTGCCCGACATGAAGTCCACTGTGACCTCATCACCCGCCCGGAGGACGTGGCGCAAATCGTCCTTAACAAGCGTTCCATCCTTGTAAAAAGAAAAGGCCTGCACCTCCGTGTAGTCGGCGAGCCCGCCATGCTTCACGCCGACTATGGCGGAACGCTCGTGCACCCGCATTACCACTCCCCTGACGTCATCGTGCACAGACACGAGGCACTCTGGAGACTGGACATGTGGCGCAGCACTTGCCGAGTTGCACCTAACGGTGTTATCTTTGCCGCTGTTGTCAACCTGCAGAACATGGGACTGGTTAGTCGACTGCTTAAAGCAGAATTCATGTGACAAGTTAACTGATAATCTATTTGTGCTAATACTGCTAGAAATCCAGATTGACCAACTTATTGGTTGATGACTACGTGAATCAGAAACGACATGACAAGCTGACTGAAAACACATTTGTTCTAATACTGCCAATTAGATTGATTACTTTATTGCTTGAAACTAGTGCATTTCTTGAATCAAGCCACATGAAAAGCTGGCTGAAAATACATGTGTGCTTATGCTGCTATCAATTTGGATTGATTCGTTAACTAATTGAAGGCCCTCTAGAGGTACGCACATGGTGCAAACCTGCAGTATGCATAATCAGTTTGCTTGATATTTTGGCTGAACGATTTATTTATTGAAGTCCATCTGGGCTTTTCTTGTTATTGCTAGCCTGCAGAGCGTGCAATAAAGCACATATAGACCACATGTATTCCCTCCAGCTGTGCCCATCAAACGTCACCAAATTAAATGGTGAACAAGATTTAAGAGCACGAACCTGGTCACTTCTTAAATCTCGGCAAACTATAGCCCGTGGCTACTTTCTGTACTCTTTCTACGGCACAGGTTAGGGTCCCTGTTGATGCCACAGCGTTCTTGTTGCCCATTCTCAATAAAATTACTGCTGTGTATCTTCTACACGTTCGTACAGCAGCTTCGTTACCAAAGAAAAGTGCCAACTAATATCAAAACGTATATAAGTTTAATGTTGTTGACCAGTGGTTTGTTCACAATGACATAATGACTGGTTCACACTTCTCAATGCAGCATGATGCATTGTTCAGAAGTGCTACAGCCGAATGAGGCTGTCAGATCTCATTTTGATGTTGTTAGATTAACCGTGTTAAGCACTAGCTGTGCATCATTTACTCAAAGCTCCTCAAGAATCTATGTACTATCCAGCTGGTTTTCTCATCAAAAATGGGTATTTGTACTGATAAAGCAGCTTGGCTTAAATCATTATGAATTTTCCTGACTAGCCTCTATTTCTGTCAAACTCTTATCTAAAGCACATACATTCTGGCCATGAAATGATCTGGAGTGTCACATTGTGTCACATCTCGCCTTTTCATGCACCATTTCTATACCCACCACACACTAGACCTTTCATGTGAACAGCTGCTTTTCCACCATCAAAAAATGAACAAATCAGCTTTAAGGTAAATGAATGAATCGGTTGGAATGAATCGATTTGTTGCTTACAGATGTACTGTCCACATTCAGCTCTTTTTGTTGTACTGCATCTGTAACAAACCAAACCAAGTGGTGTCAATATGAGACCCTAGATATGTTAATGCAAGATTGTTCTTTGTAAAGTGAAGTTATGCACAAAAAAGGCTCTCAGTGCACTGTGTAGATTGTTTCTAGGTGATGGATGTCCTAATTTAAGATTGGATACTTGAAAAAGATCAAACAGTTTGAAAGCTTGAACAATGTAGATGATAAAACAAATGCAATATGAACACAACGTACCAGCCAAACTTTATTTTCACAGCAGGTCGTGCTAAACTTTATAACCATCGAGACAACAGCTAGAACAAGGGTGTGCTGACTAATACTTTGAAAGCTGAAGCACATTTACCAGAATCAATAGACTGGCGTATGAAAGCATTGAACTCGAAAAGCACAATTCACAATCTTAATTTTGTCACGTCATTGAAATGTTGAACTTGGGTCATCTGCTCATCTGTGATGCTAGAAATGTCTACATAGTGTAATAACGGTGGTGTGGCTGATAAAAAATATTTGCAGAACCACTGCACATATTTTTTAATGAATCGCACGATCAACTGACTGCCTCAACACAAATAACCAGCACTGTTTTATAAAATCGATCATTATATATAGTAAATCATCTGTTGGAATCTTTTTTGACTGCGTACATACTTTTATGGTTTTTGGGTTTTTCGTTTCATATCACAGGCGGAAATATCAACATGATGAAAATCTCATGGTGGTGCTCTTACGAGCAAATATTGAGTGCTTATTGTACTGAGAGCCGGCTTCAGGTTTGGAGGGAAGAGCCGCAGCTAGCTGCTTCTGAACGGAGGTCGTAGGTGTTATGTTGCTGGCTTGTGGCGCCAGTTGTTTCCCGGCAGTGCTGGTAGCAGGGCCAATGCCGTGAGGGTTGATGGTAAATAGGGCATTTTCAGTGTATGCCCTCTTGGGAGACTTGGCTTTACTGCGCAAACAAAAAGAAGGCACTCATAGTACAGTGTTAAAACATGAAGTCGAAGTGTGCAGGCACGTGTGTCAGGAATGAACAAGAAGCAGCGTTTTCGTTCCATTGGCGGTTTTGATCGCTCTGTCACTACAATGCACTGGGCCAGGGCCAGACAGAGTGACGCAACGGTCAAGTTGTGTCACTCTGTTAATCTAATCAATAGGTTAACTTTAAAATAAAATATAATTGTTACTAACAAAAGTAATGTTGATGATCCTATGTGAAAAAAAAATTGCCAGGACTATCAAGATGTTTTTAAGAAGCCGGTTACACAAAAATGCATGTCGCTGTAGTGTTTTTTTGTAAATGTTAGTCATAGTGAAGTAGTTTGCCATGAAATGAAAGCGTTAAGACCCCCCTACAATATGACAGCTGTGCCCGGAATCCTTGAGTGGGTTCAGTTTCACTCTTGAAGCTTAATTTTCTATACAGTGGTTTTTTCTGTACCTCTTTCAAACAAACAGCAATACTCTAAGCTGGATAATTGGCTTTCTTTATTAATTTCGTGAAATGCAAGCTCTGTAGACGTGCAGACTTACAGTGGCTGGTAATGGCTAGCTGGAAGAGGGCGTCCATCGTCTGGAGCAGTGGTGTTTGGCTCTGTGGACGAACGACCATCACTGCGTGCCCGCCGAGTTTCCGAACCCAGAGGCACTACAGCAGGCTTGTCTTTTACGCTGTGACGATCGGTAACTTCTTTTGTGCTCTTCATTGCCATGTTCAGAGATGGCATAGACGTGTGGCGGGAGTTAAACGTCTGGTCCATGTTCCTCTGTTCTCCATACACATCAGAAAGAGAGCTCTCCTTTCCAGCGGTGAAGGACGCCGTGGTGACTATTCGGCTTCGGTATGCTTGAAAGGCGCTACTTGCGGATTCCATGAACTTGGATAGAGTGGGAGCCGAGAGTCACTTGTGAATGGCACCATGATGGGCACGGTACTCGGGTTACTTTTCGTGCTGTGTCTCCCACTCACAGGAGCCACCAAGTCGATGTCAAAGACTTTACTGAATTTTTCCTTCATCACTGTCGTAACCCGCGTGGCCTGCCACTGCGTGGTGCCTGTGGCACTGTCAGTCATGAGGCATGCATCGAAGCATACCTTAGTGCCTACTGAAAAAATATCGCATACTTTCTCTTCTGGTCTCACTAGTGTGTGAGGTATGCACCGTCTGTCAAAGGTAGCACGTTCTTCATTTTCCTTGCCGAAAGTCACGGTGCCCCCATTCTGATGTACAGAGTCAATTTTGCCCTCCTGGTTTGAGATCTTCTTGGTTCCCTGACGGGTTGCTGACAGAGTCGGGTAACGAAACTGCTTAATGCCGACCTCCGATTCCAGTAGCCTCACACGAACTGCTTGATAACGTGCTTTAAACTTTGGGGGACTCTTTTTAATGTCCAATACAACTTTATCCCCCTCTTTAGGACTAAACTTTCTACCATTGTGCATTCTTGGATTGATGATGGTAGACCAGTGTGCAAACACTGTCGCATGTATTGGGTGTTCTATAGTGATAAATCCATATAAATCTTTCACAACGGAGACCTGGCCCTTCAGGTTGCACAGGGCTGCCTCAACTAAATCAGAGCCCAAGGGCGCATTGCACATTCCCTGTGTGAATGACATTTTTCTGGAGTTGCAGCGACTCTCTACTCGTCAAAATCTGCAGGCGAGTGATCTTCAGTCGTGGATTGCTGCATAGGAAAAATAAATTCACGAATGCACAAATTTTAATGGTATGTGAACACAAAACCAATTTTTCAGGGGCATGCACTCCTAAACTTTACTTCGTGAAATCGACGTGTACACTTTTGGCCTGCAGAGCTGTTGAACAGTGAGACAGTCACAGCAGACAACCATGGGTGTGGTTTGGGGTGGTGATCTATTCTGCTTTGTAGTAGCATGAAGCATGAGAATTGGCAGGATTTTGCCTTGAGGAAAGTGTGAACCGTCATTGCATCTCAGCTGGGTGACAGAGGCAATGGCGATTGTGATTGGATGGTGGACAGTATTGGGATGGCTCGCGCGGGTGCTAGTGCCCCTTTCACAGCCCCCAGACGACACCCACGGCATGAAGTTCTTATCGACCTTTCCACAAAAAAATACTCTGGGCGCAGCCATAATCCTTTCTGTACTGTGCTGAGTCGGTGTGACCGCTCGAAAATGCACTGTTGATATTGTAATATCAGCCATTGTACTTCTGTGCGCATACCTGGGTGGCTTCGTTCTTTCAGTCTTTTGAGAATTAGGGTTATATAGGTGGTATGATCATGCATAAAATATGCACACTTTATTTAAATAGTTGAAGTATTGCACGAATTTGCGATCACAGTGTGATTTCAAATTTTTTTTTTTTGCCACCAAAACCTCGCTTATGTATAAGAACTCCTTGATGTCGCAGAGGTCATGTGACTACCCGAGCACCGGCGACAACGAACTCTTTCTTTGTTGGCTCAATTGAGGACAAAGCAATGCACAGTCCCTTTGACTAACACTAAACGCCAAGAGTGCAGATAGGTGTGTGTGCTCTCATAGACGATCCACTAAATTAGACGCTATTCTGGTATTGCCGACTACCACTAGGGGCGTAGCTATTTTTAAAACCATTCGTGCTAATGACGCCGCCCGACTTCTACTCGCGGGTCTTTCGCCTTGAACTTTCACACAATCGGCATTGAAAGCGAAAGCTCCGCGGCGCCTCTTCTTCTCGAAAGCTAGGCCTAACGGATTCACACGGCCACTTGATTGCGATGGAACTCGCCCCGGATTTCTTTATCGTGCGTGTTCGGCTCCATTATGCAGTCTGCCAGAAGGAAACCAATGACTGTTGAGAAATTTTAACTCTATCGGGCTTGATCGCGAACAGCAGTTTCACCACTCCTTTGAGACGCAGCGTTCTGGCCGAGTATGTTCGGGCGGCTGAGCTTCTACCGCGCGAGTGCGTCTGCCAAAGCCCTTGCGTATACTGTGAGCGCGCGCGCAATAATTTCTAGCTCCAATGCCCCGATCCCAATGTCTTTCCCCCTCGATGGATTCATCTGCCAGCGCGCATGATCCCGCGTCACGGCGAACGTCGCCGTCGGAGCGTTCGGCACTTCGCATCACGCCATCTTGCGCGACTTCTTTGACGCTTCGGCTCGGGGAAGTGGAGACATTGCCTCCCTGCCGGCGTGATCTCGGAGGCCATGGTGGAGCAAAAGATCGTTTCTGGACATCACGCCCAGTGAAGTGTACGTGAAACTAGCGCATACTTGCGTGTTCGAAATCTTACTTGAATACGAATCGTCGCCCAGCTCGCGAAACTTTGCTGATTACACAGTGAGGTGACCGAAGTCGCTAGAGCGCGGTGCGTGCCTAAAAGCCTCTGACGTGTCGCATCGGGGGATGATGATGATGATGGTCCTTGATACTCGGGCGCACACCCACAAATGGGGATCGGCCAAGAACCGGGCGGCAGGATCTTAACTAAAAGGCTTATGGTTTTTCAAACACAACGTAATTTTGGGCTGAAAAAAATATATAGAAAGAAAAGCCGAAAATCGAAAAAGGAGTATATCTGAGCAGGGAGCGATGCAGGCTATCAGATGCCTCAAATCGCATCGAGACACCACGAACGTTCGCACGAGGCAACGGCCAAAATGGCTCCTCGAGGTGCTGCACGCGACCTCCACGTATGCGCGTGCTCGAGGTGCTACAATCATAGAGAAAGAAAAAAAAGTTTTTTTCTTTCTCTATGCTACAATCGGTGACTTAACTGAGGCAAAAGGGGTGCGTTTAGTATGTATAAATGAGTGAACTTATATTGCGACAAGAGGTCCTTAGCTAGATTTGCGGAAGCACGGCTCTTGGAGGTTTTAGCGGCGGAGCTTTTAATCTGTTTTCGTCTTGCTGTGTGGTCATCATCGTCATTAACCGGCACGCGCTTTCTTCGTCCTCCGCTTCTGCTTCGCGAGAGAGCGAGTTGCACAGAGAGGGAGGGAAAGAAAAAGAGACAGAGAGAGCAAGAAGGGTGCATACCTGCAGGGTGTCCCAATTCTCACGCAGCACGATTAAAGAAAAAGTAGTAATGGCGTTACGCAAAGGAAACCTACTGCATATTGTTCCCAGTATGTTGTAGTAACAGCTGCTAATTTTTTTTCGTTATTGACAATTTATTATTTAGTGATAGTTATAATTCTAACTTAGAAAATACTTCCCTATTTATATAAATGTCAATGAGGCAGATGTGCGCATGTTGAACCGACACCTGTCTGTGCTATAGATATATATACTTTCAACAACGTACTAATTGCGTGCTCATTTTTATGCTGATAAAGAAAGCTCGCGAAATATGGAAAATATAACACTTGACTGCGCTTCCACCCGCGAAAGAAGGCAGCTCACCAAAAAAAGAAAAACTATGGACCATCTCCCCGAAGGGAGTCCTAATGGGATGCGAAGCAGAAGCGGTGCGCACGACGTTGACCCGGTTGAAACGGGCGTCGACGTGGGTTCTGGAAGAACGCTTTGAAGTGAAACTTGGTGTAGCGCTGAAACGCAAAGGCACGCGAGGCAGAACGCGTTGAAGACGCTTGCGCTCAGCCTCCTTGGCTCGCGTCTCGTCGGTGTTACCCGCGTGCCGTCTGTATTCTCGAACGCGATCGGTGTTCTTGACTCGCATTTCGTCGGTGCCGCTGGTCTTCCACTGCCGACGCTTGCGGATGGCTTCCCTGGCTCGCGCCTCGTTGGTGTTCACGTCGCCATTCGCGAACGCGATCGGCTTCACTAAACTCGCATCGCCGGCGACAGCCGGGAAATGTACGCGCACACTTGCGGGAAGCATACCGCGGTGGCGTTTTGCCCGTAAGCGCGATCGCGCTGCAAGCAGCGGCGCGCTGTCCACATTGTCGGCGTTGCGAGATTCTCAGGGCACTCACAGCGCGCGCACCCGCCGGCTCGCGACTTCTCGCCGACAGATGGAGAGAGGTGGCGCGGGTGAAATGATGCCCACGTGAAGAGTGGGCTAAAGTGTTGCGAGCGGTGGAGAAGGTACCGTGGAGAGCTGACACTTGGCGAGTGCGCGCCATGCAAGGTATAGAGACGTCACCACGCACTGCTAGGATTGCGTGAGCTACTTGACACCGCTCCAACACCTGCGGTGAGGAGAGTGGTGCGGATGGAGGGACAGCGTTACACAGGCTAGTCAAAGAGAGGGAGAGAGAATTGTTTTAAAGAGCTGGAGAGGTTTGCCTGGTTTTCCACCTGACAGTCTACTCCAGGTGCCAGGTGATGACTAGGATAAATACAGTGATAAACACATAACACATACAGTCAGATACATGCATAACCGTCACATAACACAGTCATGCACTGCACTATTTACAACATTTCAATCAATCAATCAATCAATCAATCAATTTTATTTGGCATTCATTACAGCAAGATAATGAACACGAGGACAAGAACAAAAAGCTGCTATACAGCAGCTTGACAAAGGTCCTTGCCCCAATTCTCGACAGCCAAAAACAACCTACCATGCATTTAAACATCTCTAATTTCACATTTCTATTAAACATTTTCGGTTATCACATCTAGCAGAAAAATCATGAAACAGTGCATAACGCAAGCGGAAATAATGTAGAATAATGGAATACACAGGTTATTTCGCACAAATGAGATGTACAAAATTTGTATGCGCAATAAAGACCATTATGCATCATGTATGTAAACATCTTAACAAACTGAGAAGCTTGTATAACAGGCAAATTTTTTGATAAAAAATAACTTAACGTAACGCGCACTACTACTTTGAAGATAAGTGCTCACCCACATACCGTTTTATTGCACTTCTTGAAGATCTTTGTATGCAAATGCCATTTCTTTCAAATTCGTTGAGCAAGCGTGGCACAAGGTATGACAGACTGCTCATCCCATATTTCGTTCGCGAAAAAGGTATGAGCCATCTGTCTCTCTCCCTTATGTTATATGAGATAGCTTTAGGTATAGTCAGCTTGCATAATAACAAAAAACTATGGTTGTTGCATCGGAAGTATTTTTGGCATTTTAAAGCGAGGTTAACGTTATAGAAATTTTCGAGGGGGCAGATCTTAAGGGTGGAAAATAGTTCTCCAGTATTGGCATCATACTGAACATTTGCTATGTGACGAACTGCTCTTTTCTGAAGCACACTCAACCTATGTAAATTGACTTTTGTAGTGTCACCCCATACTAACTGACAATACGTTAAGTGAGGGGAAAATAGGGCGTTATAAATCATGCGTTTAACGCTCCTCGGTAAAGTATAGCGCAGTCTACAGAGCACCCCACAGGCTTTCGCTAAACGGGTGGCAATGTGATCAACATGATCATTCCAAATGAGATGATTGTTAAAAACAACTCCCAAGGTTTTGACGTTTGATGCAAGTTCTATGCGAGCAGATCCAAGCTCCAATCTGAAATCTTTAAGATCATGTCGTTGCGGCGGGGTGAAAAGGACCGCCTTAGTTTTTGCTGTATTCAGTTTTAATGAATTAACGAAGCTCCATTCGGCTAAGCATTTCAGTGCATTGTTAGAGATGACCGAGAGAGTACTTATGTCACTTGATCTCAAGAAAATGCTGGTGTCATCTGCATAAACTATGAAGTCAGCGTCATTAGAAATATTTGTTATATCATTGATATAAATGTTGAATAGTATGGGCCCCAGTATGCTACCTTGCGGTACTCCTTGAGTTATTTTTTGTAGTGTAGATTGTTCTGACATGATGGCAACGCATTGCCTTCTGTGCTTTAGATACGAAATTATTAACTCAAGAGGAGTGCCACGAAATCCGTAATGTTCTAGTTTTGTAAATAAAGTGCGGTGATTCAGGCGGTCAACGCCTTAGAATAGTCAACAAAGATACCCAACATAAATTGTTTATTTTCAAAACTGTTCAAGATTAACTCTTTTTGTGTTAGTAGGGCAAGTTCTGTTGACATTCCTTCACGGAAACCGTACTGTTGCGCTGTTATAATCGAGTGTTTATCGCAGAAAGCCGTTATTCTTTTGCAAATAATTTTTTCCAATCCTTTTGATATAACAGGGAGAACAGACACTGGCCGATAATTCGAGAATACATTTCTGTCACCAGATTTGAAAATGACGCTAACTTTCGCGCATTGCATTTCCTGAGGAAAGATTCCGGCACATATTGAAAGATTAAAAATGTGAGTAAGTGCAGGTGATAAGATGTCAGCCACAAACTTTATCGGTCTTATCTGTAACCCGTTTATGTCACGTGCTTTGCTATTTTTTAAGGACATAAAAGTTTGGAAGACTTCATCGGAAGTTGTGGGCGCAAAAAAAGCTGTGTATGCATTGCGCGGACCTAAAAATTCAGTCGCGGCAATATTAAAATCGCTTTTTTCCAGACTAGTAAAATAATCGTTAAACTGATCTGCAAGTTTAACTTGCAGATCAGTACTGGGAACTGGGAACAATGATTTCATTCAGGCCTGTGTTCTGTAAGAATGTCAGTAGCCCTTTTGTGGAGTCCAACGCACTGGACTTGTTCTGCCATGGGCCTAGAATATTTTTCAACACCAAGTTTATGTCCTGTTGTGTTTTTAAGGCAATCTTCAGAGACTGCCTATCTGATGCATATATCGTGCACTCACAAAGGATGTGACTTATGTCTTATATTGTTTTTGAAGTAATTCGTATATGCAACATTTAATCGGATGTGGTGTAAACATGTTTCATCTTCTCTTTTGAGGTTTCACTACATACTGAAGTGACACGATGGATTGATCTTGTCAAAGAGCTGCTTCGCATCTAATAAGCTTACTGCAAGCAACCACTTTGCCTCTTTTGCTTCCATTGTCAGTGACAGAGTTCCACACATTGCAAGGGTACAGGTCAAGTGCAAACATGGGCCGGAATCTTGCATTGATTTCTTTCGCTTTATTACGCATCACTTTATCACTTTCCGAATCTCATGGGCAACTGTTTTCGTTGACAAAGTGGCTGGAACACTGTTCTGATTACAGCTTGGGTGTCCAAGATCACAGCGCGCGATCCGTGCGCTGTGATCTTGGACACCCAGGCTGATAACGTGCGTGATCTGCATTTTTTTTGCTAGATTTATTTTGTTGATACTGGCCACCTTAAAGTGAGCTTGTTTGAGGGCACTGCTTTCTTTTGCTTGTGGAAGTGCAGTCACGTGTTATTTTTCAATTTCGCGAGATTTATATATCAGCTTGAAAAAATGAGTACACAATTAGTAGGTTGTTGTTGAAAATAGCACAGACAGATGTTGTTTCAACACGCTCACGTCTGCCCCATCGACATTTAGATAAATAGGAGAGTACTTCTTAGTTGCAAGCATATTTATGACTAATTGTCAGTAACAAAAAAACTATTAGTGATTACTACACTATACTGGGAACAATGATAAGTCTGGTCTACGTAACGCCATTATTACTATTTTTTAAATCTTGCTGTGTGATAATAGGGACACCCTGAATTCATGATACATGCTAAATTTAAAATTTTCATATGGTGTTAAAATTCCTCCTCCCAATCCAGCCAGGCTATGAAACGTGGTTGAATGGAAGGAGAAACTTTATTTGTGGTCCTGAGAAACAGTGTGCAGTGGGCTTCTCTCATTTCGTACACTGAAATTTTTTTCAGGGGGGAAGTGCCACCCCTTGGTTATGCCAAGTACTGGTATGAAACAAGAGTGTGCGTGAGAATTCCGAAAAAAGGTGAAGGGTTGCCCCCCCCCCCGCGGACCTAGCAGTCGCCCATTTTGTAAGCATCAACGCTTATAGAACTTGTTTTAGAGACATTATTTATAAACATTACGTTGCATGCTAGTTTGTTAGGCAGAATGTTAGTCAGCGCTCGTCCTGTAAGGTTTTTTGCTTTTGCTACGTTCCTTTTGGGCTGCTTTTTTCTGTTTTCGACATAATTAACGTTGATTTTTGGGTGAGATCGTTAAGTCAGTGGAGGTTTAGTAGTTATAAACATAAAACAAGATTTTTCGTTTACATATATGATTCCTTGTCCCTCAGTGTTCAGTAGTAGCTAGGTTGATTGCATGTAAGTTCAGCGCAGGTTGCCCTGGCGTAACGGGGGGTGGGGTGAACTGCCCACGAAATTTTTTGTTTTGCTTGTGTTCTGGGGTACGGACACAACTACTTGGTCGTACCACAAACGAACACGTCTACATTTATTAAATGTTTTTACATCACGGCGAGATTACCAGCCGAATTATATACATAGACAGACAGACAGACATCTTTACTGAGGTCCTGAACGAATCCAACCCCTTTTTATAGGGGCAGGATCGCTTGCCACTCCCACGTAGGGACGGGAAGGCCTAGCCTCACTGCTGCGTTGTGGGATTTCCGGACAGCCTTGAGTAGTCGTACGTAGGATGATCGGGCTCTTGAGCATGAAACGAAAGTCACTTTTGGAGAACTCTTGAGGTGTTCTCTCTAAAGAGGCACGCCTCCACAGCATGTGGCTAAAATCACTGTGATCGTAGCAGTACGGACAAAACCCTGAAATGTCGGAGCAATGACGGTAAGTGAAGAGGCTGGAATATGCTCTCGTCTGAAGTCTGCCTACACTGTGTAAGAAAAACAATTTACATATAGACGCTCCACCCCACGGCGCATCCAGAAAATGTTCGCCACTTTCGGTATCTCACCTATTTGTGCATATTATATGCATCCCCTTTGTAACAGGACAGAGTAGGCAGAAAAAACGCTGACTTCTAATAAACTTCATTTTGCAAGGTGGCAAAATCTGTGTTGAAAAAGACTACTAAAAACAGGAAAAAAAAAGATGAGTCTAATTATTATATCAGCATCAAAGCACGTGTGAAGGGTCCTCAATCTTCCTGTTTTTATCTTCCTTTTCGACACATATGTTTTGCCACTTTGTGAAATAAAGTTCGTTGGAAGTCAGCGCTCTTTCTGTCTGCTCTGTCCTTTTTTCTATCTTTGTGCACTGAAAAACTCTCTAGTATGACCACACAAAATAGTGACATGTTTGCCACAAGACTCTACAGATTAAACAAAAAAATTTTTCTATATGCTGGCCAACAGTGCTTCTACTTTAATCTATCTTACTACAGCAAAAAAAAAAATGTCAATTCACAGCCTAGTTCTCTGCCTTTTACGGCAGAATGTCCTTATTTTCCCATTAATTATTTTTGTCATTTCTATTGTAGGCATGTTTGGATTTCTATTGTTGTCCCTAAAACCCAAGGCTCATACCGAAACGTGCGCCTCGTTGGATATCTCCACATTCAATCAGAACTCGCTCTGCCGTTTCTTTCTCTCACAACATGTGCATCGTTGGGCTTCTTTAATGAATCTTGTTTTATAATCAGTTGTCCTAAAGCAATCCAGCGGGCCAGGGCCGTCGTCAAGGACCTCAAAAGATGTTCCTCGAGCGATGTGTCCCTGGGGACAAATAAAGTTTATTCAACTTAACTAAGGCAATCCAATTTTACTTCTAACAGTAAAGTGCATCCCTGTGAATTATCATAAAATGCCTCCCTCCATAGTTCGTTATTGCCCTTTCAGCCGATTTTTTCTCCATCGCTGCCATACAGTAAGTCCTCTCTGCCTCCGACTTTTCGCTTGACACTTTTCGTTGCCATATCACTCACAATGACAGCTGTATGTTTACTTGTGAGCATCCTAAACGTTCTTTTTCTCCACAGTGGGCCAACGCTCTTCCTATACAAGTAGCAGAACACTTTCTTGGCCAGTCTGCTCTCATCTTTCTTCGCTTCCCTTCGAACCCTATTTCGCTCCTAGCTGCCTTCGCATATAGCACTTTACAGCCTTATTTGTCATCTTCCCGTGAGAGCCCAATGCGAGGCGTTCCAGTCCTTTGACATACATCTATTCCTTATTGCACCTCTGACCTCATGAACACCACCAAGTATCCAAAAGCAAGCCCCAGAATCATTATACCTTTCCGCTGGCCAGGGCCTGTCCATAGCATTTTTAAAGGGCCCCTCATTAGGTTCGATGATTTTGAGCTGATGAGCGCAATGCACACATGGGGCGTTCACGATCACATCTGCCAAAATTTGCAACACTACGTGCCATGGGAATGGGTCAAATTTCAAGATGACCGCTGCTTAGCCTTCCTTTTGCTGGCACGCACCCAGAGAATGAGGGCATGATGTAGACGTAGGAATTGTCGTACGTAGACGGTAGTGATGCGATGTCGGTCCTCCACGTAGATGACCGTGCTCCGACATCGCCAGCAGTAGCATTTGAGAGGGCAAAAATTATTTCACACAACTTGTGTAGTGTGTATAATTTGTTGCTTGAATACCTGAATAGAACTTGAATTAAATAATGATACACAAAAAGGAAATGTGCACGTCTTTTTCATTTTTTCCCCGTGGATTGCGATGAGATGTGGGGCCAATATGCCTGCGTTTTGCATGTTATAAGTGTCCCCGCACCTTAACACATCGAGCAGATGCTAGCCCTGGAAGCGAAATCAATGGATCCTGCACGTTTGAACACTCAATACGCTCATATATTCAACTGCGCCTAAGCTAGTGTTTCCGAACGAGCCTACATCAAGGCTCCAATCCCACAGAAACAGACGGTAGACCACGAAATAGCGTTGGTCAACAAAACAACGCCGCTCGTGTGCTCGCCAACCTCGTGGCATAGGTGACCGTTTCCTCAGATGCCGGAGAGGATAGGGAAGAGGTTTGGCTTGCGAGGCTGCACAAGGCGGGCGGCAAGGGTTTCGAGTTCGCTTCCACAGATGGTGGTTTCGCGCCGCTTCAAATTGCTGGTTTTCTCAGCTCGTAATGAACTGATTGAAAAAATTTCTGTGGTATAATAATCTTCTAACACAAAACAATTGCCAGCATCTACAATTTGTTACGGGGCTTGGTGAGGGCTGTATGTATTTTTTATACCTTAAGTCACGCGGCAAATTTTGAAAGCAAAATACTATAGAGGCCTTCATTTGTGTGGCCTTCAAATGGAAATATAAGGCACACCTCGTGTCGTACATAAGTGTGTCATTGCTTCACCAGAAAGTAAATAGATGATCCAAGCACACAACAGTTTTTTCTCTTTGCAAGTTTTGAATGCCGAATGCTTCGTGCTATTCACTTTGCTGTGGACACTTGTCTTCTTCAGGGGAACTGGTGCTGTAGTCTCATTAATGTAGAATATCAGAAGTCTCCTTGACTGCCATGTGCAAAAAAAGGAGGAACTTGGGTCGACATCACTTAAATCTCGATATAACAAACCCCCAATATAACGAAATATTGGTTATAACCAAGCAAACAAAGAATAGCCTTGCAATATACAGTGTGTTAGGAATACACCTTTATAACAAATTTTCGAATATAACAAACTTATTTTCGTGTAAGATGTAACTTCGTTATAATGAAGTTTACACCATGAACGAGAAAGAAACGCGAAAAAATTGAAGGGGCCCAGAATTCCATTTGTTAAAGTCGGTGAAAATGTGTGCACGTACCCAACCTGTGACCAGTTGTATTTTGCCATTTTTGATTCTCTAGAATTCAATCCTAATTGAAAAATTTCCCCAATGCATTCCTTGGTTCTTCTTGTTGTTGGCTTTATTTATTTTGTTGTTTGCGTATTCACACAACCTTACATATAGTTACACTTACACGGGATACAAGTCATCGTGACAGTGGCTTTGCATGTAATGATAACATGCATTCACAACTGCTACCAATTCAAGCTATCTTCAAGACATTTTCAAGCTAAATGCATTCAGCTTTTTAGCAAATATTTGCCCTGGGCATATTTGTCCCCTGTAGCACACGATCGCAATACAATAGTTAGTGTAACGAAACACCAAAGAAACTTCATTTTGTCGAAATTTAAATCTTTATAATCTAATAACTCCACTGCAGCTACATAGCAATCTTCACATGCATCCAGGCTGATGTTCATTTTAATTGGCTGTAGGCGGACAAGGTATGTTGTCATTGGAACACACGTATGTACAGTCGTGCTCGATTAGTTTCAACACACTGTATGTACTGCAAATTGTGCCACCAACGCAAAGTGACAGCTAGTCAGAGAAAAAAAAAATTCTAAGCTCTCTAATTAGCGATACTTTCTGAACCAATTAAACATTTCCTAGTGTCAGTGTTCAGGCTTGGAATCACTTCAACCATAGCCAGCGCGTCTGAGCTAGTATTTAATGCAACACACTGTACATAGACGCACTGAGTGAGGCACTCTGTACTAGACGACTGTAGATAGACACACACACACACAGACAGTCCAACCACAGTATACTTAATAAGCAAACATGCTTTTATTTGCTGCACGCAGTACGAAACTTTATGAAACATGTTCTCACTATTAAAAGACTCAGTCCAAACTTGATATGGCCCCTCATCTCTTATTCAGCCACACCTGAAAAGAGACAAGAAAGATGCGAGGGAAGATTAACATTGCAGGCAGCGTTAATCGTCAGATTATTCATGGTCCTTGACATTCGACATAAACACTGCACTGCAAGGCTAAAAAAATTGCGATCCGTAGACAGAGCTGTCACAAACACGGGAGCCAAATGTTTTAGGCGGTAGTCTTGGGTCATTGCATCATAAATGTCTTAGCCGTTTCGGCAACCATCTCAAAAAAACTTACCGCAGTGAAAACCGTGAATTGCCACATTATTTCCAAGATAAAATGTTTTATCACCACGTGGGAGCTTTCCAAATTTCATAGGATTTTTTCCCCATTGCCAACAATGGGGAATTTCAGTGGGAAAATTGGAAAGTAGCTATCATACACAGCACCTGTTCAGTGTGCAATTGTGTTGACCGTGGCTGTGTGACAGTGCTCATGTTGTTCGTTGCATTGTTCATCCTTGTCTATTGTATTTACGCCGCTACTTGAAAGATCAAGTGCCTACCAGTACCTCCTATTCACCCGTTTGTTTATCTGCAGTGCCTGAATCTGCTGAGGAGGCCGTTAAGAAATTCATTGAAAAATGGGCATTGCAGCATACGTTTCGCGATTCCTGGTGTAACTCAATTTGCACCATGTCCTTCAGTCTATCCCCCACGGCAGCGGAAAAATAATCTTTTTCGTTTGGAATTTGACCAGATCATCTGAAAACAGCCGTTATTACAGAGTTTTCTCAGCCGGAAGACAAGAGAGTCTCGCGGGCTTGGTGGACGGCCCAGAGCTGATCTGCCAAGGATGAGCTGCGGATTGCCGCCTCCCATCTGGCAGAGGTGATGTGCGATAAATGAGCGAATTTGGTGCACTGCCAGAGCATGTGTTCTAATGAAGCTATTTTCCCACAATGTGGACAAAGATTACTTGGGTATAGGTCAGGGTACATGATGTGTAACATTTTCAAAGTAGGGTACATCCGCGTTTGCAAAAGCCCTAATGTAAGTGCTTGGGGCCGGGTTAGATTTTTGTGAGGTGGAGGGAAAATCCTTCTAGACAGGTAGAAATGTTTAGTGAGCTCGTTATATGTTGTAAGAATTTCCCGGTTATCCCCTTCACCGCTAGAACGCATCCCCGGGGAGGCGCGGTTGGAGAGTTCTCGCGCCGCCTCGTGTGCTGCTTCGTTGAGATTGGGAGGGGAATCGTTAATTTGTCCAAGGTGAGCTGGGAACCAACTCAGAAGATGATGTGTTATGTTCTTGCCTTGCAGTATTTTCAGCGTTTGTTCACAGACCGTCCCCTTGGCGAACGCCCGTAGTGCGGCCATGGAATCACTGTAGACCACTTCAATGTTATCCATCTTGAGTGCTAAGGCGATGGCCACTTGTTCCGCAATGATTGGGTCTTTCGTCCTGACCGTCGCTGAGTTGACGACATGGCCAGCCCCATCGACTACCACTGCCACAAACGCTTTCCCATTGGCGTAGGAAGCCGCGTCAACAAATACGACCCCTCGTTTCTCGTTTGAGACTTGACGAAGTATAGTCCTGGCCCTCGCTACTCTTCTTCCGACGTTGTGTTCTGGATGCATGTTTCTCGGTATAGGAGATACCGTGATAGTCTCCCTGAAGTTGTCAGGGATATCATTGTAATTGCGTCTGATTGCTATTGGGTTTTGGCCCAGCTCCTGCAGGATCATTCTCCCCGACCTTGTAGTAGATAACCTTGCAAACTGTGCTCTCTCTTGGGCTTCTGCTATTTCTTCGAGCGTGTTGTGTATGCCAAGCTCAAGCAGACGCTCGGTGCTGGTATGTATGGGTAGGCCCAGGACCTTCTTGATAACTTTCCTGAGGAGCACATTCAGTGTCTCGGATTCTGCTGAGGAGCTTTTCATCTCAGTCCCCACGTGGGAGCTGCCCGCAACACAGTGATCTGTGTTTTGAAGGACCAAATAAAAGTTTATCCAATCCAAGACAAGAGAGTAGTGCACAGATTCTTGGGACTGTGTGCCTATTACTGTTACTTTGCTTTACTTTACTATTGGAAGAAAGAAATCATTATCATATTAGGAATGAGATGTCTTGTACATCACATGCAGTCAGCACATAGTGTGTCCCATGTAGAGCATAAAACCTTCGCAATTCGAACTCGTGTTGAAACTTGGCTCAAGGTTTCTTTCTCGAAGCACTCAAACACATGCCGTCAACTTTCACAGTTTTGCACCGAAAAGAAGTTAAAATGGAGCACTGAATTTCTTGGCAATCGCTTACCCAAATTATTGCAAAGCATCGGTGCCAATGTGAAGGTCTGAGCAGTGCACAAACTGTCTCAGCTGTCACACACTGAGCTCTTCAAATAGAAGTAACCAGAATCCCGCAACACAAAGCACATGTTGCCAGTAATTCCTTACTCCTTATCCATAAATTTGTTAACTATGAGTTCTCTTCACTTTTTAAGTCGTCTTAATCGGGAAAATATCAAAAAAAAATGTTGATCATTGTCTTGTTACAACAAAATTATGTCAAATGATCGTCATCACTGTAAGAGCAACAAAATGAGATGCTTCAAGTAAGGTACACACAAACCTGCAAGGCAGTCACACCATTCAAAATGCAAACAACTGCGCTGTAAAAATCTGGCATATCCAAACAAGCCCGAAGTTTAGGGGAAGATGGAGGCTTCAAGGGATGCAAAATCCTTGAATAGTGGTTGCCGCTGGAAACCAACGTTTCGACAAGTGGCCTTCTCCCCAAAGCCTCAACTCAAGAGCGATACGAAAGTCTTAACAGTTGCTGGCCTGAGCACCGACACAAAAAATTTGCACATTGTTTTTTCTGTTGCGATAAGTAGCTAACGACCCACTTGTGGTGGCTTGAAAGCCACTTTGCTTGAGAGCACGGTGATTAATTATTCAGAGGTAGCTTTATACGGCCCAGTTGCAGTTTCGATTTCACAGTGTGTGCTGAGCAAGGCGGGACCCAAAGTAGTTTTCACGTAAATACAGCTGGCTTCATGAGCGTGAAAAACTGCGTGCATGTGACCATCCCATTGACTGCTCGCTTCAACGAAGGCTTCCATCAAGACGACTGAAGTGAGCCCGAGCCCCCAAAAATGCACTGCCGAGACTAGGAAATCAGCCTTTGTACTCCCATGCAATCCTGCCCACTCTTTCCACCGAAAAGGTCAGCTGGAAGAGAGGGCACAAGCTTTTGACAGAGGTGACGGTTGGTGATTTACACGACAACCAATGGTGCATTTCACGTGCGGTGCCCTAACATGCACTTTTGAAATTGATTTTAATTGTGTTCTCCACTATATTACCTGTTTATGTTTCATTAAGTAATAACAGTATCTGGGGTTTAACATCCCAAAACCATGATATCCTTTTGAAAGACGCCGTAGTGGAGTGCTCGAGAAATTTCGACCACTAGTGTTCTTCTACATGCACCTAAATTTAAGCACACGAGCCTCAAACATTTTCCCTTCCTTGAAAATGCAGCCGCCGCGGCCGGGATTCGATCCCGTGACCTTCGGGTTCGCAGTCCAGTGCCAGAACCACTAGACCGCCGCGACGGGGCGGTATTTAGTAAATGAAGCTTGTGCAATAGATTAGGGTGCACACGTATGTGACATTTTTGTAAACCAATTCTTGTCCACCAAAATCTATTTTACAGGTTCTTCCCTCTTAAAAATTTTGTGGCGGTACTCCTTGAAAGAAAACGAGACCACTTGTTGAAGCATTGGAGGCTTCAGCAACACAGCCGGTCCAAGAAATTTGTCCACACAAGTCTGGCATGTGGCACAAGTTGGAATTTCACCTTGGGATTGTTGTGCTCAGTGTCAGCATCACCTGGAAATAAAGAAAAGAAACAAGTGGAAAAAGAGAAGGGATGACACGAGAACATCGCAGAAAATTGGTAGCACACAGAATTTCGCGAAAGAAAATGTTGCTTTACGTAGTCCTGGCAACCAGAACATTGAAATGAGAGTCCATCCGAAAATCGGTTGAGAAATTGAGGAGTGCGATAGCGTGCTCCCTTCCAAAACTACAACACTGGAAACAATTCAGTGAATGTAACTTTAGCTTCTTTCTGTATTCGCTATTTAAGAATGCAAAGTCTGGTCCAATGTTAAAGGGAACACAACCCTTCATTAATTATCACTGATATACTGTGTAAAGACAGTAAAACAAATTCTTTGTGCCAGAGAAAAGCTTGAAGGTTATGTCAAGGGCTTTTACTAGGGGTGTGTGAATACTTAAACATACAAATATTTTATAAATGTTGGTTGCTGTTCGATTCTCGTTAAAATTTTATTTACAGCTTGAATAATTAAAACTTACAGAAAACAAACGGTCAACACTAAAATAACAGTAGCCCCTACAAATTTTTGTAGATGCTTCACCCCATCACTCCTTGCATTGCAGCGAAGTTGTTTTTCAGATTCTGCTAGTTTCGCAACAATGTGATCGACTCGAGAAAACGCTGGTTCCAACATGGAGATGTACTTTCACCAATTCATGCTTCAATGCATTATATTCTGGTACCTGTGTCAAAGCTGCCTTAAGGGTTCTGCTACAATGTGTTGTTTATTGACTCATGAAAGCGTTGGTTCGAACTTACGCGGCGGGGGGGGGGGGGGGGGGGCTTCAATTAACGTTGTTTCGGACCAAAGAGTATGAAAAAATCGCACCAAGATTTCCAGCATCCGAGATTTCAGTTGTTTTTTATACAGTCACGTCGACAGGGCATAGCAACTCTGAATTCGAAGGCAGCACGACATTTTCTGCCAAATCAGTTCGGTATCTACAGAAGTTGAAGAGGGGAGAGGTGGAGAAAATAGTCGTTTTTTTTCTTTCACGTGTAAAAGGCAGTGAGACCACATTGGTTTCATGTAAATGAATAATTTGGCCTCATCCTTGATAAAATAACGAAGGTACAATATTCCCTCTAGTACCTCGCCAACGTAGCCAAAAGAAACGCTTCGATGTTCCTATCCAATAAGAATATGCTTGGAGATTCTCGGCAACTTTTTTCTGTAATTTCACTTCAAAGAGTTAGAAAATTACCAAGCAAATATTCAACGACTATTCGAAAAGTATTTATTTAATTCGAGCTCAAACTTTAAGATTCAAATTTTCTTTGCACCCAAAACTTCTCTATGCGCACAGCTCAACTTTTTATTGATAAAGTGAAGAGACTGTTAAATTTACGCTGATTTCATAAATTACTGTTATTTTACTTTTTCAAAAGAAAACAAATATTCAATAGCAGCTTTAAGAAAGTCTGTAGGCCCGTGTGCTCACATTTGGGTGCACGTTAAAGAACACCAGGTGGTCAAAATTTGCAGAGCCCTCCACTACAGGGTCTCTCATAATCATATGGTGGTTTGGGGACGTTACACCCCGCATATCAATCAATCAAGCTTTAAGAAGGTGACCATGTTGAGGAGTAAAGTTATCAAATTATAAAAATTGGGTGAAGGTATGCAAGCTTCAAACGTAATAGATTACTCCATAGGTTGCAAAAAGTACTATGGGTTGAAACCTTTAATGAGGACATGTCCCCCGAGGTAAGCAAAAATTTGACCTTATGTATATTAACTGTAGACGTCCACCACCGTGGTAGTCTAAGGGTCATGGCTCTTCGAATTCTGACCTGAAGGTCATGGGATCGAACCCCACCCGCAGCAGGCCGTATTTTCGGTGGAGGTGAAAATGCCTGAGGTCCATGCAACTCAGATTTAGGTGCGTATCAAGGAACCCCAGTTGGTGGTAATCTTCCAAGGCCCTCTACAACGGCATCTGTCATAATCACGTCGTGATTTCGGGACGTTAAAACCCCAACAAATATTGTTGATAAACTACAGATGTGCGAATTCCCAAGGTGGACACAACATGGCTAATTTTGTCAATTGAAAATTTGCCGCGCAGGCTCTGCCTACTATGCGTATTTGGGGGAGGCAACCCTTCACCTCCAAGTTTTTACATTTTCTGTATAGGTATATGCGCAAGGACAGACATACGCGTGAGCATAAACAAAGGAGGGTTGAAGAGCTCCGCAAGACGTTTCTGGCTGCAGCGCCTGACTATGCCCCTCAGTAGTTTATACTTACAGTGCGAATATGCTGTCTCTCTCCCTCTTTCTGGCCTTCGAGACATGCGGGAACAAGTTGCTGGCACCCTAGACGAGGTTTTGGCAAAACCAGCACCAAGGGGGCCTCGAGTGCTGAAAAAGATTAATATAAAAGAATTCGGCATATCCCACATACCTTGGGAATCAACATTATGCAAAGTGTGCAGAGAGAAGGTAACTGTGTTGCCATTAGTGAAAGTCAAGGAATGATGCTAAATACATGTACGAATGCTGTACGCACAGCCACAATGTTGAACAGTCGCACATATTTTACATTATGCCGACAGCAACACGAGTGTTAGCGAAATCAAAAGTGGCGAGCCGATATGTAGCGCTTACACTCGTGAAGATGGTAGTCTTGCACAGTCTGCTACATAAATCAACCTCAGCGGATGGCAGCTAACTACAAGCGACGTTTAATGGACGTGACAGCTGTATATGGCAGTAGTACATATGTAAAGTCTAAAAATAGAACACCCAACGTTGTAACCACAACTGACAAGAGACAGACAACTGACAAAAGTCAGATGCTAAAAGCGACCGCAGCACACAAACAAATGTTTCGCATTTAATAACAAAACGAAGTGCTGTCCCGCTGCCATGACCATGTCCCACTGCAAGCCATTTTCCTTTTTTTTTTTCTTTTTACAGTGAAGCTACATGGCTATGATTCCGTGTATATTTTCTGTCCACAAACAAATAAACAAAAAAACTACTGTGCCACACGAATTGCGCAAACTCCACTGCTTACCCACTAAAGATGAAGGAAATCCACCGTGCAGCAAATACCAGTTACGACTGTGCACAAAACTCCAAGGGCATGCAACAAGCCAGGCAAGAGACGACGCACATCGGGAAACGGAGAACAGTGCAAAGACATAACAAGCACAACCACGCTGCTTGAGTGGGAAACATCAGAGAAGCATGCGCTACATTCGGGGGGGGGGGGGGGGGGGGAGAGTTGCTGACTAGACATTTTGAGTGTAGTTTCAGGGAATGCGATCGACTACGGCTCAAAATTCTGTGTCAAGTCTGCGCAGTGTGCTGTACAGCTTCGCTAGTCATCCCCCTTCACAGAGTGCCAAAGACGACAGGCTTTCTTGGGATTCTTCAATGCAAAAATTTTGCTCCTGTCTGTCTTTCTGTCGATCGTGCAGTCGCACAGTTCAGTCACCCGGCGAAAGTTTAGGCACCTTCTTATCGCCTAGAGAGCTTGATCTACTTGCTGTGTTCATGGCTTCCGAGATAGCAGGCGTGTGGTGTGTTTCTCTCCGGCCATCCCAAACGCCGCACTCCCTAGCAAAAATGAACGAGTATCGCCTCGCGTGTCTGGCTACCGAAAGAGGGCGCGGGTTCTAGAGGCAGCTTACACCACGGCTGACATCAGAGCACATGGGATTCCAGCGTGCACATGTTCTTTCTTTTTTTCTTTCACGTATGAGCAGGAATCACTGGCAGAATCTTCTGGCTGAACTGAAGAAAACTATTTTTTGGCGGACACCAGGGCAGACCACAACGCAAATGGGATTTCAGCGCGCGCATGTTTTTTTGTTTGTTTTTTTTTCCCGTGTACAAGCGAGAATCACCGCCAGAATCTTCTGGCTGAACTGAAGGAAAGTATTTTTTTTTGTTACTGCATTTGTATTGGTTTCATTTATGAAGAAAAGCATGGCAACTGCAACATTTGACTGACAGGTAATTGTAAGGAATTATCGATTCGTCTGTGGTAATATTATTTTTTTTTCGTTATGGTCCGTTTTGGCTCGCTGCTTAACACCTCGTTTTGAGAAATATAGAGGCATTCTAGCATTCCTCCTTTCTGAAAACTTCTCTAGGGGAAACTGGGCTAATTATCGTCTGTGATTTTATTGCTCTCCAATCCTGCCTCATAATTTTACTGTTATATCGCGCACTGACATTTCTCAGGTGGTCAATCGAAGTGCAGTTACGCTCTAGGTAAGTGAGTGTCCTGTTCATGTCATTGAAGTAAAGTACGTGAGAAGTAATTTTGCCGGAATATTGTAGAAGGCTTCAATTAGCCGACCTACATTCACTCCCCACGTTTTAACAGTGAAGGCGCCCGAGTTGTGATCGTCTCTTTTTCGTCATCTGAACTTTGATTATGTTTTGGTTGCACAATAGCAATATCAGTACTCTCGACTGCATCCAAATCCACGGGTAGAACATGTAGCATAACAGCTTTTCTATAATGAAAATTAAGTATTTGCCGAAGTAGACAACAAGCAAAGCATTTTGATGTTCGTTCTTACATTGTCCAACGTATCCGATGAACACCCCAAAATTCACAGGGCGCATGGGTGACCATAAGTGACTAAAGCGTGCCTGTAACCAGCCCGTAGTCATCGCAGAACCAGTGACATTCAGTCTAGACGCATGGCAACTGGCTGCACCCTCCTCTCTGTATCCTGCTTCTGCGGCTCGACAAGAAGATTCTTTAAATGCAGTTATAATGATAAGCAGTGCTGGCTCCATGAAAATTAATAACAAGCAACCCTTTTAATCGAGTGTAACCCGCAAGAATAGAGCGTGGCACTCTTCTGACTTCACTTGTTGATTGCGCTGTAATTTTTTTTTCTTTGCAAGTGTTCTCTCCACAATACAGCCTGCAAACTTCAAAGTGCACTAAGTTTCCAGCACATCTGGATCTCTTGCAGAGGTATCGCAATTATAAGCGCTCTAATATGGGCGGCGCATGTCTGGAGCAAAGCAAGTCGATTTGAGAATATATACCTGAAGCATTGACTTCACCTCTAGTACACCTTCGCTCGACATTTCCAAATGAACACAAAGTTATATGAAAGTGCAAAACCATTTTTTTTTTTCTCGCCACATAGAAGCTTTGCCAACAGCGCAGCAGCCTTTTCGACCGAAAGAAAGAGCGCCGTGCGAAAAAAAGAGCAGACCATGCCCACCTCTAGAAACACGCACTCTCTGCATGATTGGGACGCCGGAGAGAAACCTGCCGCACACCTGCAATCTCTGAGGCCATGCTGTGTTCATACTTGTGAACATAGTCAATCAAAAAGTATTACGGATATTTTAGGCAGACATCAACATTTAAGTATTATGTAGTGTTTCTTGAATTCTAAAACGCATGAATACGTAATTCTAAAACCACAGTGGTTATTATGTGAAGCTATGAACGAAAAAGCAAGTGTTTTCTATGGTTCACTGAGACGACATGGTGCTGTTACCTGCCAATGGCTGGGCGTTCCAGAAACGCTTCCGTTTCTTGAAATTACTGCCACGTGGCATCCATATCTCACACAGCCTTAAGTCCCTGAAAAAAACTAAAGTAGCCTCAGCTTCCCCCCTTTGCCTCCTTTCTCAGCAGCTGCATCAGCACTCCTACAGCATCCAGCAGGAAATTACGAACACAAGCATACCCCCTCCCGGCACACAGGGAAGGGTAAGCCGGTGTCGTCGTAAAAGCGGAAGAAAACGCCCAACCGAGACAGTCAAAATGGCACTTGCGCTACCAAGGCTATCAAGCACGAGGGATAGAGGAGCCTGCACTCTGACACGAATGGGGCTACTTTTGTTAATTCTAGGGACCTTTAACGCAGCCCCTGCTCGCCAATTTTCTCGATCAGAACGTCAAATAAATGTAAGTGTGCGTGTGTATTTTTAATGTAAATTCTATGATTTTTTTTTTTCTGTGCCACTGTGGCCTTAACCCCCCATATTCAGCAATCGCTCCTTGACTTAAACTTAACTTGCTACCACCTTGAGGCAGCAGGTTTGAAATGCATTTGTGCTGCCCTGGCACTGCCTAAAGATGGGACGCGTTTGCAACCCATTTTTACTGCATTAAATTCCGTCGCGAGAAAGTAGAACTAGGCTGTGTTCCAATACTCGTGGTAGACAGCCGAGTAGACGGCTATATTGACGGCAGCCATCTTACGTCCCATTTCGATGCTCGCGTAGCGGTCAAAATAGAGAGCTCCGAGAAGACGGCATCGTAGACAAATACGATGCAGGCTACTTTGCAGTCCAAACAAGCTGGCGGCTCGGAGAATGGCTCATGTGAATTGGATCTCGCCGTATTGGTCGTCTGCACATAGGCAGACGCTTCTCCAGACAATCAATGTGAGTAACGTTTAATTTTTCTTAGATTTCAACACAAATAGGCCAAAAAGTACAACAGTAACGTTTGTTTATGTTCGCTTTCTCTTCTCGATGCGAGGCGGTCTCTTGTCACGTAAAAGCCGTCCAGACGTGTTCCATTTCTCTGAGAGCACGGGCTTGGTGCCCTCTTCTGAGCTGTTCGCGTAGACTGTCTACGATGCTGAGAATCGGAACATAGCCCTAGATGCATTGATCTGCCTTATATTTCTTGTTAACCCAGGCAGCCAATGCCTGTAGTACTGTGGGGATGAGTGAATGGGAGCTGCATTGCGCCGTCTGCTTTACTGCAGGGTAATGAATGCCTATAAGCATTATTATTACATGATGTAATCAAGGTGTGCACCCCATTCCTCAATATAACAAACCCAAATATAACAAATTATTGATTATAACAAAGTAAGGGACGAATAGCTTTGCCATATAGACGCAGGGCTGAGAATAGGCATTCATTACGAATTTTTGAATATAATGAAGTATTTTCGTCGCAGATGTGACAAGTTATAATGAGGTGTGAATGTAAAATTTATGTCATGAATGCGGTGTTAAGAATGTTTACAATAAATTTTCGGATATGAGTATTTTTGCAGCAAACATTGTTATAATGAAGTTTAAATGTAAAAGCTCAAATCGGCAAAAATAGAGGCAGCTTCGTGCTACTGGTGCCAGATGCCAAAGATGGGTCGAGGTGGCCATGCTGCCTTCTTTCTCCATTTTTGTTTTTATTTTTCATTTTCTTTTTTTTCTGTTTAGCCTCCATTTTAATGTCTGTGTTTCAACATTTATTACTTTCTAAATCTATTTTCCATTCTCAATTTTTTTCCTTCAATCTATATTCCTTCTAATATCTCTCTCTGTGCTCTTTTTCATCGCCAATCAGTTATTGCGTCCCACAACAGGCCAGTAGCTGTAAATTCAAGCTAACAACTACACTTCTTACCTATAAGCTGAGCACATGTGGCATTGTGCTTGCAGTATTTAACAGGCACGACAAAGGTATCTTAACTTGAGATACAAATTTCAATATAATGAGGTTCATTTGTAAAAGTGTTTGGCAATAAAAAAGGAAAATAACTATGCCTCAGCACTCTTTGCGATCAAACTGAGACTGACTTTTTTTTTTTTTAACACTACTGATACTCACAGTGATGCAGCAGTATCGGCCAAAGCTGAACATGGGGTGTGCCGTGGGGCAGCAAGGCCAACACCATTAGGCAACTGACCGATGGTTATCTGCATTGAGCAAAGTTTTCGCTAAGTTAGACACCAAACAGCAGTCCCAGAAACAACTCCACAGGATCTTGAAGCCATAATATTCTTTACACCAATAAAGACTGGCAACTACTAATTAAGACAAGTCTAAATCTGGCAACTACTAATTAAGACTAAGGTCCGAATTTTTCAGCTGATGGTTAAATATTCGAGCACCTCGAACATTCGAACAATCACTACAGTGTTCAAATTTGCTTCAACGAAATTGAAATCCTTCAAAATTTAACAATGATCGAACAAACTACACTTCACTGCACAAAAAGTCCTTTCACTGCAGGCATACCTGCCGTGCAGTGAAACCACCAGTCCAGTGGGAAATTCACGCTGCTATGAAGCCGCACTTCGAAATTAAATCACACGTATCGCTTTCAGCAAAGTTGTTACCAACCATAAATATCGCTTTTAGCTCGATTAAATATTTTGTTCGCTTAAAAAGCTTCTTACAGGAGCCCGTGTGTGTCAAGTAAACTTTAAACCAAAATGTATTTTGCTGCTTGTAACTTGCACCCTACTGCACCTCAAACGCTACTTCTATTCAATGTTGCTTCCACTATTCTATGAAGCAGAAAAGTCGCATTCACGCCAGCCTCGTTCCAATTCTTAAAGGTATTGAGAAAATCAGTCGAGTTATGCAAAAAATGTAACTTTTTTATAGTACGCTGTATTCAAACTATTTTATACAAAATCTTTCCGCACACTCTCCATTCACTTCGAAACTCAAATTGACTATTTACCCATCTCTACATCTGACCTTAGATTATGAAAGGAAAGATAACTAATAGGAATGCTCATCGTCATCAAGAGCACAAGTTTACCAAGTAGATGCATTCAAGTAGCTCTGCTAATGCCTTATGCAATTCCTCATACACGATGCCTCTCACCCCCTCACGGATGGCCGCTGAAAGCCACTGCATCATTTCGTCCTAAAAAAAAAGTGGGAGGGGGGGGGGGAAAGAGCAGTGTTAAACACACACAAAATAGAGTCCAGGCTTGTCCTGTGCATGCACCACAGTCGCAATGAAAGCTGGAGCTATGGCATTTCTAGAGCCCTTTTTAAAATCTCCCAGGACGACTGCTACAACTACAGTTGGAAGGTACCCCACCATGACATAAGTTATATTTCTGGGAAAGAGAGAAATACCCCATAGGAAGGTACCCGCTACACATCAATGACCCCAACTATGACATCCTAGCTCTTGGCTGTTTGGAAGACAGGGCGGACAGGCTAGACCTCCCCATCTCAACGAGGCCACTAGCAGAGAGCTGGATATATAGATATTACCTCACATTGTTTCCACCGAGCCAAATAAATGTATTTTCTCTTTTTCTCTCTCTCATGGTGTGCAATAGCAGTTACGGACACTGGTGCTGGCCGCAGTGAACAATTATACCACCAAAATATTTCATTAAACCGTTGCTAGTCCCAGCGTTTGTGCTCGTCAAAACTTTTCTTGTGCACGTGCCCGTGGAGGCTGATTTCGTCAAATTTCCAAGCTACATAACATGCCCAAGAGCAGACACTTCCACCAAAAAACGGCTGTTGTTGTGAGCTTGTAGCAGAAGAAATATCAAGGGCGCAACCCACATTGACAGAAAAATAAAATGCGAAAGGATAGGGCGTTAATTTGTAACTAACTTGATTTTAAAAAAAGTTCTTTTTTCTATGCATGCAGACATGTGCCCAGTTACAGTGGTGCAGACTTTCGGTACTCCGCCTTTTACGTGGTTTTCAAGAAAAAAAAAAGCCAGTTGATGTTTAGCGCTTCCCGTGTTCACTGTTTTCTCTTCGCAGCTAGTTCTCTCTTTTCTTCCTGTTTGTACTAAAAAAATATGATGTCTGGGATACAACACCAACTAGCCCACAAAGAAGTTTTATTGAACTAGTTTTCTATTCTAGGTCGACCCCCAACTTCGGATTTCAAATGAACATAAAATGGCTCAACCTACAATTGCATAAATACGCTACAATCCACATTTTATTGTAAACGGATGGTCATATTTTAGTGAGATTACTTCATACTATTTCGAAGCATGTCATACTTCATAAATTACACTCCTAAGCATGTTATACTTCCTGTAATCATGCAAAAAATACTGATGAACCTACATAGGGTTAATGTGAATGAAATGCACAGAGTGCTTATAGGCCGGACTCGTACATAAAATTACTTTTCAGTTTAATTTAATGACTGTGCTGTACGATTCTAGCATGTAAAAAGTCAAGGCCAGCAACTCACTTTTCTGAGTTCGCAGCTTTCCACATCGCCACCACCGCCTGGACATAGAAAAAAAGAGGAGGAAAGTTAATTTCAAATTTTGCTGTTTCTCGCTTCCTATAACCAGAATGTTACAAATAAACTCTAAATTATTTAAAACTATCTAGAGAAGGGGTCGTCAAACTTTCGAGGCAGAGAGCCGAGTTACATGAAGCCAATACGGCGGAGGGCCGCATGACTAGTCATTGGGAGAGGGTGTGCGCGAAATTCGGTAAATTTACTTGGTAAATTTACAATAACATAAAAAAGCGGGAACAAAAATCTAGTCCAGAGTTCGATGGAACACCTTCTGGCGAGAAATATGCATTTCTTGCAAACAATTTAATACTCACCAAAGTTGCAAAGAAAAAAATTTATGACGTTTCGAGAGCCCCGACAGGTCTTTTGTTCACATGCAATGCATATAAAGGCGTGGCCCAACTTCTTTCGTCTGTATGCAAGAAGAGGTCCGGAGGGGTCTTGATGAAGAAGAGGAGAAGGAGGAATAAACTTTATTGTAAGAAACCAGCAGGTTTAGGTGGCCGGGCCTAAACCTCCCATGAGGGGACGTCAAGGGCTTGCCTTGACGCCGCCTCACGGGCGTGCTGGGTCGCCCAGGTTTGGTCGTCAAGAGCGGGGCTCTGCAGAGCCTCATGGAGCTTCGACGAAAGGGTCGTGGTGTTAGCGTGTCTGCACCGTGTTTGTACTGTCTGTACTGTGTCTGTGTTGGTAAATTGACAATAATGTAAAAACCGGGAACAGAAATCTAATCCAGGGTTCGGTGGAACACCGTCTAACGAGGGACATGCATTTCTTGCAGACAACTTAATACTCATAATAATAAACAATTGCAACGTCATAATATTTTTTATAACCTTGGCAGGCATTCATTTATTTGTAAGAAAAAAGAATAAAAATTATGTTATCATGTGTATCTTTAGTCACATGTCACCAGTTTACAATACACAAACAAAGGTTACACGCAAAAAAAGCACCAGAAGGCGCAGCACAGTCGCAGCGAAAGCTAAAACAGCGACCTTTCAGAGCCTTTCCTAAACACTCTTTAGGTAACTGCTACAAGCACACTTGCTGGGCACCCTACTACGCCATGCATAATCACAATTTGTGGGTAGTAGGGAGGTATTCACTATGCTACCCTTTGTCATTCTTCCGATGAACATTATCGGATGAACACTTGCAAGGAATTTCGGGTCAATTGTTCGTGCAGTGGCTGGTGACGAGGAATTTCGTCTGATGTGGGTATGCTTTGCAGTTAACAAGTGGTCAAGAACAAGCTTTCCTAATGGGTTGGAGCATTGGACGACCCACTGGCTACGCTATTCGCATTGTGCGATGCCTGGTTGTTCCTTTAGTGTCCTAAAACGCTTTATTACTCGTATTACCGCGATTCCTTTACCGAGATCACGCCTGCCTGGAGCAAGTTTGCAAACAAGTCCCAAGCACCAGCGTGGCTCAGCGGTAATACTGGACTGGCACGCAGCGAACCCGAGTTCAAGCCCTACTGCGTCGTTGGTGTTCTTTGTTTACAGGTTTTTTTTTTTCTTATTTTGTGCGATAGTGGTTACGGACACCGGTGGCGGCGGCGAACTACGGTGCCGCGCATTACCTGTGTTGTGATCTCTTAACAGCTTTCGTTGTAAAAACCCATTTGAAGTCGAAAATACTACGTCAGCCCTTCATACAGGGAGTGTCAAGAGAAGGGCAGGGTAGGCGACGTCATGCCAGAGGCGGCATGATACTACCACAAGTCGCATACCTCTGATCTAGAGAGATGCACTGATGGAGCTACCGCACTCATTTCTTCGGTAGAATGGTAACACATATTATAGCCACTTTGTGCAGCCACTAGTAGGAAATGTAGATGCAAGAACATGCATTGACATCATACAACAAAGGGATGAAAAACCCTGGGAACATGAGGCGCTGCTGTAACCAATGTTACGAGTGGAATGGAATGGAATGAAAAAACTTGCTCTAGGCAGGCTCGATCTCGATAAAGGAATCGCGGTAATACAAGTAATAAAGCGTTTTAGGACACTAAAGGAACAACCAGGCATCGCACAATGCGAATAGCGTAACGAGTGGGTCGTCCAATGCTCCAACCCATTAGGAAAGCTTGTTCTTGATCACCTGTTACGAGCGGCCTTTTTTTTTTTAAGGCAGCAACATAATTAGACATGACAATTTGTTGAAAGATTGGTTTGAGATCCTGTGTTCAAGAGTATTAATCTCTTAAAACCTCAATGTACTGCCGAGCCTCACTGGACAACATGGGCCATTTCGCCACTTGGAACATCTGAAGTTTATGACTCACTCACCAAGTGTACCATTAGAGTATTCTTCGCGGGGTGAGGATGTTTCGATTCGCCTGCTTCCGGGAATGTTGGAACATGCTGCTGGTCGCCCAGCTGAGGCATTGGATGAACTATAACTGATGGAGCCTTGAAACTCGAACATCCTAGAGGCAGCCGCGATGCTGCAGATAAAGTACACAGACTGTTAGTACCTATGAATGGCCTAGAAAAAAAAAATCCTCAAACACGAGGCTGTCACCGCATCATATATTTTGATCAACATTCTTGCACTCTTCACAGCAACAGTTCCCGCCTTCTAGATGAGACCACATGTCAGAATGTTGGCTTCAGCGATGCCCTGTGTTCGAGGATTTTCGATATATTCAAGGCTTTCATCTTCCCCAAAATGGTGCACAAATAAGAGAGAGAGAAACAACTTTATTTAAGTGAAAAAAAAAATTCACAGAGGAATGGCAATCAGGCCGTGCCTTGCCGCCACCAAAGAACCATTGTTTATCTCAACCCAGAAGATGCTTCATAGCTTTATCGCTGTGTACTTAATATTTCGCAATGCTCAGCACAAACCAGAACCGTCATTTACTAAAAACAAAAAAAATGCCTTCTACAACCTCTTCATCAATATGTGGCAAGTGTAAAATAAAGGCAGCAACAACTCTATTCTGACTATAGACTAAGCACTTTTTGCAACGTGCTTATAAGCTATGTTGCTACAACAAAGTTATATGCGATGCGACTTTCACTCTAATGAAATATAATTCTCAAAGCAGACCTAGAGCACGTGGAAAAACCAGGTGGTCAGCACACTTAGAGCTTAGTTTAAGTTTAACCTCCAAGTCCTGGCAACTGTTTCTCAACTTAACAGGTGCTTACCATGGCTTGGCAACGTCGACAAGAGCAGGATGTACCATGTTGTCCATGATGGTAAAGCCTAGTTCTTCAGAAAGTGAGCCGTGGGCATGTTCGACAACGGCGCAGGGTTGCAAGCCCAATGACGCAACATCAGAGTGGACGATGCCGGCATTGTCCAAAGAGGGGTACGCTGTCGTAAGGTGGCCGCATGGTTCCCGCACCTGTCTGACAGCAGTGTGCTGCCCCGTTGTCTGAACGCGGCTTTCGCAGCAGCTTCCAGTGTACACGCCGTCGTATGCAGAGGCGGAACGACATCTCTGGCAAGCGTAAAGTCGGCGTCTGTCACATATTCAAGGACGGAAGAAAATATGTCTTCATTGCGTGTTACGTGCGGCCTGGCAGAGCGTTCACAAGTCCACACTAAAGTTGCCAGCCAGAAAAGGTGCTCGGCTTCAACTGCATCGACAAGGACGTCCGTCTGCTTCTCAAGAGCGGATTGCCCCAACAACTCGCAGAAATGCTCTATTTTTTTGCCATGGCAGTAAACGACATCAACTGGCACCATTACAATGGTGCCATCTTTGTGACACTTCACGTGTCCCATTGTTTCAGATTCAGCATGAAGGGTACCTGTGTAGCTCGACAGCTTTCTATGCGTAAAGAATGCCACGCTGACACACTGATCAAGGCTGCATGTGCATTTCTTCCTGGCATTAGTGAAAGGCATCTTTTTTTGTTTATCTCTTTTCATTGCAGCTGCAGTCGTGCTAGGTGCACTACAGACATTACTGGAGGCACTGTGTTAGTCTGTGTTGGCCATGGATACCTGGCACTTCTCTTGCTTGCTCAAAGAAAAAATGATGCTGCGCACTGATGTACAACTTGTTGCCAGTGGAACAGGGTTGATTGGCGTATCGTCCCGACGTCTCAGAGTTCAGCCCTCTTTCTGAAATTTTGCACCACGCTGAAGAGTGTCGTCAGTTGGCCCGATCATTCACCTCGGACAAACAAGCATTCGAAAAAGACCGCCACGACCACGACCAGCAAGTCGAGACTTTTGCCGTGGGCTTGCTTGTCTGGCTCCGACTGCCCTTCCACTCCCCAGGTCTGTCCGCTAAGTTTGCCCCCAAGTTTCACGGTCCTTATCGCGTCGTCGAACGTCGATCTCCTGTCACATACGTGATCAAGCCGATCACGCCATCTACAGACAGGCGATGCCTTGGTCGTGAGACTGTCCACGTGAGTCGTCGCAAGCCATATCACGACCCACTCCTAATCTCGTCACCTTGACTTGCCAGGATGGCTCGTCTTCGTCGCCGAGGTATTGTAGAGAGAAGAAGAAGATGTGCCGCAGTGGGTCACGCCTTTAGCAAGAGGAGCCAAGCGCGAGCGTTTGCCCCGATTGCTGTGATTCCCGAGTCCGTTGCTGCCGCCCGCTTTCCGCATCAATAGACCTACTGTGCAAGTGCTACTTGTGCCAATAAACCCCGTTCCAGAGTCTTCTTCCTCTCTACACCAGCATCAGATGCCTCTGATGACGTTGCAGTGAGTTTCAGCGAGGTTTCAAGATTTTGGCTCCTCAATAGCGGTCTGGGAACTTCTCCGTAATCTTCGTGAACTACACTGTGCATGTTGCACAAAATTCTGGTCACTGAGGTCGCCTCCCACTTCTCTTTCTTTCTCGAATCATGGTTTCGCTGCACGTTGAGGCATGCCTGGTTACCAACGCCAAATACTTGACACATAGTCTCCGTGGGTCTTACCAACGTATCTGAAACGCTGCTCCTCGAAAAGAAGGCCCTCTATGCACCTTCGCTAGCTGCCAAAAATAATTATACCACTGTTGCGATCAAGTGAGTGAATGATGCCATTCTGGTCTGACAGCTGCTCATTGTTTGCATGAGGCACCGTTGAGGTGGAAGCTGCATTGCATGCAGGCTGACTGTCACCGTTGTTATGTTTCACATGTCTAGAGCATCGGAAGCAGTATGGTTTGGCACCACCATGGTGGGGCGCGAATTGTGCACAGGCTGTGGGGCAGCTTCAAGAAGTCTTACACGCACAGTGTCGAAAGTGGCTGTGCTGCGTGTCCCATTCTCTGCTTTCTCTACTATGTCCATGACAACGATGTCCCCTACCATCAGGCCAAGCCTGTTTGGCCCATCCAATCTTCCATTTTCTACATAGACTTTGTGCACAAAAACGACTGCTTTTCTGGGAAGTTGCACTTTGGCAAATCCATAGCTGGTCATCACCTGGGTCATGTGGCCCTTGACATTGTAGAAACAGGTAGTGGTATCTAGCTTCTTGAAGGCAGACCGTAGGTGCTTTTCTATCATTCCTGTAGATTTTTCACACTATTTTAAGCGAATGTGGACCTTGTCGTGAGCATCCACGAAAAGAACCGAGGGAGACTGCCGAACAACTGTCTCTACAATTTCTCTCGTTGTCGGGAATGGTCCACTAACACATGCTGGAAGGTTGACGAGCATCTCCACCAGTGTTGCAATAGGCACACCACCACTGCAGACTGCTGCTTTGATGTGTGCCAGTGAAGTCTGCAGGGTCTCATGGTCAAAGTCCATGTTCAGTGAAGCCAAATGCGCCCTGCATCAGTAGAGAAGTATTTGCATTAGTAAAAAAAAATATTTACATTTAGTACAGCTCTGTATAGTGACAACCACAGCAAATTGTTTGTTTTTCAGCATTGACAAATGCGAAATGTGCACCTTGCGACCAATTAATGACTCGAGTCCAGTGTGCAAAATGGGAAGGGAAGATGCAACGTACTGGCAAGTCTTGGTACTGCATGCATAGCGTCCGGAACAGTGTTGCATATATAAAATCACTCGCATTGTGTGCATGAGCAGGCATCATACGAACATTGTCTATGCAAAACAAAGCCTTTTTATGTACGCAATGTGTCATTACAGACGCTAGATGTGCAGTAATAAAACTTGCTGTTAGAGAGTTCTAGTGCCGAGGCCCCAAAGCAGCTTGCATACGTAAGTCCTTACAATCTCTTTATTTTCCGTCGGTGTGGCCGGAAGCATGGTTGTCAGCAGGATTTTCTTTTTGGGGGGGGGGGGGGGGGGTGGAAATGTGAGTTGCATCGCTGCTGGACGAGGGGGAAAGCATGCACAGGTGAAGCTTGGGTGAGGGCAAGTGCAGGTGAGGCTTGAGAGAGGCAAGCACCTCTTTTGCAACCCCCTGCCCATGGCTGGAAGTACAAATTAATAAACACAATGGCATGTCTATGCTTGGCATCCCCAGCACTGAATTTCTATTATAGCAATGGGGCTGCCCAGCGGCTTGCGTATACAGGTCCTTGTATTCATTCGTATTCTTCGTGGGTGCAGTCAGCAGTACAATGAAATGCAAGCAACTGGGGGGGGGGGGGGGGTCGCCTGCACTAGAACTCTCCGTTAAGTAAATATCAGGTTCATAAAATGACACAAGAATTTAGCAGTGGCAAGGCACAGAAGATAATTCTGTCACTGATGTTCCCGAAATTTGGTTCTATAGCGATGCTAGTCGAGCGTTCAATGCCTCCGGGTAGACTTCGGGCCTCTGGCATAGAAGTCCGTGCCACCTGGGCTTGTGAGCGTCCCTCTTTTCACATCAGGCGCATGGCAATCATAAGGCATCCTCGAGGCCGAGAGCTGTGCTTGATTGGAACTGAATCACACATGGTGATCGGCATACAATGGTGCAATGTATCTTTGCAGCACTTCTTGCTGCGCACTTTTGACACTAGACATTCTTTTCTGGACAGAGTTTCTCGTTTACCACCCTAGTCGCTGGAATGCAGAGTCTGCGATGGCCCAACTGGTTTGCCCTTGCTGTCGACGCATCAAGGCTGGCGAGTTGTATGCAAACAGTCGATGGCTGCTGTTGCTTCTGTACAGCCAGCAGCATGAATTCACAGGTGCTGCTTGAGGACTTCTTGAAACTGCTTGGTGCAATATAGTGCTTTCTCCAGTACGAGGTTATGCTCAAACTGAAGTTTCGTCATCAACGTTTGGTCACGCATACAGATGACATGCTTGTCATGGATTAATTTGCGCTTTAAATCGTCGAAGTCACACCGCTCGGCTAAGGAATTCAGGGTTGTGATGAAGCCCGTTATAGGTTCACGTCTATCTTGTATGCAGCGATTAAAGAGGGCTCTCTCGTAGATGATGTTTTAAGAGCGGAGCTTAGTTGGCATTTCGTTGTGCTGGGTATGAGCAGTAATGATCATGACTGTGAACAAGCCGGTGTTCACTTGGTACTCAACTTCTGCTTCGTTTCCACAACACATGCGCAGATTTGTCAGGCTAAAATACAGAAACTATAATGAACCAGTCTGTTACGTGACTAATATCATATAACATCACCTAACAACTAGTCACAGGACTGAAATTGTATAACATCTCGCGAAGACTGGTCATGCACCTAAAAGTACCCTAACATCATGTAATAACAATTCACGTGACTAAAATCACGTAACGTCGCACAGCACCTAGTCAAGAGAAAATCGTGCAACATCGGGTAACAAGCTGCGTGACCAGAATCATGAAATATCGCATAACTACTCGCGTGTCTGAAAATCGCATATAATGAGCCAAAAGCTTTTCGAATCACAAAAATCACTAGTCATTTAGTCATGTGACCGAAGTGATTAACATCTAGTAATGGTCAGGTGACATGTCTATCCCATACTACTAGCAAAAACTTGGCATCTCTAGCAAAAGCTTGGCATTGCAAGGAAAACTTGGGTAGGTCAAACAGTAGCTCCGCTGATGATTCCAGCCTTGTGTCACTAATGCAAGCTGCGACGGTCAAAGGCTTCATAAGCGTGTGCAGGGTTCCCCGTCAGAGGGGAGGGAGGGGAGTTTGTCTTAAAGCTCCCCTTTTCGGTGACTAGGGGTGCCTCCCCCCCCCCCCCCCTTACTGCGCACGTCAATGAAAGATGGCCTTAACTTAATTACTACTTCGTGTTGGCGGTTGTCAGACAAAGTGCAACATTTTCAGCTTTGTCACCCATGATAAGTTAATTTGTCAGTCTGATGATGAAGACTACTGCCCGTTTGGAAACACTTTGCTTCCAGGCACTCCATGGTGCACTGTTTGGAGATGAAGCTTGAGTGGGTAGGATATGGCCTGGGTGGCTAGAATGGGGAGGTGTGATGAGCGGGCGCGCTTTTCGCTTGTCCAAGAGGGTCACTCAGCGCGCCGATGCCGCAAGGGGCGCTGATGGCAGCGGCGCGGGTAGGGAGCGGCGCACTTCCCTTCCCTATGTTTGCTGCAGGTGCGCTGGGATTTTCTTCGCAAGCATTGGCTACATTGCAAGTATGCCATCAGTCAGTGTTTGCGCTAGGTCCCTCTGAAATGCCCGAGGATGTCAACGGTAAAAGAGAAGACCTAGCGTTGGTGCTTTGTGCCTGGGTGCCGATAGATCATGCATCGTACACTGCTGAGCGAAGTGACTTCTGCCTTGTATAATATGTCGCAGGCTGCGTTGCAAAAAAGCGTATACTTAGCAATAATTGTGATTAGTGCAAGAACCCCTGTCTTGTCTCGAGAGAAAATGTGCCAGGAAATCTCCCAGCCCAGGCAAGCAAGCTGTGGGATCTGGGTGGACTTTTGTATCCGTCGAATTCCCTTTATACCCTCATGCTGAACCTTGGACAAAATCACTCGTTTCTTGAGCTCAGCACGTCTTCATGCCTAGTCGGCCATAGAGATGCTGAAGGGGATTGGCGAGACACAACAAATTGGCTGCCTAGAGCATGGTGCTCTCTTGACCAAAAGTGTGGTGCGATTTTATTGCCTCACTCGTGTCCACTTTTTTTTTTGAAAGGCATGAACCAAAAAGAAGACGAAAAGAAAGGGCGGAGAGTTAAGCCATGTGTACTCTAATGGCAGAGCATGAATACCTTGGCATGCATGAAAATAAAGTTATGTTTTTGTTAAAAAAGTGTCTCCTCTATTTCTGCTGCTGGGGACAATTCTCGAGTCACAGGCTCCGTGGCATACATAAGTTTTTAGCAGTCTTACAGCGTTACTCATCTAAGTTAATGAGAAATTATAGGCTGATGAAACTTCTACGTTCGGAAACAGATATTTCTATTTTTCTATTTTATTTATTTTATTTTCACCAAAACATATACAATGGCGAAAAATGGGGAGACGGCAAAAAAGCTGCAGTTATGGCAGCTTGACTGAGCACCGTCCATGCTACGTCAGCAGTGACAGGGTAAAAACGAAATACAATAAAATAAAAAGCAAATATTATAAAGCAAGTAACAATACAAGCAGAAGGCAAAGTAAATGACAGGCGAAGGTATACAAACAAAAAGGAATATTTCATAAACACATGAGCACAGTAATCAGCAGAGTATGTATCATCGCTTTCGTACATAAGAAAGGTACACAATGAGGTTACACAAAATAAATAAATAAATAAAAATAAACGTACACAAAAAATGATGCAAAGCAACACAGAGCACAACACAAAGCAACACACCTATGCAAACAATACAAATCTACAAGAATAGTGTTTGCACATTGATATTGTTTAATTTGTCAAATTTCATGTCTTGCTTCTCGTATGAGTTGAGTATAGTAAGTAGCATGTGGCTTAGCCTTTGGGTACCGTAATTGGTGAGAGGTAACGGAATTTTCCACGGGGGTTTATATCGATGGAAGTAAATGGTTTGTGTATCTTCAAGATTGGCAAGTGTCATAAATGCGTCGAGTTTCCCTCTGTTTGCGCTAATATAGGATTTTAACAACCTGAATTTGTATATATCATTTGCCTTAACAATTTTATGTTTAACAAAGAGGTGTCCTGTGTGTTCAAGGTATGGTATGTTTTCTATTGCCCTTATCGCTCTTTTCTGAAGTATCTTCAGCCTATATAAATTTGTTGACGTAGTGTTTGCCCATACTAATGCGCAGTAGTTCAAGTGGGCATGGAAAAGAGCCTGATATAAGAGTCGCTTTACAGTAACGGGCAAAAGACGACAACGATTTAAAGTGCCAACCACACGTCTCAACTTTAAACTAATATGGTCTGTATGCTCATTCCAGGACATATATTTATTAAAAACTATTCCAAGCGTCTTAATTGATTTGGTCACGGCAATTTTGTAAGGGCCTAAGGTAACATAATTTGGTACATGCAGGGATATGCCGAAAGCTCGGAAAAGGACACATTTTGTTTTGATTTTTTTAACATTAAATTGTTCTTGGTAGACCAATCATGAAGCTTATAAAATGTGTTGGCCGCTAAAGCCTCGAGAGTACTGAAACCTTTCCAGTAAAAAATAATGTGCAGTCATCAGCATATATTATGAATTTACAATTTTCACCAATTCTGACTATATCATTTATGTAGTATAAAAACAATACAGGCCTCAGAATGCTACCTTCTGGTACCCCGGTTTTAATTGGTTGTGTACGCGATTTGAAGCCATTTAATTCAACATACTGAAACCGCGCACTCAGATATGACTGCATAAGTTTGAGTGATATTCCCCTAAATACATAGCATTCTAATTTATTTAGTAAAAGTTCATGAGATACACGATTAAAGGCTTTACTAAAGTCCAAGTATAATACAAGTGTCAGAAGTCTTTTTGATATTGCAAAGTATGATTTCTTTTTGTGCTAATAAGGCACTTTCTGTTGAAAATTTCTTTCTGGAACCATATTGGCATGCGGTTATTAGATTGTGCTTTCTCGAGAAACTGTCAATTCTATCGTTATACATTTTTTCAAGGCATTTCGAGAAAATTGGTAGTATAGATATTGGGCGATAATTGCTTAAGTTGTTTTTATCTCCAGACGTATATTGCAGTAACCTACGGTAGTTGCTTGTTGGTTGGAAAAATACCTGTTGATAACACTAAGTTGTACATATGTGCTAGCACTTCCGCTATTAGGTCTAATACATACTTTATTGGTCGATTTGTATGCCGTCAGACTCACAGCTCCGACTATTTTTTATTTTACCGAATAGCGTAATTACTTCAGATGTGGAAGTCGGTTTAAGAAAAAGTGTGTTTGATAAGTGAGTAATGTCAGTTGTTGTTCGTGCGCTCTGGCTGGCACTTTCTATTTTCACAAAGAAGTCATTAAATTTTTCAGCAAGTTCATTGCCATTTAATATACTTCTATCTATTTCAAGATTATCTATTTTCGTGGCAGGAGCTCCTCTGTTCAATACTTCATTTAACTTTTTCCACATGGTGTTACGTTGCTCGGTACGTTCTAGGTCAAAAATACGACTGTAATAGTCTCTTTTCGCGCTTTCTTTTTTTTTATTCAACTGATTTCTAAGAGCCTTGTATTCAACCCATAAGTCCGCATTACGTGTTTTGACGAACTGCTGGTAAAGTTTATTTTTATGGTTTATCTGACGCTTAATGTAGTTTGTTATCCGTGGCTTAAGCGATTTGCTCCACCTGTGATGTGCCTTGAGAGGAAATGATTCGAAGTAAAGTTCCTTGAATGTTGCAATAAAGTTGTTATATGAGTTCTTTGCATCTTCATCAGCCATTCTATTATTCCCATGTGTCTGCATGATGCGGCACCCAAAGTTCAATGCCAAGTGAGAATGTAAGCTGCGACTCGCACAAGATTATGCGTTCGCGGTGGAGCAGCAAAACGAGGCTCTTGTACCGGCGTTTCTGCTCGTGGGTGAAGGCAATTCACATGCTCTAAGTAATATGAAGCCTTCCAGGTAATTGCAACGTCTAGTAACACCCCTGCAGTTCTGCCATGAGTAACCGTAATATTACAAAATTCACAAAAGTTGGAGTCGGGTCTCGCTCATATGGCTTCTCGAGAATTGTTTTCAGAGGCGAGAAAGTATCTTAAGTATTGTCGTACATTGACTCAATAAAAAAGGTTTTCACCGAAAATAGGCGACCGCCATATAGCGTGAGAGCAGGCCTGTAGCCAGAATTTCTTTTTGGGGGGGGAGGGGGGGGCACTTGCTAAAAACTAGGCAAAAAAGGCCCCTAGCCTTGCCCCCTCCTCCCCCCCGGCTGCAGGCCTGCGCCTGACTGCGTGAGAGATTTCTGCGGAGAGCAGCGCGCGCTGATTCGCATGTCGCCTGCGCAAGGGTACTCGCGCCTCTGCGTGCAGCGCTCCAAGCGGCATCGGCGCGCTTTGGGGACCAGTTTCAGCGGCCGCTTTTCACACCTTCTCATTCTAGCCACCCTAATATGGCTGCGCTGTTTGCTTTCAGCTCCCTTTTCGGGCACGATTGATATTCACTGATGAGCACTGACTTGGCTCGCTGACTAACATGCGAGCACGTCGAATGTTGCAACTGAATAGCTTTGTACTAGGCGACTATTTCGAGCCCAGTACAAGTGACACAATAGCTGCGTATTTGTTGTGATCAGAGTTTAGCGAACCGTATTTTGAGCACACAATCGCATCGCAGAGCTTGCCTATATGTAGTTCCGCCGTTCTCTCGGCACAAGCGGAGGCGAAAGCGCTAGCACTCGGAAGAGCCGCGGCTCCAACACAATGAACCTCTTATGCACTCGCTCCTTGTTTCAAATGTGTTAACTCTCGCACACAACACGTCGCGACTAGCGGACACAACAACAAAAGAATCGAACATCGCACGAAACGTTTAAACGTGAGCAAATTCGACCAAGTGAGTTAGCCCACGGTGATACGGTGATGAGGACGCTAGGTGTGTTTTCGTGAACCATATCTTCAGCGCGGTAGCAGCATCGCACGACTCACCTTTTTCCCCGTTTTCGTAGAAACCGATGCCAGGAAACCGACGCAGCAGCGACGAGTGGCGCTGAATTCACTTCCAAAGAAAATTTAAAAATTCAAATCTCTTCTGTTCGTCGTACACTCTCTTGTTGTGCACGCGGGAAACGCGCAGATTGGTTGGTTGATTTTCAATTGCTGTCCTACCAGCCAACTGCGCCACAGAAGAACTACCAGTAGACTGCGCGCATGACAAAGCAGACGTAAGGTCCCTATATTGTTTCACCTAGGGACCTTAAGCAGACGTAAGGTCCCTAGATGAACCTTAAGCAGACGGAGCGCAACATGAGCCAGCGCTTCCTCTATTTAAACAAAGGAGGCGCTGCATGAGCGCAAGTTGGTGGTAAGTTGGCAAGAGTTGATGATGATGATCCTTGGAATATTGGCACCCGCTCGGAGGTATCGGCCAAGAGTCGAGCAGATCATACATATTAGATTTATGATAAATATTTTGTTTTTAGAAGAAGAGTTTAACGATTTGAGTACTCGGTACTCTACTATGGGAGGGCTGGCGCGCCCACAGCAACGGGTCTTCAGGGGCGAAGCTCCTCATAGCGGCACCCGTTCGTCCCTCGTGGCCGCATAGTATGTGTGTAACTAGTATTACATTTTGACCTTCAAGGTGGGGCCGGTGTGAGATTTCTTCTGTGCGTTGTTGAACAATGAAAGATAGTGCTCAATGTACATGCCAATGGCTGCTAATGGGGAATGAGAGACAGAAGAATTCGGCTTTTAGTTAACGCGCACGCTGCGAATTTTTTATTGTTCAACAACGCACGGAAGACAAGAAAGGGTTGCTACGTTATACTCGCTGGGCGTAACCTCCTATGTTCTTGTATGCAGCTTTTCTTCACTGCTGTTTGTGCAAAACATGGGCCTAAGCTGCACCTGCTAACGCGACGGCCAGTGCATTTTCTTTGATGGAACCCGGGGTGCACCATTTGATCGTTATTGTTCGTGAAATTTCGTGTGAAAGCTTATATTGTCTTCGAAAGTGGTTTGAAGTTTTTAAAATCAATATAGATTGATTGCTGTACCCCGTACTATCGATCTGCCACGTCCTTATTTGCTTGATGTCTTAGTTGCAGCATACTACGTTGTCAGGCCAGGCAAGTTGATGCTACCGAAACATTAAACCTGCAGCAGGGGTGCAGGCAGAATTTTTCTTTTCTGGAGGAGGGGGGGGGGGGGGGGGGCAGGCAAGTGGTCATTTCGCGCTATCTATGCCACGGCGAAAAAATATTTCAAGGGGGCACGGGCCGGGTATGCCGACGCCTGGCTACGCTTCTGTACAAAGGAGTACGTTCGTTAAAGGCACGATTTTGTTGGTGTGCTATAAAATGTTCATTCTTGTCATGCGCAATGAATCGAGGCTTGCGTGAACGTAGTATGGTACGCGGCACCCATCACCGATAGGGTGTGAACTAACATTGAGTTAGAGAACTTTAGTGCCGCTATACTTCTAAATTGCTTGCGGGCGCACGCTGTCGCGTTCCTTTGTACTCACCGCCGTACCTTTGGAGAACACATAGAAACGCGCGTTCTCGAGTACGCAGGCCGCTTGGGCCCCAGCACTGAAGCTCTATTGCGAAGCCTCATATAAGGTCATGCATGTCCGATGAGCGTCTGGAAATTTCAGCGATATTCCCGGGTACGTCCAGTGTACGTACTGAAAAGGCTAGCTGCAGATCCGTCCCGTGTCCGAACATATGATTTTTGTCACCCATCGTCGTTCGACAAATCGACAATTTTATATGGCGCGAAAGGGTCCTACAAACGACCGTAGTGCAGCTGGCGGATTTCTGGGGATCTTTATCGGACGTACCTATGTCCAAAACAAGCATACCGATGGATGTCCACTGGATTCTTGTGGCCCATTGGCTCACAAGGGAAGGGATAAGGAGGGATTAAAAAAGAGAGAGAGGAGTAAAGATTGAGAGAAAAGTAGAAGTTTGGGGGCATAAGCGTGTGGAGGAGGGGGGAACCGAAAGTTCATCACAGCACCCACTCCTGTCACTGTATGGGTGCTGGCTTTGCGTCCCCCTACCACCCCACCCTTCGTGTGCACGACTATGATTCGGAGACAGAGAATTTCGTGGATGGGGCCTTAATCAGCGAGTGGTCGTCGAAGAGATGACTTTGTAGACGAGGCAACCATCAAGCACGAAATCCGCCAAGCGACAGAGAGCTCTAGGAAGCAGCACATAGCCCTCCAACTTGAAATTCAGGGGCCTAACTCCAACTCCTCCAAACTAGCTCTTTCCCATCACCGGCCACTGCGGCCCTGTATACGAACATTTCCCCTAACTGTTTGGCATACGATCAACTCGCCATGTTGCCTCATTTGATGTGGCGGTACACTGGCTTGCGCTTTTCAACAAGGAAGCATCAGGTCAACGAAATAGACTTCTTATAGGAAATCGCACCTCCACACCTTACGCAACAACTTCGGGCGGGCTAGAGAGCCTGCAAAGCGATCAGGTACCTTTGTCCGCGACCCCGGTACGGGTGCTGTCCTAGAGAAGCCCTTAGGAACCTTCTTCCCAGGATACAAATAACGTTCATCTGTCTGTCTGTCATTCTCCTGTTGCATGTGTGCCACAGTAACAGAGCGTATTAAATAGTGGTGGGGCCAATACAGACCCTTGGAGCCGTCTAGTTTGCTTGTGAAAGAAGACAAACAAGATTGAGAGCAATGAAATTATCTGCCATTTAAAAAGGAATAAACCCATGCAATTAAGTGATGTAGTAAACTTAAAAATGTTCCGTACTGTATATGCTTTTGAAATATACAGAGTTACTAAAGCAGTAACTCGTCTTATAACGAGCAAGTTGTATTCTACTTTCTAAGTCGACATGGGCACACCAGATGGAGCCTTCCATGCCTGAAGCCAATTTAACATGGGCTCAAGATTGTTTTCATTCGACCAATTGTCTATATGAATGTGTCAGATTCTCTCTATTAGTGTTACCAGATTCGATGTGAGCGATGTAGGCCTGATGTTATCTAATGTAAACCTAGCTTGTACCTTGTTTATTAAATAAATGATTTTTGCAATTTTCCAAATGAATGGTACGTATGAATTTCTAATAGAATGGTTATTGATTGATTGATATGTGGGTTTTAACGTCCCAAAACCACCATACGATTATGAGAGACGTCGTAGTGGAGGGCTCAGGAAATTTTGACCACCTAGGGTTCTTTAACGTGCACCCAAATCTGAGCACACGGGCCTACAACATTTCCGCCTCCATCAGAAATGCAGCCGCCGCAGCCGAGATTCGATTCCACGATCTGCGGGTCAGCAGCCTAGAATAGAATGGTTAACAATTGGCAGTAGGTCCTGGGGTAGAACTTTATGGATAATATTTATAACCGATGTAGTCGTGCCATAAGGACTGGGCACAGAATTGGGTCACGTCTTCCCTATTTGCGCCAATTGCGAAGCGGTGATCTCGTCGAAGTCTTCGTCTCTTTTCTCAAGAGACACCGAGACCCCCCCCCCAAGTAGCTAGAGAAAGCAGACGTGAAGCAACTTTCATGTCTTTTTGCAATAATTTCACGAAAACTAGACATTTCATTCGGCATTGAGAAACCACCGAATCAATGTTTACGTCTTTCTACACCTACGACTGGAATTGAGGCTGAAAAAATCTCCTAGTGGCATCTCAACAAAACATGGTTGGAAGCGTCGGGAGCTGTGCTTTGCCGTCAATCCAGCACATTTTAAATAGTTTTTAGGAGTTTCTATTACATCAAGCATTTGAGACTTATTGAAGTGTGACGTTATTGTAAGGCACAGGTAATGTTACCTTAGGCCTGCAAACTGAAAATAAAAATAAAAAGTAACTGCCAATTTGTTTACAATACATGTTGGTGGGCGAGTTTACACTCAGCAAAAAAGAAACGGTGCCCATAAGAATTGCACAAATACAATAAGCAGGCAGGAACTTTATTTGAAACAGGCTTGATGGTTTTGCTCTGGGTAGGCAACCATGGACTTGTAACCAGAGTGTGATGGTAAACTAGACTGTGGCTTCATTACCAAGGCTCCCAGTCAGGGTTCAGGATAGCCTGAACAATTAGCAGTTGTTTTCCCTTCATACTGCCAATATAAAGGTCACTGCAAGCTAATGTGTTAACACCACATTTAGGGCACTAGCTTCAAGAAGCAGAGCTGGATAAGAAAAAACTAGGACAACGCTTGAGCTCCATTTGCTAGCTAGACAAGCTTCTCAGTGGGCACCTAAGCAATGCCACAAGGAAGAGAAAATGTGTAACATTGGCAGTGTTCAACTATCTTAGAATGTCAACATAAAAATAAATGTAAGCTCCAACTACTCCGAGAAAGTTTGCATAAGTGGCTAACTTAACCACATTTACTAATTTAGGCGAGACTATCAAAATTCAGATTGGTGGTGTCCTTACACAGACACTTCTTGGTGCCCCTGGTTTCAGTAAAAAAAAATGTTACCTTTCTGCGCAATTTCTGCAAAGATTTTGGCATCTCTCTTTGTCAAATATAAAGTTTCAAGTAGCGACCACAAACTTGACCTGTACAATTGTAACCTAACCTAACCTAAATTATAACTGTGTGTAGTATTTGTGTTAGTAGCGAGAATGTACTTACGATTTCAATGGAAACCATGTAGTAAGACTCTCCCGCACGGATGAATTGGTTTTGAGGGCGGCGCTATTGGTTCCCAAGTTGTAACCGACTGCAGTACAAGTAAAGCTGTGGAGTGCCCAGTACGCTTTAATTCATAGTTCAGCGAATTGGGGAGTATTCCTGTAAAACAAGATTCTCAATACTGTTGTGTTTAACTACCACTCCAACGACCAATTCACTGCCCCTGAACACACAGCGTGTCGCATAAACTCTTATTGGCACATGAATATGCTTAACACACTGGTACCAACATCTTTCACCTCAGAACTCTCAGAACTCGGACATCAATTCCTAGACAACACAGAGTACTTTTATTCAGCATACTTAGTATACTGTTAGCATATACTCACCTTGTACCCTTACTGACTGTTTAGAACAAAGCAATCAGAATAGTAATTTGCAGCTTGTATAGCAGCCATTCCAAACAGCTATTCTATGTCAATATGTACTTACAGTACAGTACAGTGGTAGAGTCTAACAATCTGGTTATCTAAAGGGCCACGCTCACCAGGCCCTATAACAAATTTTAGTTTGACTGTGGCGATTGTGTCCGATGGCGAGCATTATGCCACAAAAAAACTTTCAATAAGTTCAGTATAAGCCGAAAAAATTGGTATTTTGAAGCGACATGAAAGGATGATGCAAGGACAAACTCGAAACTCTTGCCACTTTCCCCGCGTAGCCTTCGCAAGCCAAATACCTTTGCTACCCGGACATCGGACCAAGAGGTCACGTGTGCTTGATGTGCCCAAATGAGCCAAACCCCTCGGCACGTGAGCGGCGGCATTTTGTTGACCAGCGCTAACCACGGGGACACAAGTGAGTATGAATATCGAAGACACATTTGCACCCGTGTCTCATTGAAATTCACAGGAAAAAAAAATGAAAAAGATGCACACATTCCCTAGGCATCTTTCAATACTTCTCTCGAGTTATATTCAGCTATTCAGGCAACAATTCACATAAACTACACATGTCATGCGAATTATTTTTGCCATGTTACGTGCTGCTGTTGGCCACGGCAAAGAGGACCAATATCGCACCACTACCGTCTACGAAGGGCAATTCCTATGTCAACGTCATGCCCTCATTCTCCAAACGCGCCCGCAAAGGGAAGGGAAAGCAGCGTTCATCTTGAAATTCGACCCATATCCGTGGCATGTAGCATTGCAATTTTGGCAGACGTGATCGTGCACACCCCATGTACGCTGTACGCATTGCGCTCTTTAGCTTGAAATTGTCAAACCTGGTGAGCAGCCCTTTAAGCAAATCAAAATAGATGGCCCATTTCATCATCCCATCTCCTTCACTTCTAAACACCAACATTAGATATTCTTTGCACAAAAACTTCATGCCGAAAATTCGAACTAAAGGTAATGCATTTTCTATATTGAATTGAATCAAAATCAATGACCCTTAGCTCATTTATCAAAGAATTAGTTTCTTACATATCTCCTAAAGCATACTGCTGAACTTCTTGATCTCTATGCGTAGTATTGTAATTTTTTTCCTCCCCATCCATTAATTTTTTCTCATGCTTACGACTATGTTCAGGAAGTCCCAATTCAGTCTCAGACCGAGTAGTTTTTCATAACACACGGCCGCGATAGTGCAAACTGAGCACTATGACATTACATTCATATGTGTAGCATTTTTATCAAATTGATTAAAGCAGTACTAATACAAAAATCATTCAGCCATAGACACTGACATTACACTCAGAAGTGTAGCATTTTCTCAGTGTCTACAGCTGAGTGTTTTTTTGTACTAGTACTGCTTTAACCAAGTTGGCGAAAATGAGCCAACCTAACATCTAATGCATAATAGGGTATAATCTAGACAATATTGGTAGAATTACAGATTCACAGCCAATGGGCTTTTCTCTAGCATTCAAGCTATCGTTCTACAAGCTATAATAAGTATCCTGCATAATTTTGCACCTCTTCTCATAGAGAAAAAAATAAGTTGGCACCCAAGAGACCACAAAAGAGAAAATGCGTGCAGTCAATAGAACTCCACAAAACAAACGCTTTATTTTTTTTCTTGCTTTGTCTCTTCTCACTATGACCACCTTCATGAATTCTGAAAAATAACAATAATACATTCAGCCAGTTCCACACCATGAAAATTATCATCCTGATCGTCTAGCGTCACTGTCTTTTTCTACATTTTATTCACTCCCCCTATCATTACAAAATAGAATTTTTTGCTCTCTTTATATAACTTTCATGCTGATTTCAAATATGTAATTGGTTTTGTTGTAAGTTGCGCAGTTTTCGTTTTGTGCCATGACTAAATAATATGGTTCGCATCTTTTTATGCCATTAAACTCTATACAAATAACTATCAAGAAAGTGCATATAAGACATTTTAATGGATAAGAATAATTGTAATGTCAGAATTCCTAGAATTCTCCACCAATACTAATGATTTTCTGTAGCTTCGTAATAATTATGGTTTAAAGTAGAAATTTGCACCCTTCATGTGTTAAGAGATATGCGGGCAAAATTTCATCGTGATTTAGCAATCAGAAGTACCAAAATTATCATGTCTCATTTCAAGCAGTTGCTCAAAAACGGATCTTGAGAAAAATGCATTTAAAAGGTATAGCTCACAGCTCATCTATGGCGCAAAGATATGTAATTTCTTCCATCATGAGAGCTTGGTAATCATATTTATAGCATGTGGCTTTAGTGAACCCCTCATGCGAAATGCCATGGCAAGCAGCCAGGTGACAATATCCAGTGGACTCTAGACTCGCCCTTGGATCTTCCAGCCTTGAGACACTGTGCCAGTTTGGCTTCTCTGGCTACTCCTAAGTATACCAGTATCTTATCTCCTAAGATGAAAATGTGCCTCTTTACCTCTACGCTATGGGTCTAGCAAGCCAAGCCGGCGGATGTCATCTTCCGACAGCTCTTCGCCCTCCACCAACGAATCGTCAAACGCAATGCCGAAGTCCTGCACGTCTTTCTGGTTACTTCCATGTCCCTGAAACGGGCTCACGTCCTGCCGCATCTCGAAGCTGGACGGCTGCCCTCCACCAAGCCATGTCTGCTGCGACACCCGAGCAGGAGAAGAAGCTGCGGCGACACCAGGCTGCTGGGGCACATTCGAAAAGTGCCAAGAGGAATGGATTGCCGCTACAGGTGATTCTGCTAGCACAACAGAAGTGGCATTTATGTTGGAACTGGCCTGTGGATGTCCTTCAAACTGGCTCGTGGACGCGCACCAGGAGGCACCTGGCTGATGCAAAATGTTCGATGTCTGCCGAGCAGAAGCGATGCTCACTGGCTCTGGCTTCCGTTCCACCAGAGCGGATGATGGAGGGATGTGGAACCCAGGTGGCGGTTTAACTTCCCGTTTCCGCACAGCCGCATCCAAGAATGTCTCTAATGGCCGCGAAGAGGCCGCAGCAACATCTGGCTTTTGCGATACGTTTGGACAGGACCCCGAGCGTGGTTGCCATTCGGTAGTCCCCACTGCAGTACCGTCGTCGCCCTGACCTTGCGATGTTGGAGCGTTTTCTGAGACCTGTTTTTGCCAGTCTTGCAAAGCATCTTTGATCTCTGCACAGATCTGGGCCCAGACCTCTTCTTTCGTCATTTCCACAATGCGCTTGTACATTTCCTCCTGGATAGGCATATCAAAATGTGCAGCATGTAGGTGCTGCTACACGCAACAAGGTTCTGTATTGTTCGAACTAACACACAATTATAAGGCGATCGCATGAGTAGTAGAGCCCAGCGGCCGTTCTTGTGACCGATCTCCTTCCTGCACAGATCATGCTGGCTATCTCGTATTAGTGCATGGACATAGACATAGCATGCACATTGCGTAGTTCCTCCCAAAGTACATACACTTTATGTGTCACCAGAGACACACAGGAACTATTTTTACATCGTACATATGTGCAGTTATTAGCAGTATTATATCGTGTAGACTAAGTAGGTGCTTAAGGCACCTATTTAGGTTTGGACACCATGCATGCATAGATGCTCATAGTGCTGGCGTATAGTGCCTTTGCACAGCCAAATGCGATTGAGGGTTCGACTTCAGTTTGCAGTAGCAACAATCTAATAGGAGTGAAACGCAACAAAAGTCTACAAAGTTAAGAGTATTTGGATCCCCAAGTAAGAAACACACCTAAGCATGAGGTCTTAAACAGTCCTTGACCTTCCATTCACAATGTCCACATTCGTACTTCAAAACCCGAAGCCTGTGACTGACCTAGTTGAAACTGCCTTGTGAATTTAGGTAGTTCATTCCCTTGCAATTAATTTGACTCACTAGAAAAGGCAGGAACCATTTTACAACCTGCATTGGTGTCGAATGGGTGCAGTGCAATCTGCAGCAACTCAATAGAAAAAAAAATTGGGGGCAGCTACAGAGGACTGAAAAAACAGCAGAGCTGGTGACCTTTTGCTCTGTACCTTCAGTTCTCATTCCAACCACCTTGCCAAACCAGACATGGCTATTGCCGTCCCCTTTACTCTCACTTCAGTTTCTCACCCTGTGCTTATGCTATAATAGCTATGCTGTTCTCCTCTCCCCTCCCCTGAGCCACGCATCTCCCACCACTTACTATATTATACTATACATGGCTACATGTTTTACTCTCTCCCGTTTTCCCTTATTGCCCCCACTTCACTTTCGATTTCCCTTGATATACTACTATATTAATGACTACTCTATGCTGTAAGTATCCTAGCGATGCTATAATCCTTACTTTTTTCTACCCCTCACTATGCTGTAATTTATAGTATACCCTGGGTGAAATTGCGGAACGATTATATTCCTAGCTTTTTCTATGCTTTTTGCCACCGTTGGCCATCCGCAGTTGGTCAGAGCGATGCTTCGACCAATCGCTGATTATTGATATGCTACGACCAATCGCAGACTGCTAATGGCGGCGAAAAGCATGCATAGAAAAGGAGTAGAATCGTGCCGCAATCACACCCCCTCTCATTGTTCCGTTTGCGCCGCATCACTGTTCTTCACCTTCACTTCCATTTCCCATCCCCTTATTAAACTATATTTACAAGGTTATGCAATGCTTTACCCTTCCCTACTGCTTTCCTTGCCTCTCCCTCTCCTATCACTCATTACCCTCACTGCCCTTTCCCAAACCAGTGCTGTCCTGTACAATCCATGGCTATGATATGCTAGAAGCTTCTCAACACACATTCGCTTACTATTAAGCATACACGCCCAGGTATGTTCAGCTTTGCACCACAGAAGCGTGTGTCTCTGACACATCTGAACATCGATCGCTTTCACTCAGCCGATCTGCTCTGATGATGTCGACCGTACACAGTCGTCGGTGCTCCCGCTGCCACGTTCGCACGGTTGAGCGCTGCCTGTTCTAAATTGCCGCTTTTAGGTGGCTATGGGTGTACAATCGGCAACTTTCTCCTGTAGGTTCCTTTGCACCAAGCTTAAACAGCTCCACTATTAAAATGTTAAAATGAATATAGTATTGGACACATTTTTCAATAGTCAATCATTATTTCTAAATGAAGGGTACGTTCCATTCCGAGAGAACGTGCAGTAAACACCCAATAGATGTCATGAAAATAGTAGATGGGAAAGAAGCACAAAAGTGTGTTGCATACTCACATTGAAAGGAAAATTTCCTTGTCTGGCTTTACCGTCACCTGCAAAAAACAACTGCATTTTAGCATGGATTTTCTGACATTCGCAGGCAATAAGCCAGTTGAAGACCCTCCTTACTTGATGTCAGTTCTGGCAGATGTCTTGTATCTGTAGAATGGGGCTCAGAGGTACGAGAAGGGGCCACTTTCATCTGCAAGGAGGTGTCCGCAGTTTGTGATGCCACCCGTAGAGATTCCCGGTACGCTTCCATTTGTAAGTTGCTATTGTCAGTTAGAGACATTGACTGTGGGAGTGGCGAATAGGCTTTTGGTTGCACATGTGTGCTGGTGCGTGAAGGCAACAGTGTACGTGTTTGGTTCACATCCTTCTGTGGGCAGATGTTCACCTGTGACATCACCTGTGGAGCTTGCTGGTAAGCTCCAGTTTGAGGCTGGATACCGATGCACGGATGGGAACGTGTCGGTGGCTGGCACGCATCCTCTTGGTGTATGTTCACCTGCGGTGACTGCCTGTACATTTCCATCGACTTGTGATGGTTGCCCACAGCTGGGCCCCTCTGAGCATCCTTGAACAGGTTGTTGAGCTCCAGCGTAGAGCTGCAGTCAGAATGGGCAAAAGGTGCAAGGGTCACAATGGCAGGCACAGTTGTCACTGACAACTTAGCAAGATTGGCAGTCTTTTGGTGTACACTCACAGTTAGGTGAAGAAAAACAAACAATATAAGTGATTGAAGAACTCAGGACAAGCGTTTAAGTGCAGATTTATGTATATTGGTCCATGTATACATCTCTGTTTATCAGTTAGTGTGACAGTACTAGTGAGAACCCTTCAGTTACATAAGAACTTTTAGATGCGAAGCAGCTCTTTGACTAGCCCGTGTAACACTGTCCGCCCGTGTCTCCGGGTCAACACGCTCCCCTCGCTGCAGTTGCTGGAGCGATGCCAAATAGGTCAAGTTGCAGCTGCGCATTGACGTCACTCTCTCCCTTACCCGAAGCAGCTGCTAGCTCCTCTGCCAGCTCGCAACACACTTCTCCCTCGCTTCACCCTCTCCACTACTCGACCGCATGTCGAGTGGAAACACTGGACAGACTTAGTTCTGCGTCCGCAGCAGCCATACGGACGCAGCCTGCCATTGCAAATGGCTAGCAGGCTGTGTCCGTACGGGTTCTTCGGACGCTTGACTATATCCGTCTACTCTTTCGACTCATTTATCTGCAATGAAACTTACACGAAACCCAACCCACCTCCCGTGTCTTTGTGTTTGAATACACGTTTACTCGAGTAAACGCTACCAATATTCGCTTCAAATCATTCTTCTAGCACCCGCGGCGACGCCTGTTTCAACGGGGTAAACACTGTGTGCACCGCTGCTGCTTCCCATTTCATCGGAGTTCCCTTCGGAAAGATGGTCCACAATTTTTTAAGCATCCTTTAATTGATCTTTCCTTCTGCTTTCCCAACCATGAAACACCAGGCGTTAACATCAACTAACTCTTGCTGCAACACTGAAGTGCTACACTTTTTTTTAAATGCATATCACAAAACTCTAGGAGGCAAAAATTAATCCAGAGCCCAAACTACTCTGCTAATTCGTAAACAGGTGTTGTGTTTCGCTGCTAGTGATTATTAGCTATATCTGAGCGCTTTGTAATGGGTGGACTTTCAAAACACCTACTCGTTCAAGTCGCATCTTTTGATGCCTGGTGCGATATTATGCTTCTGTCACGCCGTATTGTGGCTCTGTAGTAGAACGCCTGCTTGCCATACAGACGACCTGGGTTTGGTCCTCACTTGGAACTGAAAATTTCTAAAAATTTTTATTCATTTTATTTGCAGCTTTCTCGGTTTATTGGTCATAGACAAGCTTTTTTGCTCATAACCAATGACGCAGACGCCAATGCTGGAATTTTCGCAAAACAAGCTCTTCCATGCTATGGAATTAGAATTCAGAGGTTAAATATCTGTCTAGTTAGTATTGGTTCACAATTGCTGAAGCACAAAATACAAAGACAATATAGAGAAATGAAATTGATTGATATGTGGAGTTTAACACCCCCGAAACCACCATATGATTATGAAAGACGCCGCAGTGGAGGGCTCCAGAAATTTCGACCACCTGGGGTTATTTAACGTGTACCCAAATCTGAGCACACAGGCCTACAGCATTTTCGGCTCCATCAAAAATGCAGCCGCTGCCGCCGCCGGGATTCCGACCCACGACCTGCGGGTCGGCAGCCGGGTACTTTAGCCATTAGACCACCACGGCAGTGCTAGACAAAATCACAGAATGAAGAGCCGAATGGTGAAAAAGGCGCTTTCATACAAACACGAAGCTCGTGCATGCTTGCTAATGACACGTTGCGACACTTACACGTCCAAACACACCGGCCCTGCACAAGCGAAGTGAAATGCCGGAGAGATAATAAACTTCCGTCAAGCAGGACGAGTACTTGTAGACATACGAAAAATTTTGATAAATAATTGGCAATGAACTTGTTCGTAAATATATACGACTGGTTTTCATTATTTCATGCCGGTGTTTTTTGTTTAGCCACAAGAGGTACGACAAGCATGTGGGGTGATGGTGAGCCTTGCGCTTGGTTGAGCGAGTAAATGTTCAACAAAAAAGAAGGTCAGTGGCCCAATCAGGAAAAAAAAAGAGAGAGGCTCTAAAGCCAAAAGCAAGAACTAACCTAGAACTCTCCTAGAGCTAGCCTAGAATGCTAAAAGTTATTTTATGCTAAACAAACCCCCGTATTCAGAAACACTGCTTGACTTGAACTTGACGTGTCACCAACTCCAATGCAGCACAAATGCATTTCGAACACGCTGTCTTTAGGCAGCACAAACGCACAGACGCATTTCAAACGCACTGAATTGAAAGCGGTTTCAAGTGAAATTCAAGTCGAGGAGCATTTATGAATAAGGGGGTAACTCTTGTTATGTTACTTTTTTGCCACAAGCAAGCAGCGACTAGAACCAGTTTTCTGCCTTCCTTGCTGAAATCAAAGCACCTGCTGCATTCGAAGTTGAAATTATTATATAGTCAGATGAACTTCTTTGATCTAGCGGATAACTCGGCAGCTTCATCGACATCTGACAGTATTCGCGTTGTAGCATGTATGATAGGAGATTCAAGCATGCCTTTGCAAGTCTTTGATAAAAGTGTTGCTGGACCCGCGGCCGCAGAGCTGCTGCCTGAATTCCTCCTCGGTTAGCCGCGGCGCTCCCTTTGGTTTTGGGCCCAGCCAGGCCACATCACAGTGGACAAAATCCTCCCCGCCCACTCGGCCCACCATGTAGTCTACGTTGATTATAGCCCCTTTGCGCAGCACTCGTGTCAAATTGTTCAAATACGGCCGTCCCTCATTGTAGAAGTTGTCCACGGTAATCGTCAACTCCCGGACACTTGGGCCTTCCCGGACTTCCACGATGGCAGCAGATAAATCGACCTCCATCACCGTGCCCTTCAGGCTCACAAAGCTGTAGACCTTGGGCTCCTTAGCTGAAGGATGACCTCCGGCGTCCATGGCGGTCAAGGAAGCCTGCGAAACGTGCAAGTTTAGTCTCATGCATAGACCAGAGGTTGAAAACAAGAATGCAGACAGTAACAAGAAAACCGATTTTTTTTTTCTTCAACTGCTAAGCTGGCATTTCACAGTACAAGAAGCGCTCTCTAGCTGTGACAGCATGCTTGGAGAATCTGAAAAGATGCGAAAAAAAATATAGGCGGCAAAGTCTTCAGATTGTTACGCTGCGTCACCCTGACATCACAGATTCAGACGACGTCTGTCATAGCAAACATTTCAATGTCTTGTTTTTTCTACTTTGGCCACATAATTAAATTCATGATAGTTTACCGAAACTTGGGGTGAGATTCATTTTCACATTCTAGGTGTGACAATTTTCGGGAAACTGTCACAGAGTCAATGTGGCCCAAATATGACAGTATGACAGAAGTAAGACATTGATGCCTGTTCTCTATCGTATTGTTATGATGAACTTTTTATAAATGAAATTAGCTCTAACCTCTATCTAAATGTTCCAGTTGACGCTCGACAAAGTAGCACACCAGTCACTATTTGCTTTTTTCACTTAATCGTTTTGTTTTAGACTGGATTCGTGCTTTTTCAACGAATAGGATGCAGTTTGTTTCTGCTAATAATCGTTTTCTAGCAGAAGCCCTGTTCGGTCCGGAGTACCCCAACGCCCAGTCACTGGACCCCTCCTTTTTCTAATATATATTGCCGATCTCAAAACCCACATCCCATGTAACGTGCGGGGGTTAGCAGACAATGGTGTCATTTACTGTCACAATCTATAACACAGAACGTCTACCAGAGTATGTCTACCAGAGTACGTGCTGTGAAACGCAGATTTTCTGTCAAAGCATGCAGTATCTTGGCATCTTCAGCAACTTTTCTTCATCCTCACATCACAAGCATCATTACCAAAACTAATCGCACATTAGAACATTTTCGAAAACGCTTGCGTCTTGCCCCCTCAACCGTTAAACTACTAGCTTATCCAACATGCGTACGGCCCAAATTGGAATACACATGCTCTGCTTGGGGCCCACATCAAACTAACTAACCTTTCTAAACCATTTGACGTAGTACGAAGACGCAGCTCGCTACTTTAAAGATGCCTCACACTAGCTAGTGTTACAAAACATATCTCAAGCACATCTTGATAACCTGGAACTATGATGCCTTAGGGGTTACGTTGTGCCCTTTTCTCAAGTTTTATTGTTGCTCTCTTAGTACTTCAATCTTGCCTGACAACCACAGCAGCCTGTACCACCAGTACAGCCTGCTGTGTACCTACGCTCTTCTTTTATAAAGACTGCAAGGGACCGGAATGCACTTTTTAGGCACAGCGAGAGACTGAAGAAGATGGAAGAGTACAGAAGTGAAGCAGCACAGATGCGCCCTGTTCCCAAACATGCTGCCTTGTCAACTAATGCAATCTTTCAGTACTATTGAAATGCACCACCCCATTCTACATGGTACTTACTCTACTCCGACCTGCATACCTTCAAGTGTTCCACTGAATCATAGTCATTAAATTTATTAACAGCCCAGTCCTCGTGTGAAACAGCATGCTGAATTAGTTGAGGCATTAGTAAATAAATAAACATAAGAGGTACAGATATTCTCTCGTGAATTTATAGAGAAAACTTTATAGGTATGTTTTTCTGCATAATATTGGACCCGAGAGAGAGAAAACTGCTACAGGTCTCTCAGAGAATGATCTCTCAGTTTAAGCTGACTTACTGTTTCCCTCTATCGTCTATTTTTTTTTTATTAATGTATATAAGGAGAAATGTATATAAGGAGAAATTGGCGCCAATGCATGGCGCCTGCTACTCCTCTGCTTGTAAAACAGTCCTCTCATATTAGCAAGCAAACACAAGGCTATACAACACCCACGCACAAAGTCAAAGTTCTTCAATACGAAAATTTGTCCACGCAGCACAGAAGCACGGAATTGAAATGTTCATACAAAGAATTAAAGTTCACTAAAATTTTGTCAATGGTGACCACGTCTCTCAGAAATAATCTATTAAATGCTGCGCTAAAACTTCAACAACAATAAGGTTTTCACAAAAAAATTTCCTTCCAATATGAAAACAAGAATATTGTAGCAAAACATACCAATTAACAATAACATGAACACATTTTTTTCCAATTTAGTACTTTTGCAATGCTACAGATTCCTTCGGAAATTCAACTACACATGCACGAGTGCTTTATTAATTGGCCGAAGATCTTCGCTATTGAAGAGGGCTGCTTATTCGAAGAATTCAGTTTTTGTAGAAGATTCTTTCCAGGTGCATCATATTTGTTTACAGCGTAGAAGAATGTGCTCTACGTCTTCTTCAGATTATCCACATGAGCAGTGTCACCTGTTATTTTATTATTTCGCACAGGAAGCCCTTGTTGATGTATCACTCATCTGTAGAGGCAGCAAAGATATATTATTCTCCTAGTGTGCTTCTAGTGCCATGCAATCAGCTGCATCGTTTCCTATGATTTCATAGTGGCATGGTACTCACTGGAACAATATGCTGTGGCTTAAATCTTTCACTATAGTGAAAGTTTTCATAAGCCAGCACACTAGCTTTAATGCCTAACCTTATTGCCACAAACTAATGATTGGCAGTAGACATGTGAAGCATCAAGCAGAGTACTGCATAAAGCTCTGCAGAGTCGTCGTGAGATGGCTGAGTGTTAGAAGCTTTTTTTTTCCTCTTGATATGCGAAATGCAGAATGCAAACATAAAACTCCGATTCAGACATGATCCATCGCCATACACATGAATACAGTCATCCCTGTAAATGAAAAAAAAAGGGAACCAAAAAATGCCCGATATAATCGCGGTGAGAAAGAAACAGCCGCATTGTTCGACACGTATTGAAATGCAATGCCACTGGTCTAAAAGGGAATTGTGTATTTATCAGGCTAATGGCATTACCTTTTGACACAAAGCAGACAGTGCGACTGTTGCTTCCTCACCAATATTATATGTTCTTAACACGCATCATTCTTTTGTTTCGTTTTCATTTTCCTGTATATATTTTCCCTTGCAATAATGCACACAGTTGTTTGTCAACACTTTTGTTGCATGCTTGTTCCCCCTCTGTCCTGTTTCATCAGTGATTTTTCATCAATGTATAGAGTACCAAATGGCCCTTCAAGACACCCTTCCATGATATATGATTGCAGTAGCAACTTCTGTAAACAATTCTACTTTTAAAATGTCTGAAGTGCGGCGACCAGAAGGTCAAAGGCGATACAGTGCGGTCACTTACGATTCCAGTGACTGACGGCCACTTGGGTGCTTCTAGATCCTGTAAGCTTCTGGATCCTCCTTGCTGTCCACTGCACAGAAAAATGTTGCCACCAAATAGAATTGGCAAAGGTTTAACTATTGTAAGCCTAGTTGCAGCGAACAAAGGTTATGTTTAGCCTTGTTTTGCAAGGACCACTCGGAGCTCAAAATTTAGTAGTGGCATTGGAGTCTACAGCCACCTCTAGAGGACTTTCACACATGTGATAACGAAGATGTGTGCAACTCCTATGCCCCTGCTTGTCTTGCCCTTTTGTTTGCCGAGTGGCGTTCTTCGGCTCGTCTCTCCAAGACTCCCTTTTCACTGTGCAATGAGAAGAGCAGGCATCGCGTGCACCCGCTAGCAGCCAAATGGGTTCTTATTAAACACAACTGTGTCAGTTGCTCATGACGTCACTTAATGGGACAGGTGACATCACAAAGGCTGCTGGGGATAGCAGAAACAATGAAGTTACGTAGTTGCGTGGTACCGAATTGGTGAGGTTCCAAGCAAGCACAGCGAGCAAATTGCATGGCACAACGTCACGCCTGCCACGCCTGGGCTTCAATGTGTAAAGCCCATTGCAAGGCAATGAATGACCTTGATAGACATGGCATAGTAGAACGTGTGCTCTAAAAATAAAACTGGTGCTCGAAATCTGAGCACAGACTGCGTTCTCGACCCTTCCATCACACCTGCTTTAACAAAGTGATTAAGTGCCCACATTTCCTTTACCTGCGCAATAACATTCCACAGCAAACTACCGATACAAACATTTAAAAAAGAAAGCTCAGCAAGGCAGCCATCACATATCTCCCACTTTCTCAATCACCATTTTTTGCAGTGCTCAAAAACATGACCTTTGAGATCTAATTTTGTTACGGGTCATATTCACGCCAGTGATTCTTGAGGTCGCGGAATCAAGGCAGTTGTCGAAGACCGAACAACTTTTACCTGGCAATAAAGCGAATGCCAAACTGCACAGTGCTACTACTAATGCACAAAGCTAATGCACGTAGCATGGCATTTGCGGCAGCGTTTTCTACCTGAAAATTGGGAATAACTATTTCCTGCATAAAGCTCATGTAGACATGATACAGTGGACAGCCGTGAGATGTTTATAATTGTTTTACTTTATACGAAATGTTCAAAGCCACACCGTTTCAGCAGATGCATTGAACCATTTAACAACTTACCCCATAACGTCGGCGAGCCTTTCAGCGCTTGCCCTGCCCTTCAACATCAGGCTGAACTCTGTGGGACTGATGAGCCGATTGCACATGGGCCGGTCACCTTGCCACACGACGCGGCAGCACACCTCGTCCTTGCCGCCGACGGTGCAGACCAGGTAATCTACTTGGACGACGTCACCCTCCTGAAGGACACTCTTGAACTGACCCACGCGGGGCACCCTGTTCTTGTGGAAAGTTAAAAACTCGATGTTCCTGCACCCCTCGGGCTCCTGAACCTCGCATATGGCACGGTTGTCGTCGACGACCTTCAGGATGCCCTTGCTGTTTGGGTAGACTGCCACGTTATGCTCCGCATTGGCACAAAACTTGGTCGGTGCTTCAACATTGTCAGTACCTTTACAAGGGACTGCAGGCATATCTGCCAGGGCAAGGGGGAGGGCACTGCGAAATGCACACTCGCTCTGATCGACAAGTGGATGCAGAGGCCGATCACCAGTCCACATGAGCGTGGCCACCCACTTGTCCTGTTCTGCTTCTACTGCATCCACGAACACCTCGACTTCGTCCTGGAGTGAACAGTCCTTCATCAGCTCAACGAATGACTTGAGCTTCTTCCCACCACAGTACGCCACGTCGACCACCACTCGTACAATGATGTTCTGGTCGAAGGCCGCGACAAGGCCCGTGTTTTTTGAGTTCGGGTAGAACGCACCCCTGATGCCCGACAACTTTTTACGTGCAGAGAACTCTTTTGTTTTAATGGAGCGCTCCGCTATTTCACTGTACGACAGAAAAGCCTCATCCCCACTGTCGCTCGCTTGCCCGGACTGATCACACGGAGCCTTCGTGATGTTAGTGGCCAACCACTTGGCGATGGTGGACGGCTTGGGATTTGAACGAATGTCAAACTGCACCTTGCTTCCAACCTTAAAGATGTCATCCAAGTTCTTCCTAGGCTTGAGCAAGGATCTGTGCACATCGTGAATGTAAAAAGCAGCGCACTGTTTATTGTCCTGTCCAAACACAATGAACCCGTGGCTCGGGTTCACTGCTTGGATTGTGCCGATACGCCCATAAATCACGCCACTCTCAGCTTCCCTGGGCATCCGACTTGGCGCAGGGTTCTGTTGCATCTTTTTCAGTGCTTGTATACGGGTTGCCTGATATTTCGCCCTGTGTCCTGGTGGGCTTCTCACAGCGTCTATTAAGACACGGTCACCTACCTTAAGCCAAGACTTCGTCAAGTCGTTGTGTCTGTTCCCATCAAAAAGCCTCTTATCAAAAAAAACGCTCACGCAATATGGAGGTTCCAAGCACACGAAGCCATAGAGCATCAGCAGCTTTGAGATGCTGCCGGCGACGTTGTTAAGCTCGGCAGGTGGGTCTCCACTGGCTAATTGTTGTTGCTTTTCAGCCGGCTTACAGCTTTTCAGCCTGAACTGTTTTTCGCCAAGTCCTTCGAGTGTGTACACTTTGTCCTGGACTACAACGATAGAGTCGGGGAACTGCTTTGCTATGAGCTTTATCGTGTCTTCATTTGCGTTATAAGGACCGAGCACTGATCGTGGAAGTTGCGAGAGAACTCCCCGCAGCCTGCTAAGGTCCACACCCTCTTCAGCTTTCACGGCCTTGACAAGATGAGCCAATATGTGGCCAAGTGCAGCAAGGTCATCGTGGTCGGAAAATGACATAGCCACTGGCGGGTAGTATGACGTGAGCACTGCGAGAACATTTTTGATGATCACCATGGTGCGAACCACCAAGTAAGAATTGAAGAAACTTTAGAAGCAGCAAGATGGTACTTCCCAAGTAACCATGGATATCCGCTGGCTGTCCATTATGAATACAAATGTCTGGCCGTATGGATATCCAACACGGATAGCCAATGGACGTACTGTGAAAATCAATGTCCCAAGTGGGTGTTTTCTGGATGTCCGAACTGTCCAGATCGAGCTGTATCGATCGAACTGCATGTCCGATCGGACATTAAGTTTTGAACATTGACTGGCTGTCCATATAAGGACATGCCATAGATATGTGCATTAGCTGATCAATTATCGTATAAATAGTTTGCAGTGAAAATATATATAGCTCTGCAGAAACCCGGGTGACAATCTTGTAAAATTTCCTTGAGAATGCTACTATAAAATCATTCAAATTTCGGCACCCGCATTTGATCCCAGGATGTAAATAATTTTGCTTCCTGAAGCCGAAAAATCTGTTTGATTCAATATGTGTATTATATGTCATAAGAAAGTATGTATTTAGTATTATTATTATCGTATGTGAACTGACGAAAATGCGGATCGAGCGCATCATAGCAGTCACCATGTAGGCAAACTCATGTGGCCTCAAAACTTCTCATCAAGCAGTGCACCGCGGTTGCTCAGATTTCTCGAATGTACACGTCATGTAAGCCGTGTCCTTCTTGATGTGTAGGGAGAAAACTCGCATCATTGTGCCCATTGTCCCGAAACCTGCTTGACCAGCGGCGCGCACTGAGGGAAGGAGCATGGGAAAGGAAGGTGTTTGTGTCGTGTTGCACATGTGTACGCTAAAAACAAAAATCAGGCGCCTTCTTCCTCTCCTAATCACTACCACCACCACCACGCTGAGCCGGTCTTCGAGCGGCAGAAGGCAGATTTTTTTTTTTCAAGTGCGCCCATGTGGACATCAACAGCAGCATGTGAAGTTACAAAAGATGAGTTTACTACAGGAAACACCAAAATGCGACTCGAGCCTGCCACTGTTTTCAGCAAAGATTACCACGCCAAGCAGCAGCAACCCCGCTCATTCGCACGGCACGGATAAGGCCACGTGTTTTATGTATGTTCTTTACATCTCATATCAGACATTTATCTGTTCTTATCACACGTTAACTATTGTCCATCATTTGTATAGGCCCTGCTAATATGTGGCATGCTTCCAGTTCTTCATTTGCTCGCATATTCCTTGCTATTAACCGATTTAACACAAGGACGCGCTCCGCGTCTCTGCACTTTCTTTAGAAGCACGTGCTACACCCATTAGTTTTTTTCCTGTGCTTGTCTGTATGTACTTATTGCAGTTACTAGAAGAACATTGGCATAAACTTGCACAAGTTGGAGTTGTTGCTAATCACTTAATTTAATAAACCCTCAAAGAAGCAATTGCTGCCTTCAAGAAGTCATCGTACTTGAAGGCAGAAGGGAATTGAACACTGAAATATTGTGAACCTACGTACACACTTTCACAATCATGACTGCAGACTGAAAGTTATGTGCTTCTTAGCATTGATATATGTTGATATGAAAGGCTCAATTGTTCTTGAAAGCCCACTTAGACTCATTTCTTTTTAAATGCGAAGCATTTCTTAGCGAACTTCGACAACTTTGAGCGTATCTATCTATCTGACCGCTTATGTTTGGGTGCTTTCGTGGTCACCCCCTTGGCGTGAACTAAAATTACTATGGGAGGGTTAGATGGTTTTACGAATATGACACGCTGGTCACAACATGAATAATGTCACTATCCCGCCACATACGTCGTAAAACACTTCTCACCAGACAGTGACAAATACCCACAGGTGATGGCACTTAAAGTCTACTCAGAAAGGACGAGAACACACATGGGCAATTTTAACGAGCGAGCGTTAAGAAATACAGGACATCGGTAGCGTTGACCCCACAAATGCAAATAATAAATGTCAGAGTCTCAGCTGGAGTCAAACCCAAACATTCTGCACCGCAATGAAGCACTTTACCACAGAGCTACACCAGGTATCAGAACAATAATTTTTAAATAAACACTAACACTTCTCACCAAACAGTGACAAATACCCTAAGGTGGGTATGTGCCACTGGTATGCAGGTATGTGCCACAGGTGATGGCACTTAATATCTACTCAGAAAGGACGAGAACACACATGGGCAATTTTAACGCGCGAGCGTTATGAAATACAGGACACCGGTAGCGTTGACCCCACAAATGCAAAGAATAAATGTCAAGTCTCAGCTGGAGTCAAACCCAAGCATTCTGCACCGGAATGAAGCACTTTGCCACAGAGCTACACCAGGTCTCGGAACAATACTTTTTAAATAAACACTAATCTTTGTGAAACTTCAATAGTGGTTGCAGTGTGGCCTACCCAATTTTATAAACATTATATATCTACTCCTTTGATACAGCCATCACGTCAGGTTAACGTCACTTTTGGTTAGGTGCCATGTGCTGAAGTTGATTTATGTAGCAGTTCCCAGGGCCAGCTTCCTCGCAAGCATCAGCTCTTCATGTCAGCTTTTGGCGTTGCTAATCCGCATGTTTCAGTTGGTATCATTGCGCAAGTCAAGTGCAATCGACTGGTTATATAAACATCTGCAACTCTTCAACATATGTCTGTGTGTGCAACGTTTGTACATATATTTAGCGTCGTTTTATGACGTGTCGCTTACAACACGGTCACCTTCCCTCTGCATTCTTCGCACGTCAATTCCCAGGTATGTGGGATCCGCCCCGAATATTTTCTTTTTTTTTGAGAATTCATTGAAAGGTTTTTCTTGAATATGCACTAGCTATATACACACAAACATAGTATATATATATATATATATGTATATATATATGTTCTCTGAAGGGTCTGTAAATGTCCATGTTGGCTGTCCTAGGTGGATGTCGAGCGATAGTACAACTTTTACCTATGTACATTTGATATACGTCCACTGGACACACAGTGTACATTCGTGGACATTTGATGGATGTCGGGAATATCCTGAATGTACGTTTCGTTGTATGCCGACCAGATATCCGTGGTTACTTGGGTTTTGAGTACTTTGGAGCGCCTTGTTGCAATTACATGCACACTGCTGAAGACGTCAGAGATCTGCAAACACTTATCATCTAGGGCTTCATGTCCTGCAACCACGATATGATTATGAGATGCCATAGTAGCGGGCTTCAAAAATTTTGACCATGTGGTGTTCTTTAATGTACACTGATATCACACAGTACACGGGCCTCTACTGTTTTGCCTCTGCCGAAAAAGCGATAGCCATGGCCGGGATTGGACTCGCGACCTTCAGGTCAGCAGCCAAGCACCTCTCTAACGCTATGGCGTTAGTAAAGATCATACTTAAGTTGACAAACATCATCCCAAATAGTACTGGCATACTCTAAAGCAGTACTGCTGTGTCTCTAAATACCATAAGCAGCAACTGAATTTGTACCTTCTCAGTTTAAATGATAACTAACCTGTCCACAAAGCCTGAATCTTTATTTGGAATTTATACATGATCAGACCATGTAACTTCAGATAATGAAGACATCCAAATGATTCGATCGGCAGAGTCTCTTTCATAAGTGTCGTTTTCTTTGGCCCCACTTGGCCCAACAAGATTAAGTGTTAAGGTAATGGTAAAACTAACCTAGTATTATTTCTCGCATCGATACACAGCATGACAAATGTTGTAATTATGGTATGAGTGCCAATTCTTTTTGTGCACAACAAACTGCGTAATTTTACTATGTGATGAACTAGAAATGCTTTACCAGGCTGTAGTGCCCCTTATAGGCACGGGCGCACTTACCGCTGCTTTTGCAAAACTACACAAACTGAGCGGTGGTGCAGCGCGGGATGTCATCCTTGCACTCAGCTAAGACTGTGACAGGTAGGGTACAGTCCACTACTGTAGTCGACTGTTTTACATGTATCTACACCCCCAAATACAATCTTCCCAGGTCTCGTTTTAACAACGCTCTTAGTCCTAATCAAGTATTACACATGGCAAGTATACTCCTTCCTAGCCCAATACTTGATACAGAACACCCACCAAACATTACTTCCCTATGTTCACTTACAAGGGGCCTTTATGCACTTTTCCATGATTTCAGGATTAAATAAACCTTTTTAATTCTCATTAATGATCTACCCTATATACAACAATTACCTAGAACCACTACCAACTTTTTATCAGCATTTCTGCAGTCCCAAGAAGTTAGCCTCGCTAAGTGAAATGACCGCTGGTTTTCAAGAGGCCCACGCGAATGTTTGAAGAAATGCACAGAGCGCGGATCGCCTGCATAATTGACGCGTGCAATTGTGCACACTGCCACCGAAGGGGACAATAAAGCACCATCGCAAAACTTCTTCCCTGCCTTGATTACTTGCAAGATTTTCAGGTGCCACAACCACACTACGATTGTAAGGCCCACTAACACACTCAACTTTAAGGGCCCTTTTGCAGCAGAGCTGTTGGGGTCGAGCTCAGCCACGTGCTGCAGATATAAAATGACCAGCACCATAAACCGGCATGAGCTCACTCAATCACCGCCGAAGTACTTTCAACTTTGTTTCAGACAAAGACAACTAATGTGTACATTTGTCCTGTCTAGGAGGTGTGACAAAAAGGCACGAGTGCCTGACTGGGTGTCACATCCCTTTCTGGACACACATAACTCAAACTCTAGTACAGATGAGTAATGAGAGGAACTGCAATGCGTGGCTCCTAATCGGCGCTTGACGCCCATGAGTTTTGATAATTTTTAGAGGACTTTTGCTGTGCGTAGTGGAATTCGCCAAATTTCTGGGGCACATAGGCACTATAGATGTTTTATAGCAAAGCTTTACGGTCTAGGATTGGCCAGCGGCATTGAGAGAAAGTGATAGATACACAGACTTCAAGTAGGGGTGTGCGAATAGTGAAATTTCATATCGAATCGAATAGTGCTGCAGTGCCCCAAAAAATCCATTCGAGTATCTATTACAAAAGATGTCATTGAAAATTGAAAGCAGGAACAAAAATCTAAATATGCTCCCGCCATCAAGTACATAACGTGCTAATTTACTTCTTGAGAAAAATTATAAATAAGCATGTTAATGGAAGAGCTGCTAATTTAGTCGGCAGCGGCTTTTCTGACCCATCTGCTAACCGAGGAAAGTACAGCAGCAATTTTCTTCTCCTATGGCCACGCAATAGGCTATATCTGACAACCATAACGCTATACTTCTTCATTATGAGTGCTCGAGACCAAACGTTTTTGGGCGCCTGTTCGCAGCAGCATGTTAATTGTGTGCGGGAAGGATGGAAGTCTCTGAATGAGCGGCGCAGCGGTGGCAACTGGAGAGCATGAACACATTTTCACGTGCGAAGGCTATCATTGAGGGTTCCGAGGGCCAAAGTCGGGAGGCTTTATATATAAACCTGCAGCCTACGTGACCAAACTCCGCAAAGTCTGTGCCTTCGTTTTGGTAGCAAAGCTGTGAAAGGGCCTCAGCCTTCTAAAGTGTTTTGTTTTGCGACCATAAATTACGCAATTTTAAATTTTTTTAGTAAGCATGCGCTCGGTTTCGAACCAAGATATTGGTGAAAATGCCTGCTGTAAGATTGTGAGCTTTGGTTTTAGCGACCCCACCTAAACCAAGTGGCTCTGACGGCCACTGTCGTGCTTTAGATCCTGTCGAATTAGTCGGAACTTCTAATATTATCTATTGCAAAATCTGGTCGAATCATTTTATTCGAAACTCAAATATTTCCTCACTTCTACTAAAAATATAAAAATAGAGCAAGCACACTCATGTATATTCCCAAAGCCTAGTCAATCTTAATGCAAGCTATGCTAACTGTTGTTTTTCTAGAATCGTTTGCAAAGATATAAAATGCCCATTAAAGATAAGTACAAAAACAAACTGCAACATGCAGCTTGAAAATTTAACCCACCAATCTTTGATCATCTGCCAACCTTCAATTTCGTGTCGAATTCCCAAAAGGTAGCTTGGAACTATAGGGTAAAACTACAAACCACATTTGCCCCACAAAAATCCAACAAGGGAACCATGAATACTGTGTTACTTTTTTTTTAATTAGCATGAATTGAGCTATGCACACTACAATATACCGGGAGTCTTTAATTTGAACCTGTGAAAACTTGTATTACGTTAACATTTATTTTATTAACATTTTGCTCATTACAAACAAAAGTAGTGTTCTGAATGGGTGGTGTAAATTTAAAGCAAGGTCTAAATGTGCCTAATACACAGCAATTATCTTTGAAAATATGTCGGAAGTTCACGACGCATGGCCATATATATATATAAATTCTCACTGGAATCGAAGACTCAAAGAATGTAGAAAATAAGGAGCTTTAGCAATGGGTGCAGCAAACAGATTGAAGAGGGTGCACATAACACACTGCGATTTCACAAGAAGTATATACATCTTACACGTGACATCATAAATACAAATGCATGAAATGATCATGCAAGCCTGGCTACAGAATAAATGTACAATCATGATCAACTCTGCGACAAAATCAACTGGGGCCCCATAGACATAGAAGTAGTAAAATTTCAGTTCCTAAGATGGTAAATGAAATGACAGGTTTTTTTTTTTCAGAAAATATTGTTTACCAGGACACTTATATATATAAAAACACGGAAAAACGAGCCTTTAGGTATACACTTCTTTCCTTATTCATTAACAAGGGTCTCGTACTGGTAGACTTTGTGCTTTTAGGTTGTATAGGAGGGACTATTGGTCAGCTGCCCACTCGTAACAAGTTTACGTGCTACGTAACGCCAAACAGGCTCAAAAGAGTGTGTCACACTCGCCGCCATGGCTACTGGTGGCACTGACCGACACTCCCACGTTTAATTCTCATATAAACCCTATACAGTGGCTATGAGTGGCTGGGGGGATAGCTGTCGTGGTAGCTCAGTGGTAGAGCATCGAACGCGTCATTCGAAGGTCGCAGGTTCGGATCCTGCCCACGGCAAGTTATCTTTTCACCCATTTTTCTTCATACTTACATTACAATTCCGTTTAATATCTTCCCCTATACTTTCCTTGGCAGTATTGTCTGTTAGATCTCATTAATATTGTGTAAAAACACGGAAAAACGAGCGATCTAACAGACAGTAATGCCAAGGAATGTATAGGGGAAGCTATTAGAACCAATGGAATGTAAATAAGAAAGAAAAGTGAGTGAAAAAATGACCAGCCGTGAGCTCACCGCTGGTTATTTTTTCACCCACTTTTCTTTCTTATTTACATTCCATTGGTTCTAATAGCTTCCCCTATACATTTCTTGGCATTATTGTCTGTTAGATCTCATATATATATATATATATATATATATATATATATATATATATATATATATATATATATACATACATACACACACACACACAGAGTCCACCAGGAAGGAAAGATCGGGCCTACCTCATTTTCAAACTGTCAATTATAGTCAACCATTCAATCTGCCCCACAATATCATATGCTTGAATGCTAATGAATTAGTTTTCATTAATTGCAGGTAGTGCTAATCACGATATACAAAATTATAGTGCATTCAAATCTGGAGGAACATCGGACGGCTTTCCACCCAAGAAATGTGCGCCCTTGTTTCTCGATGCAAAGAAAAAAAAAAAACTGCAGGTCAAGTTATATCCTCGGCAAAGTATTAACCACATACCGGTAACCCTAGAACGCGAGCTTTCTAGCAAGGTTGAAATCTCACATCTCCGTGATTTGGAACGCGCACTAAATAACGGCAAGTAGGTCGTCAATAAATAATGGCTGTAATTACCGCGACACATTAGAGAGCTTTAGAATACCGTTTGCACGCGCTGCGGGCGTCATAATGCCACCCACACGTAGTGGGTCGACTGCAAGAGCGGCTCTACCATCTGGAGGAAAGAAAGAAGATTGTGTGTCTCTTCTCGGCTCGAGAGCCAGCCACGACTGACGCATCGCCCTAGAGCTAGCTACCCGGTCGTTACAATCTTACATACAGCGTTTGCCCTGCTGCAAACTGCAACGCACGGTCGCCATGACATATTGTAGCCTCGAAACCAGCGCTTGCGGGCACACGCGGGATTTCCAAATTTCGGTCGCCGTGACATCGTAGCCTCAAAACCAGCGCTTGCGGGCACATGCGGGACTTTTGGGCACAGTTTCGGACTTTCTGCGTGCGGTCCGCGTACGCAGACTCGCGTTACGACGCGTGCGCAGTGGCAGCGACCGCAGCGCAAGGGCTCGCGGTGCGCTATTCTAAAGCTACCTATTAATTAGGTTGCGGATTATCACGTAATACGTCACCGAACGCCAGCTTTTCAGCAGGCTTGGAATCGCACGTCGCCACGACGGGGAACGCGTTCCCATTAACGGCGAGTAGGCAGCCAATCAATAAAGGTTTTAATTCCCGGGCCAAACTAATTAGGTAACGGATTATTGCGTAAAACAACTTCCAACGCGAGCTTGTTAGCATGGTTAAAATCGCACGTCGCCATGAAACGCGTTCCAATTAACGGCAAGTAGCCAGCCAATCGATAACGGTTTCAATTCCCGGGGCAGATCAAGTCGCGGATTGATGCGTAAGCCAACTTCGAACGACCGCTGGAACCCCTGCAATGATCGGTGAATAGCGAATAAACGCGTTCCTGGTCGTAGTTGACACATCGAACGCGCATCGTGAAAGACATCGGCGTCTCGTGTGTTTTGTTAAATCGAAAAATGCGGTGGTCGTGACATTTAAACCCATACGCGTACGTTTCAACCTGCGATAAAGACAGATTGCCAAAGACGACGAACGGCAATCGCGCATGAAACGTCACGCAAAAGGAGTTTGATGTCCCGGCGAAATCCCACGTTTCGCGCAATTTGGAGCCTCGCCAGTATTAAAACAAGAAAAAGTGCGAATCAGATCAGCGACAGATTGACAGCGAGGATGCCCGAGTGTTGCCATGTCAAGGAAAGAGAGCTTACCGGGACATGTCTGCGCGACGCGCTGCTGACGACGCAATGACTGTGCATCTTCGAACACCCAGGCACGTAACACGGCTGGAACCCCGAGGTGATGATGATGATGATGATGATGACCTCTTATGGATGGTGCTCACCCACAGAGGCGGATGGGCCAAGAACCGGGCGGCAGGATACTTAAATGAAACTAAAATGAAAAGGAAGCCAATCTGAAAAAGTAGTTTCAAAATAATATTACCAAAAAAAAAAACTAAAATGTTTGCTGAGCAAGCGGTCAAACCATCTCTTGTTTTTGATAGACATAACTACGAATTATAAACTAAATATCCGAAAAGGTTAGGGTTCACTAGCACGGTAATCTTTTAGTTGCGTTGATGTAATCAAACACTGTGGAGCATACATCCCCGTGGCAGTAACCAAATGAAGTTCCGCCAAGTGATAAAATTACTGGTAGTTTTACTTGTATTCCTCGTTTTTATAATGGGGCTACTAAAAATTTTTTTCTCTGATAAGATAACGATGGTACAGTGGCTAGAATAGGGAAGTGTGATGAACGCGCCGGCTAGCGCGTAACGCCTTGGGAGAAAACCGCCAGATGACGCTGGCACACGTTTGCACGTCACCCAAGACCGCGATGCGCGGGCAATATGAAACATTTAAAATATATATATATTTTTTTTTTGCTCGTGGACAACTTCAAATGGCAACCGAAAAAAAAATGTTATGTAGCTTCTGGAAAACAGGATGCCTACGCGGGTGCACGACTGATCTGAAATATCGTCAGGTCGACAGGATGCCGAAAGTGAGCGCGTAAAGGTACTGAAACATTTTTATCGATAAGAAGTGGTAGAAAAGTGGAACGATGAACTCAGTTGGGAGCCATTGCTTGCAACACTTTTCACGGCGAACCATCAGTTTCTCGAGCACTAATGTGTAAATAAAGCCCCATCGATCGAAACGTCATAATCAAAGGCGAGAACCACGAGCGGTATCTGAATGAAATCCTTTTATTTTCTGCACAAAGGTGATAGAACACAATTCCGAGTTGTGACTCACTATCTGTTTACAACAATGCATTCTTAATGATTTGTTGCACGTCCTTTTTTATCCGCAAGAAAAAAAAAAGTTTACTAGTTCACAAGCGCCCCACAGGACATTGCGCTGCAAGCCTATAGGTGATGCGCCTGAGCTTCAGGTACTTCCTCTTTTCACAGAAAGATGCTCGCTTTTTGTGGAGTACCTGTGTGTAAAAACGCAAATGGGTGAGCAGAAAGAAAAAAAACTTGTTTTCTTGATTGGTGAGGCTCGGACCATGTTGTGCGCAGCCCAGTGTGACATCTTTTTTTTTTTTCAAGCAGGAAACAAGCTTTTAGGGGCGAAGCTCCTTAAGGCGTGGGCTGTGCGTCCCCTGTATGTAGCCACCTCTCGTTCAGTTCTTGCAGTGTTCACTAGATGGCGGTACTTGTAGCTGACGGCATTAAGTATTACGCTAGCCACCGCTCGATCTAAAGGGTACAGCCATGTCCATCCGTCCGTCCATCCATCCATCCATCCATCCGTCTGTCCGTCCGTCCATCCATCCATCCATCCATCCATCCAAAAGATGCAAGATGTTATAAACTAGACGGCGGTACGTGTAGTTGATTATGAAAGATGCGAGGTATTATAAAATAGGAATGATGCTACATATGGCGCGTGTCATCGTTCGATATAGTGCGGCGACGTACGCTAGGGGGAGCGTTGCAATAAAATCGAGTGGGCAAAATGTACGGAGGATTCATGGTTTACCAGGTTTACCTCCGGAGCTTCGCCCACTCATCATCATTCCCTTCATGGGTGTGGCGGCACTTTTTTTCAAGCTGTCACTGTGAAGCTTGTTTTAGCTAAAGCACTTTGAAAAGGTGATTTCAAAGACGTCCACAAATGCGAAGAGCTTCTCCGAAAGTCCTACCCACAGGGGTCGGCACGAGGGGGGGGGAGCAAAGGGGGCTGGCCACCTGGGAGGGGGGCGCTAAATCTCTTCTATACATTGACTAGGCAGCGGGGGCACTCTTTTAGTCACCTAGAAGGGGGGCGTAAACTCTGCCTCATACACTGATTTAAGAGAAAGGAGGCACCTTGCAATGAACCTTCGCCCCCCTTCCCCTGAACGGCAAGCACGCCTATGGGCCTACCCCTTTCAATGCGGACAGTTTTGCCCATCACAGTGTGCTCGAAGTGCCGAGAGATGTACCTCTCGCCGAAGTGCAGCTCGCACACAGCCGAGTTTTCTTGAAGCAGCCTGTCAGCGCGCGGGATCGCCCTACACCACTGCGTTAACAGAGCTTCGTCCTTTGGAACGCCGAACAACGCATGCTTCTTTTTAGCTGACTTAAAGCCTGTAGTAAACCCCGGGACGAAGCAATGACTTTGTTTTCGCGCCATGAGAGTGCATACAGAAGCATTGGTGGCAGAGTGGCACCGCAAATTTAAAAAAAACAAGGACGAACGCGCCTGACGAAACTGTCGGAAACGTGCAAACGACGTATGGATAGATGAATGGATATGACTGTACCCTTTAGATCGGGCGGTAACTAGCGCCACCAAGCCGTAATACTTAATGAACCAAAAAACTAGATTTATTTTCTTTCTTTAAAAAGTGAGTTTGAGGATTCGCACTTTGCAGTGAAGAGGTTAATTTTCACTCGCGCCTTGACTTTAGCCACCAATCAGATAACCTCCTTCTAGTTAAGTCTACCCGCTTAAAGTCTATTTTGCCCTCCCGGTCCCTAAACCCCAGTGCTTTGAAAAACTCTGCGCCATCATCCTGAACTATAGGGTGAAGCCCTTTACAGAACATTATCAAGTGTTCGGCAGTTTCTTCTTCCTCTCCACACGCACTGCATACTGTGTCTACCCCTTCGTATTTGGCCCGATATGTCTTGGTTCGCAGTACTCCCGTCCTGGCCTCAAACAGCAGAGAACTACCCTGAGTATTATCATAGATCCTTTCCTTGGCAATTTCCTGCTTAAAAGTTCGATAGATCTCTAGTGCGGACTTCTTAATCATGCCCATTCTCCACATGTCAGTCTCCGTTTCCTTCACTTTCTTCTTAACCGATAGTTCTTTTTTGGTTTGGTCACCTGCTGTTTTCTAAGTATTTACCAGTCAATTTCCTGGTTCGCTTCCTCCATTTTGTATCGACATTCTTCATGTACGAGTAGCTGAAAACCTTCCTAGCCCAACGCTCCTCCCCCATTTCTCTCAATCGCTTCTCAAATTTTATCTTGCTGCTAGCTTCCCTGCCCTCAAATGATGTCCATCCCATATCACCTTGTACTCCCTGATTTGGTGTATTCCCGTGAGCTCCTAAAGCAAGCCTACCTATTCCACGTTGCTTAATTTCTAAACTTGCTTGAACTTCTGATCTCATGCACAAGACCGCATTGCCGAACGTCAGCCCAGGAACCATGACCCCTTTCTATATTCCTCTCACAACATAACACCTATTGTAATTCCACAGTGCCCTTATTTTCATGACTGCTGCATTCCTGTTACCTTTAGTCGTCACATATATTTCGTGTTCCCTCAGGTACTCGGTTCCATTGCTTATCCATACGCCCAGATATTTGTATTTATCTGCAATCTCTAGCGTGACCTCCTGTATTCTAAGCTCACTACCTTCGTTGCCATTGAAAATCATGACTGCTGATTTTTCCTTACTGAATCTAAAATCTAACCTATCTCCCTCATTACCGCAGATGTCCATCAATCTCTGCAAATCTTCCTTGTTGTTGGCCATTAGCACTATATCATCTGCGTACATTAATGCTGGTAGTGCCTGATCAATAAGTTTTCCTTGTTTGACTAAAGAGAGTTTGAAGCCCAGTCCACTTCCCTCTAATTTGGCCTCTGATCCTTGTAGGTACATCATGAATAATAAGGGTGACAGGGGACACCCCTGCCTTAGCCCCCGTTTTACCTCTGCAGGCTTGGATACCTGTTTTTCCCACTTTATAACTACCTTGTTACCTTTATAGATATCCTTTAAAAGATTAGTGACTACAAGTTCCACGCCTAGTGTGTCCAGTATTCCCCACAATTCCTCTTGAACCACGCTATCATGCGCTCCCTTGATATCCGAAAATGCTAGCCACAGGGGCCTGTGTTCCTTTTCTGCTATTTCGATGCCCTGCGTCAGTGAGGACAGATTGTCTTCCAACCTCCTGTGTTTCCGAAACCCATTCTGCAGTTCCCCCAGCACCCCCTCATCCTCTATCCATGCCTGCAGTCTTTCCTTTATAATCTGCATCGCCATCCTGTAGACCACTGATGTCACTGTTATAGGACGGTAGTTGTTTATGTCAGCTTTGTCCCCCTTTCCTTTATAGATCATGCTCATCCTTCTAAGTTTCCATCCATCGGGAACTTCACCATCGATTATTATTTTGCTCACTGCCTCTCTCAAAGACTGCTTAGACTTCGGACCTAATGTCTTTATCAGCATAATTGGAATGCCATCTGGACCTGTTGATGTACTACTAGGAACCCTTTTCTCAGCCCTTTCCCACTCTCGTTGTGAAAATGGAGCCATTGCACCACTTGATTCGTCCTTGTCTATTGTGGTGCATAAAGTACTTCTTTGTTGATATTTTTCTGTCACCCGTGTCCTTATATATTCAATAGCTTCGTCCCCTTCTAGCCTAGCACCTTGGGCTGTAGTTATAAAGCTCTGCTCTAGGCTCGTCTCATTTCTTAGGGAGTTTAGATGGTTCCAAAATTTCGCAGCTGCCTTTCTATCTTTTTTATGTACTTCTGCCAGCTACTGAGCTCCCTTTCTTCTAATCTTTTCATTGATCAGAGGGATGCATCCCTTCTACAGCTTAGAAAGGTTTCCCATTTTCTTTCAACATCATCTGTCGGTTCACCCCACTGCTTAGCATGTCTGTGTTCCCTAGAGGCTTCCTGACGTTTTGCTATGGCTCTCTTAACTTCCTCATCCCACCAACTTTTGGGTTTGTGTCTTGTTTTCCGGGGTGACTTGTCACGCGTCTTAGCAAGCTCTAGCTCAAAGAGTCTAATTAGATTCGTGTATGTCCACACTGTCTTCTTATCCTCCGTGATTACTTTCTCAATTTGTTTAGTGGCTATTTCAATTTGCCTTTCTCGATAAAAGTTTTCCTGTAGTTGCTCATCTTGTCTCCTTCCCCCTTTCACTGTTCTTCCAAAACTTAGCTTGATACGTTTGTGATCACTACCCAGACTTCTGGAGCCACCTTCATCTATGTGCATTCCCCTGAGCTTATCATAAATCCTATGTGACATCAGTGCATGATCTATCGTCGACTGCAGCCTTTCTACCTCCCACGTTATTTGCCCTTCACACTTCTTGGTACTGTTGCAAATGATCAAATCAAGCCTTTCACACATATCCATGATCATTTTGCCTGTCGGGTCGGTATACCCATCTATATCTTCTATGTGCGCATTCATATCTCCCAGTATAATTATATCGCACTCTCTTCCTAACTTCTGAATGTCCTTTGATATACACTCTACCATTGCCTGGTTTTCCTCTTTGACCTTTGCTCCCGTCCACAAGTACACGAAACCAAGAAGTGTCATTTGACTTGCCACTTTCCGTTTTAGCCATAAATGTTCCTTGCATTCCTGCTTGACCCTTTGCCAGTCTGTACTTTTATGAATGAATGCCCCAATACCACCCCATTCTGTTGCCTTCTGTTCTATTACAATATTCCCACGCTTAGTCCGGATTTTTCGGAGGTTGTTCCATGTCCCTGAGATGTGTTTCTACACAACCGTATACCATCGGCCTCTCTTCCCTTAGCTGTTCTTCTATCTCTTCCCACTTCAGCCTGTTCCTACCACCCTGCATGTTAATATACCCTATGTCTGAATTGGCTCGGCGCTCGTGGCTACGTCTATTTATGCCCCGGACTCTACCTATCTTAGACATTGGTGCCACTTTGGAATCGTATCTGTCCATAACACCTGTCGAAGAGTCTCCCTGGTTGTTTTCCTCGTTACTAGCTATCCTGCACCCCGAAGGGCTCGCTGGCCCCCCAAAAAAGCTACTGCGCGTCCTGCGAGTCGCCAACCAACCTCATGACCTAGCCGCCCATCGAAGTGAATTCTGTCTCGTTGAAAACCACCCCACCTATGCACCTCTCTGTTTATTTCCACCACCTCAAAGCCTTTCTCTCAACTCATCCGCCATATCTCTTGGTTTGCGTGACAACCGCTCTTTGCAGGTTGCTATCACGCACCAGTACCTCCGGTATCGTGCATATCACTACCTGTACCTTAGGAGAAGTGGCGCGCATGTCATCGACGCCTTTCGCCAGTGTGGTTGCTAGTCCTGCTGTATCTTCATTTAAGGCATCGTTTAAACCGCTTGAAATTATCACGAGGTTTCGTCTATCAGCTGTAGTTTTGAGTTTTGCCCTCGCTTGCCTCATGACTGCTTCAAGCTTGCGTCCTGGGAACGCCCCTACTGCAACCCTCTTGTCACCTCTTACCCTCTCTTTGATGGCTTCTGTGCATCGATTTAAATTCGAGTCCCCAGCGATTATCACATGCTGTGACTTTTCAGTTGGAGCGTCCTGCACCTGGGGGCTACTTGCACCTGTGACGCCGGCTGCTTTGTCCCCTCCCAGCCCCACCACTACCTCGCTGAAGCTGGGCCTTGCGACAATTGAACCGGCTGAACCTGTTTTTTCCAAACTTGCTTGCTCTACCTTCTCCACCGTTTTGGTTGCCGGTTCCCTACTGTTCTCTCCGTAGGCCGCTTCTTTGTTCAGCTTCATTAGTGCTTCCTCGGCGGACTTCAGTCTTTCTCCCATTGCCCTCGTTTTCTCTTGCTCTGTCGCCAACGCAGTCTCGAGCTCGGCGATTCTCATCAGCAGTTCACTCTGGGCAACCATCATTTTCTCCATTTTTTCCTCGACCTCACATTGCCTACACTTCGCGTCAGCCTCTTCTCCATCCGCTTCTACGCTTGGATCCACTTTCAAACCCACTCCACATCCTGAACACTCTACAGTCTTTTTAACCATGTCTTTCTGACACCTATTGTCCCTATACTCGATAATTACTAAACTCGAGCCCTGCACTACGAAAAAAAAAGAAAGTCTAAGCTCTACTACGAAAATTTGCGTGTTCAATGTACGTGCACCTCCCCCACGGGGTGGCAAAAAAAAAACACAAAAAACTCAAACACACACACCCGCACTAACTAATAAATACCCGGTGACTGGCCCCCGAAAAAGCCGTACCATAAAATAAGTGCTACGAAGATTTCAACCGCTGCCTTATAATTATAAAGACAAGCTCAAAACATCGAAAAACACTTATCTGCGCAGTCGATCCGGAGCGCTCAAAAAACACGTCCATCCACCGTGACAGCCCGAGCATGGATAACGATTGCACGCGCCCCCACGCGGCTCCTCCTCGGAGGCTTCAGTGCGCTCCGTAGGCGCCGCTCATCACACTTTCCTATTCTAGCCACTGTACCCGAGGCTACCAAGCGTGCGCATGATACCAAAACCAGGTTGGTCCATTCATGGTAGGCCAAACGGGGCCAGGCTGAACGCTAATCGGTCGAGTCAGCCAACGTTGCCCAGTTTCGGCGGTGTCTTGGTTGTTCCTCAGAGTCCTGGCGCAACCCACCACGGGGGATCGGCCATGAAACGGACGGTGCCTCATTTGAGAGGTGAAGTTGTTTTACCAGCCGGATTATTTAGATAACGATGTTTAAACAAAGAACCAAATGGTAAACAATAGATTAGAAATAAAATAAAAAGGGGTAACGCAAAGAAAGAACAAGCTAATATGGTTTGAAATAAAGTGAATTTCTGCCTCAGCTTAACATTCTAATCGTTTTGTTGCCTTTAGAAAATCGCATACGGCCTCGCAAACGGTGGTTTTAAAAGCTAAGTGGCCGAGTTTCTTTTTTTTTTTCAGGTTTTAGACGCAATTCGAATCCGTCCCTACGTGCGAAGGAACTGAACAACGGACAGCATCAGTGTGCAATGTTGAAAACTTAAAAAAAACTTTTTTAATGTGTGAGCGAGCGCTTATGTTTAAAGAAAATGTTCGCCCCCTTCCAATTACCTTCTTTTTTTCTTTTGTTCAAGTTACGCAGGCAAATCGCATCTTATGGTGTCGATCATAAGCAAGCAGACACGAACGTACGTGCGTACAGTTACAGTACAGTGGTCAGGAAGCTTCAACTCGAACGCTCCGACGCGTGACCTGAACTACTTCGACTGATGCCAGCCGCGAAGCGCTGGACGCTTTTGCCGAGATAATTGCTGTGTTGGGGGCTGGCTGGTCCCAACGAAGCAGAAGAAGAAGACGACAGCCGACGGAGACGTACGCGGCCGGCGGGGACACCGACCAGCCCGAACACGCGGGTTGGCGCGACGTGCCGAAAGAAAGCACAACCGCCCTCCACGGCTACCTAACACACACTGCCTTTATTTTACAGTCGCCTTGAGATGCTAGAGCGGCGCCCCCTGGCATCCTCACATGTCAATCCGAAACCGAAACTGAAAACCCAAAACACAACAATAATACCTTGGGATAGTATGTCGGCATGCATATGTAACGCCTTCTTTTTTTTTTTTCTTCGGGAAACCGTGTGGAAGGTTCGTGTTAAGCTTGCTGACCTACTCCTACCTCCGAACAAAAAAATTCTGCCTAAGCCCTTCAATTCAATTTCAATTTTATTTTCCAGTTTATACATGCTGGATGGTTTCGTTGGATTAAAAGCTACATAAGTAGCTTGACGGGACCCAACGACCAGGCCATATACTATACAGGGCAGTAACGACAAGCAGGTCGGTGAGTGACGAGCAAACCAACAAGTAAAGCAATTTAAATAGAATACCATAAGTTCACATACATTAAGTAAAATATATTTCCAGCACGAGAAAGAAATGTGAAAATAAAATAAATGCGTGTGAAATGTGAAAATAAAATAAAAATCGAAAAGTTGCGTACAATAAAATGCCGTATAACATAAGCAATAAACAGAAATGGTGACAATACGGTATAATAACACCGTACTACTATAGCAATACTAGCTTAGAACATGTTAAATTGGTGCTGACGTATGCGACGCGACGATTGCTTGCCCGTTAATCAGCGAAGACGGCATCTCACGTCACATAGAGCACGTGCCTGCGCAAATGCGACCACGTCGCATCTGCGCAGCTGTGCCTAGCGCATGCAACGCATTAGACGTAAAGCCCCTGAATATCAGACGGCGCGCTCTCTCTCGAAGTGATTATGATAAGGAAAAGAAGAGTGCCGTCCGTAACTGTCTATCATTTCGATGACACCTCAACAAATCGGGACTGGAGATGGGGCCGTAGGAATAAAAGGAAATAAGGAAAAAGTAGTAGAAGAAAAAAAAAACTCTACTGGTCCCCCTTTCATCTTCTTCATCACTTTATGAACACCTACGTTGCGCCGGGTGTGCAGCGTGCGGTGCAATAACTTGCATGGACAAGAAAAAATAAGGGGGAGAGAAGAAGAAAATTCACTGCATATCCGCGGAGTGAATGATGATGTGTGGGGCGAAGCGTACGTCCGTCAGTCTATATCTCTGTCCGTCCATCGACTATAAGAAAACCGCTAACGCCATCTGTCATAGCGATATTTGGATGGATGGATGGATGGATAGATGGATGGATGGATGGATGGATGGATGGATGGATGGATGGATGGATGGATGGATAGATATGGCTGTACCCTTTAGATCGGGCGGTGGCTAGCGCCACCAAGCCGTAATACTTAATGAACCCAAAACTATATTTATTTTTTTTCCTTAAAAAGTGATTTTGAGGATTCGTACTTTGCGGTGAAGAGTTTAATTTTCACTCGTGCCTTGACTTTAGCCACCATTCAGATAACCTCCTTCTAGTTAAGTCTACCCGCTTAAAGTCTATTTTGCCTTCCCTGTACCTAAACCCCAGGGCTTTGAAAAACTCTGCGCCATCATCCTGAACTATAGGATGAAGCCCTTTACAAAACATTATCAAGTGTTCGGCAGTTTCTTCTTCCTCTCCACACGCACTGCATGCTGTGTCTACCCCTTCGTATTTTGCCCGATATGTCTTGGTTCTCAATACTCCTGTCCTGGCCTCAAACAGTAGAGAACTACCCATAGTATTATCATAGGTCCTTTCTTTGGCAATTTCCTGCTTAAAAGTTCGATAGATCTCTAGTGCGGACTTCTTAATCATGCCAATTCTCCACATGTCAGTCTCCGTTTCCTTCACTTTCTTCTTAACCGATAGTTCTTTTTGGTTTGGCCACCTGCTGTTTTCTAAGTATTTACCAGTCAATTTCCTGGTTCGATTCCTCCATTTTGTATCGACATTCTTCATGTACAAGTAGCTGAAAACCTTCCTAGCCCAACGCTCCTCCTTCATTTCTCTCAATTGCTTCTCAAATTTTATCTTGCTGCTAGCTTCCCTGCCCTCGAATGATGTCCATCCCATATCACCTCGTACTCCCTGATTTGGTGTATTCCCGTGAGCTCCTAAAGCAAGCCTACCTATTCCACGTTGCTTAATTTCTAAACTTGCTTGAACTTCTGATCTCATGCACAAGACCGCATTGCCGAACGTCAGCCTAGGAACCATCCAAGGACACATACACAACGCCATCTAGTGAGCAATTCATAAACAAGAGGTGGCTACTTACTACTACTACTACGTACTACTAATGTTGTTACTACTGCTGCTGCTACTGCTACTCTTATTATTACTACTACTGCAGAGGAGGGAACGACCCACAGCCTCAGGAGTTTTGCCCCTAAAAGTAAAAATACAGAGAGATAAAGGACGAAAAATTAATTGAAAACAGTTTAAGGGAAGGTTAAACCTTTCGAAGATGAGCTGTTGCATGCACATTTTACAGTGCCAAATAATCAAGCACAACGAAATAAAGTACAGATTGCATATATCTCAAATAATTATCTTCATACAAACTGCAACATCCTATAAGAGCACAATCCCATGGTGAACTACGCAATGACAAAGCGCATATTCAATTTTTTTTTTCAACACCGTTAGAGGCAATATATGGCGTTTATACGGCGACGATTATCGGCGCCAGATGCGTCTTAGAATATGTCTTTTTGGGCTGTATGGGCTAATCAATCTCACCCACGCGTTTCACAGATCTACATTACTAAAGAGCGCGATTGATTGATATGTGAGGTTTAACGTCCCAAAACCACCATTTGATTATGAGAGACGCCGTAGTGGAGGGCTCCGGAAATTTCGACCACCTGGGGTTCTTTAACGTGCACCCAAATCTGAGCACACGGGCCTACAACATTTCCGCCTCCATCGGAAATGCAGCCGCCGCAGCCGGGATTCGAACCCGCGACCTGTGGGTCTGCAGCCGAGTACCTTAGCCACTAGACCACCGCGGCGGGGTTACTAAAGAGCGCGTGCAAGAATCTAACGCGCAACAGAAAACGCCACGCGTTGTCTGAAGACACCGCGAATAAAACAAATTTGCAAGTAGCGGACATGGTACACTATTGTGGACAGTCAACACAGATCGAGTAACATCACGGCTACACAATATTTCTCTTCGGTAAACGCGATTGCCAACTGGCCGATGATAATTAAGCGATGTGAGATTAGCATGAGTCGACCGATACTTCTGAGCTCCGTGATAAAAGTGCTCGAAGATATCGCAGTGAGCATTGGTACGTGAAGCGATTTTGAACTATACTTAATGGTCGCTCCTAATGACGGCGCAGTACGTGGAACGCGTCGACCATGGCTTGGATCATGGTACGTGCAGCGCGAGCAGGTGATTGTTTGCTTGCGAAGTCAGAGCTGCAAAGCTACAGGAAAAAAAGGGAGGGGGGGGGGAGGGTAGGGGAGGTTGCATAAAGTTACGATAAATAGCGTCATGCGGAAAGCAGTTTCGGTTTCGGTTTAGCGTACCATTCTTTTCAGGTGTTCTGGCTGACCGGTAGTTCTCCCAACTTCTACTGAGCCGACTGTTGCGGGATCGCATACCGGCCGAAACGCGCCCGCATTTCGATTATGTGATTCTTAAAGGAGAGAAAAGTGAGCCCCGTAACTGTCTGCATACGAGTGCGACAACCCCACCGTAGTTCACAAGGGATGGGGGTAAGGAGAGATTAATACCCGTGCCACACGGGCAGAAAAAATGGCATTTACCCCCGAATACCTTCAGATTTATTGCCATTCGCGCGGTGCCACACGGGCGACCAAAATGGCATTCATCCGAATGCCATTCGAATGTCATTCGCCACCAACTGCCTTCGCCAGAACTCAGTTGACTGAAAAATGCCTACTCTCGACGACACAGCTCGCGAAGTGCGATTTACCTGAAAGTATATAAAACAAATTATATTGAGCTAAAAATGAAATTTCCCGTTTTTATTTGCACTAAAGTCTTAAAAAGATGCTTTGAACGTTATACAAAGAAAATAAAGTATTGATAATGAAGTGCTTGTCAATTTTAGCGAAACTTTGGCAAACAAGCATGCAACACTGGTATTTTTATCGCCGTCGCCATCGAGTTCACTTTCTCCGTGACTTTCTCTGCTTTTTTCATCAGTTCCCACTTTGACGATTTAACGTTTTCCCACACACAAGTGCTGCCGTGAAAAAACGAACTCTGCGAACATCTTCTGAGAGATGCGACAGGTGCGATGCGACAGGCGTCATTTTCTATTTACGCTGTGGATCTGACTAGTGTTGGCTTAGGTTGCTACGGTCGGCTGCAACGTTGTAAAACAAAGCAAGAAACTAAAACTTAGGACAGCGTAATACGCTTATTTCTACATTTGATGATTATCTGATGTGTATGAAGCTTGTAAATGCTTCTTAATTTTTTTTTATTGCTATTCACTCAATGCTCACTTGGAAGGTGCTGTGATCGACATCGTCAAGTCAAATGTCATTCGCTTTGGACGTGTAGCAGCGCCGGCGAAACAAATGTCATTCGGGAACTGAAGGCCTTCGCCACCAAATGTCATTTTCTATGCCCGTGTGGCACGGGTATAAAAGGATAGGATTAAAAGGATAGGATTAAAAGGTATATATGGAGAGAGGTAGGGGAGAGCGAGGAGCAGGGACAGCGAGCGACGGATGTAAAGAGGAGATAGGAAAGATGGACACGGTTGCAGGCGTCCGAGGACGGGGCACCACTCGGCGAGAGCTCTATGGAGGTAACATGCAAGAGGTCTGTATGGTATAGCAAGGAGCATGTCGAAGAACCTCGTGGTGGAAACTTTAGGAGCCCTCCACTACGGCGGCCTTCAGGGTCATATTGAGGTTTGGGAACGAAAACGGCACGCACACACGAAGTGCACCTCCCTCCCCCTCCTCCCCTTCACGAAAAAAAAAAAAAAAACATTTCTGGCTGCACAATTCCACTGGTCCGAATGAAACTTTACACCACTACCACTACTCGTGCCGTTAACTTCAAAGTATTTAATTTACGTAACTGATTTTTTTTCCCGATTACGTAACGAATGCGCGTCCATTCTAGCGCCTGAATTTACGTGACTGATTTAAGTGACGAATGCATGTACGTTGTAGTGCTTGATGGGAACATCAGCATATAATGCTTCTCATTTGATCGTACAACAAAAATCTGATTACTTTTCGCACCTGCAGCCGCGCATTCGTGATGCGTCCATGTGATGCGTAAAACATGTTCACGAAATCGTCCTATTTCGATCATGTCTTAACTGTGTCTATATGGCTTTCAGCCGGAAACAGCTTAGGCAGTTACCTGCACACCTTGCAAGGTTAGTTCCCCCACGAACCTATTCTCCTCCATACGATTTTTGTAATCTTTTACCGCCTTGTCTTATGTGGCAGGTGACACAAGCACACATTCTGCAGGTCAATAAATGTGACCATAAAAATTGCATCAATTACATTGCGATATGCGCATGCCACGTGCGATCATTACTGTTTCTTTTCCTGCCCTCCGGTTCCTACGGCCTTTCTGTCCTCAATACCTTTCCTCTAGCCGATCTAGCCACTTATGTTGGGGTGGAGGGGGGTTGGTAGCACAAAAACTAGCTCTATCATAGCATAAATAGTGTCAGCGTCAGATCACAGTGCTACCCTTCAATTGTCCTAATTGGTAAACGGAGGTGGACGACAAGCCCAGAAGAGGGAGAGGGAGTGCTGACACAGCACTCCCCCCCCACCTCTAGATTCACCTCTGCCCTGGACTCTTTTGTATATTCCGGCAGAATTCTGCTTTTCCATTACAGAGCTCACGCTTTTCATGGTATGACCTGCTTTCGAGCCATGTCATAAAAGGCAACTTGTTCTCCAATACGACCACAAAAATAATTCTGGAAATAAAAAAGCGGATATCGCTTCCAATGGTGTGTACTCTCTCCGCCTCCTGGCATGCCTAGTGCTGAGAGCACATATCGTGGTCTCCGTTGTGGCGGCGCAGTAGTGATTGCGACGCCAACGAAGAAGAAAGTGCAAAGGGCGCGCTGACGCACATGCTATTCTTTTCACCTTGTCCAGTGTATAGCAGCATACAAGACCCCCCCCCCCCGCCTTTTTTTTTTACCCCAAGTTCTCACGTCGAAATGATGATAGTTCCAATAACCACGAAACTCCAGACGAACAGCTTTATTGAAGATTTCACAAATGTAAACATCACCTGAACAGGCACACACAAGAACACAATAGTATAAGATACCTACTGTTCTGAAAGACGTTCAGGTTTGTACCATCAGCTTATCACTAGATAATTAGACCTATAGGGGAGCCTTGGTGAATACAACTAAACTGCGAGGATGGTGCTTCCGCACATATCAAGGTTCTTAGGTTTGGTGGCGAGGCATGGATATGGAGTTGCAGCTTGTAGGAACAGAGGTGCTGCAAAGAAACTGGCCGCTAGAATGAGTAGACAGCTGACTAATTAGAGCCATATTTCTACTTGACCCTTCGTAGATTTTGACACCACAGACACATAAATGCCACAATAAATTATGGAAGCACCTCTAGTTTGCATAGTTTGGCTTTGGCTTTAGATTTATTTCTGCATCAAAAGATTAAGGTGTGATAGTTGTGTACTGGCACTCTGGAACACGTTTTTAGTGGCACCCAATGGGACGTGACGCAGCAAGAACAGGTTTCGTGCTCATATCAACGTTAATAGCCTGTGCTTTTTTCCATGTGCCATATTATTACGAGACATAAAAACATACGCTCGATGTATTTTTGCGTGTTTGACTGGGCAGTTAAAAGAAGAGACCTCCTCCAAGGGTTTCAGGCCTCTGAGCGAAACAGATTCCATCAAAGTGAGCTGGTGACATAGTTGGTCCTGCATATATAGAAGTTTAGCACAAGGAGGCGACGGACGACAGAAGAAACGAGGACACGACGCAAAGTGCCACAACAGGTGCTGTGTCCCTATATTTCCTGATGTCCTGCTTTGTTTCTTTGTACCGTATACGCCTGAAGCTCTAGAGATAGTTTGTAGGTAAAAAAAAAAACAAGGACAGTATTTAAGAGTATGCTGTTATTTCCGTGAAACCCACACCATGCTCACAAACAATAACCGAAAAATATAAGCTACAGGCATCTCTTCATGGTGGCGGGTGTTGCTGCAACTGCTTAGACGAAGCTACAGGTGAAATTTTAAGTGTCTCGCAGTATTTGGTTAAAAAAAAAAGAGGCACTTTAGGCTCGCTTGATGTCACTTAACACGAAACAGCACACAACTTAAATGAATCACACATTTTATAGAAAAGAACGCAAAAAGAAGTGATACATAAATATGATGCTGATAGCAACAGGAAATGTTTTTTTTTTTTCTGACTGCAAAGTGCCGGAAGTCTTTTCACTAAATTAGTGCACTTCTATATGCTGATCGGAACGTGTCATCAGCCACACGAGAAAGCTAGACTTGTTCCGTTTTCCAAAAATATTCACTTCAACGACTCATTCTGCACATGACACGAATCCTAATGGCTGGAGCAATACTCTTTATGCACGCATTTAACCAAGCGATGGATACATACGAGATGTTTGCTCAAAACACAGAATTATCGCACATCCGATCCCTTGAAATCACGTATGTCCAGTCACGCGGCAGACTTCTGCATTGAATCGTCACCTGGTGATTCTGTTGTTTGTATAGGGAAGCGCTGATGGCGAGATGGTGACATTATATAAATTTACAGGGAAGCTAGATGCTGGTAGCAAATCCAAATCACTGGCAGCCATTGGAATCATTTCGGTTATTGGCAGGGGCACTGTCAGGTGCACTGTCTGCCTTTTCCGACGTGCTGGATAGTTCTTCGGCAGTCTGCTCATGACCGGTGATGTCAACAATGGCTTCGTGTGGCATTTCAAATGTGCCCGATACTTCAGCCTTAGCTGTTGGCTGAGAGGCTTCTACGAGAGCTTCGTGGGCCATTTCTGACAGGTCTGGTGCCCCGTTTTCGGCGATTTCCTGCGAAACTATGCACCCTACTGTTTCTGGCAATTCAGCCAATGTCTCAATTTTGGTTGCCTGTATAACATCAATGTCGGTATGAGCATTATCACCCTTACTTTCAGCCATTTTTCGCGACACAATACTATCGGCAGAGTCATTTGGCCTCCCTGATAAAGCTGTCTCATTCTCGCTCACTGGCACTGAACCATCAACAACTTCCTCTTGAGTGTCTTCAGTAGGCAACTTGTCTAGAGTGTCACTCAGAGGCAACGAACTATGGTATTCAGGAGGGCTCGAAATGTCTCCTGCTGCCGCTGCTTCCAACAGGTACGACTGCTTGCTTGTTGCACCAGACTTATCTGATGCTGCTGAAGCCTTCGAAATAATAGGTGTGGCCAGTTCTTCAATATAGTCAGGATGCCTAACTAAAGCCGTAAGTGACTGCGAAGTAACACTAGCAACATTGGCGGTCTCATTTGGAGTTGCGACCGCACCTGCCGCCCCTATGCTTGGAACTAGGATGGGCAGCAGTAGTCTGCTGCGGTTGTCTTCATATGAAGTGCCAGAAGCACTGTTGGTAGTGGGCAGAACTTTCTGTCGCTCCATTGGCTCAAAAGCAACGGAGTTTTCTGGCTCACCTTCTGATGGCTTGACACCAGGGATCTCATCTAAAGTGCTGACCGCGCCTGGCCTGCTGTCGGCACGAACTGGTGTCAGTGATCCGCCATTGCTATCCAGTTCACACGAAGTACCAACCGCAGTGTTGTTGGTAGAGTGAATGTTCTGGAGCTTCGGTGGCAGTGTTGCAATGCTGTCGGAAGCGGTGGCTGAAAATCGCAGCCGGTGTGGTACCAACAGCGTCATCGATGGCGGCGAGCAAGTCATGCCCAACTCTCGCGTCGGAGTGCTACGTGGGCTGAAGAAGGGAGAAGTGCTCTCGCTTTCGGAGTCCGTGCACGGATGCTCTGCACTCGTTTGAGATTCGGCGTCGCGAACCGGTATCCTCGAACGTTCCATGGACGCTTCCACACACTTTCGTACTTCATCCAAGAACTCGGCCCGTATCTCTTGAACCACCATCCTTGCTAGCCGAAGCAGGGTCTCATCCTAAAATTTAAGGCAAATTTACCGCTGTTAGGTCACAGATGACAACATCGGTATTTTTGTTTTTTAAAGGGCATTAAAAGATAGCAAGAACACCAATATCTAGAAATGCAGTTAGCATGGTTAAGTCCAATGCAACTGACACCCTTTGTGAAGATGCACAAGACACTTGTGCTTTTTTAGTACAGCCGACTCCACTCATAGTGATACCGTTTACAATAAATACATCAAATATAATGATAAACAACGATTACACCTATCAGTTTTATAAGCTTTCTATGCTAACATAAACGGCTGATTGCGACGCTCCTGGGAGCGCGTGTGTCCTGTCCTATCACTTCATGTCACGCTTACTTTATGCTAAGTAAAATGTTTTCATCTCTTTCTTTTTTTTCAACCCACTTATAATCAATTATCGGTCATAACGATGAGATTTCCTTGGCACTTGAATATCATTATAAGTGCGCGGTGCCATATCATCCACACCCAAAAATATCAGTTGTGCCTGCATATTTTGAGGCTTGTTGAAACACTGGGTTAGTTAGTTTTGTCTGCACAAGCAATCATTCGAATTTGGTGAAAAAAGGCGGCCCAGCGCAATCGACTACGCAGACGAAGATAAATGCCATCACGGCTCCCGTATCAGCAGCTTACCCCATGACGCAAGACCGCACGTGCTGAATCTTTCTACACCGCATGATGGCGCCTCGACTGCATCGACTATGGCTATAAAAGGACGGCTGCAGCAACACCCGCGCATTGGGCACGTCGGCTGGCATCGGAACGGCGTCATGTCAAACCCATTCCTGTTCTTTGTACAGTTGGTGTCGATTATCCTCAGTTAAAACAAGCAATCGTGTTTTATACAGCTGAACGTGACCAAGCTGTCTACATGCTTTTTTGTGAATACATGGGATCTTGTACGGTCTTTGCTAATGTTTGCGGAGACGTAGCGCTCAATCCCGAGACCTAGTACCGCGGAACTTCTCAAACAATACTTGATGGTCAGAAACTTATACAAGAAAGGCTAAACGCCATTGAAGTCCAAGCTGCAAAAAGTTGACAAAATCGAAAAAACTGTGCAGTGCCTTGAAAAAAGGCTTGTGGATTTAGAAGACCGAAGCAGACGCAACAACCTTGTGGTATTTGGTATTCCGGAAAGCGAGAATGAATCAACCGTTGTCCTAAGCGAGAAGTCGTTACTGAGCTTTTTAAAGATACTTTGGGAGTAGAAGTACACTCAGTAGAAAGATTACACCAGATGGGGCGTCGCCAACCAAATAAACCTCGCCCTGTGATACTGAAATTGTTCGACCATCGTGAAAAAATAACCGTTCTACAAAACTGTTTTAAGCTAAAAGGAAAGCGCATGTCAGTGTCTGAAGACTTCTCCGCTGCCACTAGGCAAATAAGAAAACAGCTCTGGGATAGCACGGCTGACCTACGCAAATCGGGAAGGAAAGTCAGACTCGTGCACGATAAAATTAGAATTGATGATGAGCTATTTGAATGGGACGACGAACAAATGACTAGAGTATCAGTTTCAAAACGCCGATCTAGGGCAAGGCAAAAAGATGCGTGACCACACAGTCACACAGAAAGTTTTACTTGCCTAAACATTAATGCTCGCAGCATCGTAAATAAAACAACCGATTTGGAAAGCATAGTCATCGCGCACAATCCAGAAATTATAGTAATCACAGAAACATGGCTTAACAGCGACATTGGTGATTACGAAATTACACCCTCGGGTACTGCATCCTTCGAAACGATAGAGATACGCGTGGTGGCGGAGTTGCGATTATATTCAAGGACTCGCTGGAGTTGTTGAGACTGCCCGACATCATAGGAATCGAATGTGTTGTCGTGAAGGTTATCTTGAAAGAATGTGCATTGATAATTGGCGGTTTCTATAGGCCCCCTAGTTCAGACATATCTTTCTACGAAAGGCTTAATAACTTTTTATTGCCTTATAGAAATCACTCCAGTAATCTAATGCTTGTTGGAGACTTTAACGTTCCCCACGTTGCCTGGGACAATGACTTTCCCTATGCGCTTTCAAATGAGGCTGAACATATTCTTGATCTTGTGTTGTTTCATGATTTAACACAACTTGTTCATGCACCTACTCGAGTCCAAGGTACCAAACATCAGTCTTGGATCATTCTTGGTCAACCACAGGGTATTACAGCGAAATCCAACTATCCGAATCTTAGAGGGTATATCGGACCACAAAATTGTATGCCTGGATATGCAATTAAGCTGTATCCACAAGGTGACAAAGCGAGAAACTTTTGTTCCTGTGTTTGCACGTGCAAGTGATGTTGACGTACTTGACGTACTAGACAGCTCTTTCGCACACTTTGTATCCCTCTACGAGTCGGATAAGCACTCGGTTAATCACCTGTGGAACTTTTTCAAAAACCTTGTGACAAAGTGGCATTGACGAATTTGTACCACGTAAGCGTAAAATAATACGGAACACTAACCCCTGGATAACCAAAGAGATAGTACGCTTGGGACGAAGACTTAAAAAAGTAAAACAAAACTGAAACGGCGCAACGAAGCGTCCACAAGCAACTTGGTTGCGCACTGAGATTGCAGCTTAAAAACTGTATTGCTGACGCTAAAACTCATTATCAAAACGTGCAACTAAAAGTTTATTTTCTTCGTCCCCGGCGAAATTTTGGAGGTATCTGTCACCAAATAAAAAATCGGCACCTACTCTGTCTTAGACGGCAATGCGGTGACCAACAGCTCAGAAACAGCGCGCATACTCAATGAATACTTTCTGTTCAGTTTTCACTGATGATAATGGCACGGAACCTGAATTTCTTTTGTTTGGTGATTTGCCACCGATTGACAATATAGAAATAGATGAAGAGGGCGTATTTTCCCTTCTGCTCAAGTTAGATGATAAGAAATCTAGTGGGGACGACAAACATACCTAATGCTTTTCTGGTGCGCTACGCAGACTGGTGTTCTAAGTACCCTAAACCTAATCTTTCGGAATCTCTTTTCTCGAGCAGAACTTCCTCATGACTGGCGTTACGCCAAAATAACTCCCATACCAAAAAGGCAAACCAGTACATACCTTCCGCGTACAGACCGATATCGTTGTATGCGCATGTGTTAAGTTCTGGAACACAATATTCAAGCACCTTTCCGCGTTTATCGAAAGCAACAACATAATAGACAGTCGCCAGCATGGCTTCCGACGCGGCTTATCGTACGGTTACGCAGCTACTCGAAATGGTACATGACCTTGCCTCTGGTCTGGACAAACAAAGCCAAATTGATATATTATTTCTAGACGTTGAGAAAGCGTTTGACCGCGTGTCACACCGTAAGCTTCTAATCAAATTCAAGGCGATTCTGAAAAATGACTCTTATTAGCCTGGATCGAAGCATACTTGAGCTGCAGGTACCAGTGCGTCACAGTTGGGGAACCAACTCGCCATCCGCGCCAGTTCAATCCGGCATACCTCAGGGATCCGTCCTGGGGCCTCTTTTCTTTTGGTTTTTATAATGACATGTCCGCGAATATACCAGTTAAGATAAGGCTTTTCGCAGATGACTGCGTGCTTTATCAAGAAGTGAATGATCCTAGCGACCAGCTTCTTTTAAACGATTCTGTATCTAAATTCAAGACTGGGTACGAAATGGCAAATGAACATAAACCCCAAAAAAACTGTTGCGATGACCATAACCCTCAAAAAAGATCCTTTAAAATTCCGATACAACCTAGGCAATCACTCCTTATCATTCGTTTCGCAATATACGTACCTTGGCCTTGTAATCACATCTGATTTAAGGTGGAACGATCACATAGCTTACATTGAAAAAAAGGCTTTGAGAAAACTAGGTTATTTACGAAGGACGCTAGCTAAAGCAACCCGCGAGACTAAGCTACTCGCATATAAAACGTACGTAATACCATTACTTGAATACGCGTCGCCTGTATGGGACCCCACCACACAGCTAACATTGATAAACTTGAATCAATACAGCGAAAATCTGTACGGTTCGTGTTTAATGCCTACCGACACGACACATCTCCATCAGCTCTTTTGGAAAGCGCTAAGCTGAAACTTTGCAATGGAGACGTTACCATGAAAGAATGAAGTTGTTCTACCTCATATATAATGACAACTAGCAATTCGGAAAACCAATTACATTAAACCATTTTGCGCCGCGAAACGCGCTCCTCCCACCCTAAAAGAATTGATGAGCTTCTCTGTCATACTAACATATATCGGTACTCCTTTTTTCCCCGCGCAATCAACGAGTGGAACAAATTGCCACCAGAGGCTCTGGAAAGTGTCGATCTGAAATCATTTCTCCGTGCGTTACCTGCTCCATCTTTCTGATAGCTACACTCCCATTTCCTTTACAGTGCCTTTGTTCTTGTGCCCATTTTAGACAAAATATTTGCCTTACAATTTGCCACGCTTGTAACTAACATGCCCGGATGTACTTTTTGAATTGTTGCTGACTATTCTTGTACTTGAACTTTTTTTTTTTTTTTTTTTTCACACAGCAAAACCTGCTGAGCACTACTTTCGTGCAGTTTTCAGTATAGCCTTGTATGGCACGGCAATTGTGGACTGCATTTCCAGTTTCCTTTCTATGTGAATCAACGCGTTCCTTTTTTTGTACCACTGTATAATCTGTTCAATATTTTTTTTTTTTTTTTTGTACTTCCTGCATTTGTGTTCATTGTACCGCCCACCCCTGCCCTTACTTTCAGCCATTTTTCGCGACACAATACTATCGGCAGAGTCATTTGGCCTCCCTGATAAAGCTGTCTCATTCTCGCTCACTGGCACTGAACCATCAACAACTTCCTCTTGAGTGTCTTCAGTAGGCAACTTGTCTAGAGTGTCACTCAGAGGCAACGAACTATGGTATTCAGGAGGGCTCGAAATGTCTCCTGCTGCCGCTGCTTCCGACAGGTACGACTGCTTGCTTGTTGCACCAGACTTATCTGATGCTGCTGAAGCCTTCGAAATAATAGGTGTGGCCAGTTCTTCAATATAGTCAGGATGCCTAACTAAAGCCGTAAGTGACTGCGAAGTAACACTAACAACATGGCGGTCTCATCTGGAGTTGCGACCGCACCTGCCGCCCCTATGCTTGGAACTAGGATGGGCAGCAGTAGTCTGCTGCGGTTGTCTTCATATGAAGTGCCAGAAGCAGTGTTGGTAGTGGGCCAGAACTTTCTGTCGCTCCATTGGCTCAAAAGCAACGGAGTTTTCGGCTCACCTTCTGATGGCTTGACACCAGGGATCTCATCTAAAGTGCTGACCGCGCCTGGCCTGCTGTCGGCACGAACTGGTGTCAGTGATCCGCCATTGCTATCCAGTTCACACGAAGTACCAACCGCAGTGTTGTTGGTAGAGTGAATGTTCTGGAGCTTCGGTGGCAGTGTTGCAATGCTGTCGGAAGCGGTGGCTGAAAATCGCAGCTGGTGTGGTACCAACAGCGTCATCGATGGTGGCGAGCAAGTCATGCCCAACTCTCGCGTCGGAGTGCTACGTGGGCTGAAGAAGGGAGAAGTGCTCTCGCTTTCAGAGTCCGTGCACGGATGCTCTGCACTCGTTTGGGATTCGGCGTCGCGAACCGGTATTCTCGAACGTTCCATGGACGCTTCCACACACTTTCGTACTTCATCCAAGAACTCGGCCCGTATCTCTTGAACCACCATCCTTGCTAGCCGAAGCAGGGTCTCATCCTAAAATTTAAGGCAAATTTACCGCTGTTAGGTCACAGATGACAACATCGGTATTTTTGTTTTTTAAAGGGCATTAAAAGATAGCAAGAACACCAATATCTAGAAATGCAGTTAGCATGGTTAAGTCCAATGCAACTGACACCCTTTGTGAAGATGCACAAGACACTTGTGCTTTTTTTAGTACAGCCGACTCCACTCATAGTGATACCGTTTACAATAATACATCAAATATAATGATAAACAACGATTACACCTATCCAGTTTTATAAGCTTTCTATGCTAACATAAACGGCTGATTGCGACGCTCCTGGGAGCGCGTGTGTCCTGTCCTATCACTTCAGTGTCACGCTTAACTTTATGCTAATTAAAATGTTTTCATCTCTTCTTTTTTTTTTCAACCCACTTATAATAATTATCGGTCATAACGATGAGATTTCCTTGGCACTTGAATATCATTATAAGTGCGCTGTGCCATATCATCCACACCAAAAATATCAAGTTGTGCCTGCATATTTTGAGGCTTGTTGAAACACTGGGTTAGTTAGTTTTGTCTGCACAAGCAATCATTCGAATTTGGTGAAAAAAGGCTGGCTGACGAAACAAAATATGAGGAAGCAATTTTCGGTTCCCGACTACTTCACATCAGCACATTAAAACGACATCACGAATTTCAATCTGTTTTGGCATACCTCTCACTGTCATCCCTAAAAGGTTGAAAAATGAGACTGCTTTAACCCTTTCAGATGCCAACTATCAAGAAATAATGTCTGTAAATGTGTCAAATCGCTACAACGTTACTTGAAGGTACTCAAAATTCCATTGCAACAAAAATGAGATAATTGTTGAATATGTGTGTGTCATAGTAACTTGTTCTAATTAAGTTGCAATTAAATATCTCTTTATCCTGAATTCATTGATGCTTACTCTTGGCATAAATAGAATCTAATCTCAGGCTAGAAATACAGTGGAAATTTATTTTTGGTTGTGTCAGTTGTGAGCAAGGAAAATTTCTACTTTTCACATTGCTTGCCGAAAGCGGCACATCGCACGACTCATCAAGCGTGGCAGTGCCTTCAGAAAAGTGATCATATGTATCAGTACACTGCAAAATGAGGTTGAATGAAGACAAATTATACATGCAAGAGGTTCAATTCATCTAACGTACGATATATCTTGCTCTTCCTTAGTCTCTACTTGATGCAAATAACGAAAACGAGTGGTGTACATGGCGCCTGAATGGGTTAACATGCAACATCTTTATACAACTATTAGCTATTTTATTTCTGTTCTCAAGCAGACAAAGTTAGTGCCTCATGGCATTTCTCACTCAGTTTTTTTTTTTTTTTCAGACTTATCAATAAGCTTTGAAGCAAGACTACCCCTATGATGGCTGAGCAATGGAGCCTTTGCGAATACGACATTACTACACTTCTGCAAAACAGTCCATCATTATAATAATCATCATTATAATCAGCCTGTCTTATGTCCACAGAAGGACGAAAAACCTTTTGCACTGATTTCCAACCACACCCTGCACTGAGCCAGCTGATTCCATTTTATGCCTCCAAGTTTTCTTATTTTCGTTGTCCCTCCTATCTCTTAGCCATCGCTGTCAGCCCTTCCATTCTAGCGAACAACACTAATGGTGAAGTGTCTGTTCAAAGTGACAATAGCATTCCCCTGCCAGATGCAGCTATAGCTTTCTGACCAAAAAGCAGGGTTACGTAAACAATGTCACCGTGAAGGGCATACTCACGCTTGGCACAGGCGGAATGCTAGGCACAGATGAAATGCAACCCGCAGTGTCATCCGGTCCTGCAGTATGAAAACAATACACAGACCTTGACAAACATCGTTGTAACAAACCACATATGTCACTTCGTTCACTACTAATCCAAGTACTGCTAAGCAAAATCCAAATGTGGCACATAATCTGATGGCAGCATGGTATACTCACGCTCATTGAAAATAATAATAATAAAAAAAGCTGACAATGGACACAGCAGTACACAAGATAAGGTTACCAGCAATTAGCAGCTACTTGGAAATTGATTATCACACTCAGCATTACACAAGTGACAATAAAGTGTTAGTAGTAAGCAATAACAGCAAGTTATTCTTATAAAAGTATTACTAGTAATCAATGCTGCTCATTTTCACAAGCCCATTTTTCTAGAATATAGAGGCAGGGGTTCACAAAAAACTTGAATACGATTAAAATAGTCCTTGCCATTCGATTTGGTTAGTGAATTCAGTACAACTTTGAAAAAGTAAAAAGCTCGGTAATACTCAAGATCACTAGAAGCCCGGTCAGAGTCTTGAAAAAGAGATGAATCCAAGTAGTGACTGTTTCAACAAAGTCACTAGTTCCTGAGCAAAGAGATGCGGGAATTCACCTTCGGCAAGTAATTTGTGGTCATTCAGATGAACCCGTTTTACACTAAGGCAGCCGACATACAAATCAGTCAACATTATCTAAACAAACCGATATGATTATCTAAAAACATTGGCTGTATCTGAAAGCATGTATTCATTCTCTTATTAAAACTAGGGCTTAAGCATTACTACCAGCACAACTAACTGTACTGACTATAGCAATTTGTTTTCCTACCGATCGGATAGTTAAGGCTCCCGACAGCACGCGAGCCAAATATTATAACGCAAGCATGCGGCCTGGAATTCACAATATATTATCAAAGTCAGCTAGAAATAGCTTTCTCTTCTCTCAATCACGGAAAAATAAGCCCAGTAAGCCCATTTATCAGCCATTGGCTGATTTGAACATGGCGTGCTCTGTTGTTAGAGAGGTTGCCATGAGAGGCCGTTACTTGTACACGCGTGCGTGCGTGATCGCACTGAAAAAACTGCGCATCCGAAGAAAAAAAAGAAAAAAAAAAGGCTCAAGGTCACGAGGCGCAAGAGACGTTTTTTGTTTGCAACTCCCCTTCCTCCGTGCTCGGCTTCCAGCATTTTCGTCGGGACGAGAGCAGAGAGAACACGGTTGCAGCGTGTAACAAATCTTTGTGACTCCGCTCCTACTAGACGGATTCTTAAAATTTTTGTGGCATTCAATTGGTGAGGTAATACGCTTTTCCAGTGAATTGATTCCATGGTTACACAAAAAAAAGTGTTTCAGGGCCCCTTTAACACAAAATAAGCAATCAATTTTTTCTGTTGCTGATTTTTTCTTTTTCTGTTCTTCAGTTCTTATACAATATTTCACTTTAAATGATAACCTTAGATTGCACTGAAGTCCTTGACAATGGGACCATTGTCTGCATATCACACACCGAGTGCCACTTTTGAGAGAACAGTTAACTGAAAATGAACACGTAGATGTAGACAGCTTGCAAGACTCACATGAGGCGCATCTTCATAATTACCCACTGAGCTTTCGAGCCATGCATAGAATAATCAGGCCACTAGCAGCTGGAGACTGCTTCATTTTCTCAATTTTTGCTTGGCGAAGCGGGGTTGCTTGTCTTTTTCAACGTTGCTGCCTTCAAGAAGACAAGGCCTCTTGTTAAAACGTTGGCTCCAGCAACGCATTCTGTTCCAAGAATTTGTTATTGCTTCAGGAGTGAATACCGTATTTTTACGGTGTGCTACCGATGTAAAATGACACCTCATAAACCCCCGCACTATTTCTCCGAACCTGCTCTCGTGGAGTCCGCTTGAGGTTCCTCCGCGAGCTGCTCAACGCGTTGCTCCGACACAGGAACAGCAGTGGTATGGGTCACGGTCGCGCTGGCCCCATCGGTTCCTCGTGGCATGGTACAGTTCACTGCCGCCATGGGGCGCGGTTCTGCAGGTACAGTCTGAAATGCTCCAGAGGAACCGACTTGGTTCACAGACGTGGAAAGGCCAATGTGGTTCACCGACGCACTCTCCGGCAGATTGCTTCGCTTTTGCTTCGTGGGTGGTCTAGAGGAAGGACAAAAACGCATGAGTAGAAACTAAAATGGACCCCCAAGCGTGGGAAGAGGGGGGGGGGGAGAGAGAAAAAAAAAAGACATTTTCCCAAGCACCAAAGCATCATTAAAGAGACACTAAATAGAAATATTGAGTATTGGATTGGTAAACTGCACTCTGAGAACTCTAATGTCATAAGTTTCGCTGTCATAACTTCATTATTATTGGAGAAAATCAAGGTTGAAGTTTCGTTTTCAAATTTCGCACCATAATCCCCGCACGTGATGCAGAAAATTCCACAATGTATATTTCGTATTTTCATGACATGGGCTCCCCGAAATTTTCTGAGACTTTGTATGTCAAGCCTACGGCGCCCTCAGATTACAATGTACTTCAATTTTTTTAATTAGAAGCTACTTAGGAACCAGTAAGATGCCTTTAAATATTGATGACTTCACAGTGTTTGATGCGGGAATCTCCACCCGCAGTTTCTTTTTTGGTGCACTTTCTCGCTTACCAAGCGTCGTGCTGCGGTAAGAGTGGTGTTTTCGGGATCGCGAAATCGTACTTTATGCAAAAAAGCATTTTGCTCGTCAGTGTCCATTCAAGTCAGCACATGCCTCAATTACTCACACTTTCATTGCCATCAGAACATGCACATCTTCCAGTAGAGATACAACAGAGAGAAATGCAACAAAGACACGAGTATATCGACTGAAAAATCAATGACATTGTATCTGCCAAGTCTTTTTAAGCAGCCAAAAATCTTCATTTTTATGTAGCCTAAGAAATGCACATTGTTTTGCAACCCTTTGGGACTGAACACAGAGAAGCGGAAAATTTGGAATCGGACCTACCACATTTATTCAATTCATGTGTTACTCAGCTCACATGGCCAGCGGGGAAACGAAAAAAAAAAACAAAACAAAATGATCACGATGCTCGGAATGATACTAGACTGTCTCGCAAACGCTCGAGCACTTACGGTATCACGACGTACTACTGGCCGCTTCTTGAATGTGCATGAAAACAAGCCACAAAACACCATTTGTAAACAAAGCTCGTAAAAGTATCGAATAACACAGTTCCGCCATCAGGCCCTACCGTTCGTGAAGCAGCCCCAGCTGTTTTGGCATACTCATTGCAAGCAGGCACGTTGAAATTCAATGTGAAATTCGTGCTCAACGCGTTTTGAGGTCACTGCGTACCAATAATTACCTGCACAGATCGTCCATGGAGGCCCTGACACCGGTGGGAGCCGCTTTGATGCTTAGACTCTTTGCGAACGCGTCGGGGCTCAGGCAGTTCGCATTTTTCGGCATTCTCCCCTGCCAGACGAGGTCGCAGTGGACGACTTCCTTGTGAGCCATCGTTGCAACCATGTAGTTTAGGCTGACTTCGTCTCCCTCACGCAGTACCTCCTTGAGATCATCTAGAACGACCTCCCCGTCCTTGTAGAAGTAGCCATTGGTGAAGACTATCTCGCGCACGCCTTCCGCCTCTTGGACCCTGACCGTGGCCATGCAGTCGAGTAGTTCAACGATCGTTCCCCTCACGCTGGGATAGATCGAGATGGAAGGCTCCTTTGTAGAGTGAGCCATTGGCGCGGAAACATGTTGCACGCCCGAGTCGGCCTGCAAAAACACCCGCAACCTCTGTAGCTGCCGCAAAGCCCGCATCTGAAGCGTTGTAACCTAAAGGCTGTTTCACATAGAAAGACTGCAGCACAAGGGGAGAAAAAAAAAAGCAGGTGGCTACTCCTTGTGTCATATATTAATACTTATTAGCATGCACGTGCTATAATGACAGTGTAATTTCTGTAGTAGCAACTTTGGAGTTGTCCTCAGATATCTGATGTTATCTGAAGCTATCTGCCACTAGAAGTTATCTCTGCTGTTTGAATGTTCACTTGAACATCATTATCACCAAGTCACATCTGCCATAAATATACTTCGTTATATCTTATGTTCGAAACTTTGTTATAAGCGATTATTTGTAACACTATCCATGACAAACTATTCTTCACTTACTTCGTTAAAACCAATAATTTGTTATATTGAAGGTTGAGTGTCCCCTGCTATTTGAAGCTATTTCGGCTGTCTGAATCTACCATCTATTTGAAGCTATTCACACTGCCTGAAGCTACAGCTAGCTAAGGCTATCTTTGCTATCTGAACCTATTTTCTATTTGGAGCTACCTCTGCAGTTCGAAGCTACCTACTCCCTTATGCTATCTGCCCGAACCTACCTACTAACTGAAGTTATCTCCGGTGTCTGAATCTGCCTGCTACGCCAAGCTATCTCTGCTACTTGAAGCCAACTCTGCTATCTTAATCCACCTGGAACCTATCTGAAGCTACCTGCTATGAAGCTATCATGCTATCCTCTCTGAGTTCATGTACAATCCCAAGCTATCTTGGCTCTATGCATCTGCCTACTACCTGAGGCTATATCTGTTATATGAATACTTGCTGCCTGAAGCTATCTCAGCTGTCTGAGCCTACCTTTTTGAAGCTACCTGAAAATACTCACACCTGTATAGTTGAAGGAAACCAACACCATGTCAATAGTCTTCCTTGGTGGCTTTAAGGGCAATGCAGTTTTTAGAAGATTACCTAAAATGCAACTGGAAACAAGCTGGCCTCATGTGAAATGACATAAAAGGCAGGAAAATTGATAGTTCAATGGCATTTTGACGTTGCACAGCTAAAAATCGTGCCAACTGTAACAACCGTGCAATCCACATCACCGAACGCTGTTGCAAGGTCGCATGACGGTTGATGCAGTTGCACCGCAACAAAATAAACTGTGTTGCCATGTGAAACAGCTTCAAGAGTCCATCGCAGTATTTAAAACCATTCAAGGTCACGTACAAAGTGTGAAGATATTGCTCAGGAAAGGAAAGAAAGAAGGAATGCATGAAAGTAACAAAATGATGAAACATGCGCCAGTTGCACGCCAGCTAACTTGGGTCCCCGCAGGCCTCTGCACATAGAACAGGGCTTAGATGATTTTGCGGAGTCATCACGTCGCACTGCAGCAACCCCGCATCGATACGTTTCACACAGTTTAGAGAAGCACAGCCTCTACACAGAAGCTAATGACATGCTTGACGTCTGCACAGATAACTATACCATCAGTTGCACTTCAAAGCATCTAGTGCAAGAAATGGTTTTAAAGTTTGTTTTACATGGCGATCATAAGCACGTTATGAGGTTGGTGCCCACTAAGGAGCCTGAGTAATGAAAGGAAGGCATGCAAAATATGAATGCAAAAAAGACAATTAGACAGCAGAAACAATGTTTGTAATGTTTGTCTCGTGTTCCATGTTTCGTGTGTCCCCCTTTCCATGCCACAAACTCCAACCAACTTTTCTCAACTCCAACCGACAGTGCTGGAATAAAATGGTGACTTTTTTTTTTTCTCCCACAGTGCAGTCACCAATATCATGTTTCAGCAAACTTTCAGATGCGCTTGTTTTCTGCAGTACTCATGTAGGAAGGTAACCATTACTGTGGGTTAAAGTAATCTGACAAGTCGTCTCCAAAAAAAAAACAAACAGCCAAGCAGTTGTATTTGTGCCTACTCTAAATGAGTTCCTGCTGCAAGGCTGTTTTCGCGAATGAAAAACAGTGAAAGTACTGGTGCTTATTCTACGAAAATAACAAGCAAGTGGCGTGTGCTGAAAATGTGGCATATCTTGACAAAAGTGGGAAGTTTGGCGGGTCCTGTCATGAGACAACAAGTCCATTTCGCGTGAATGCCGAGTGATGCAACAATAGATTGATTGACTGACAGAATAGTCAAGTGGTGGACCTGTGACACTGTTCCGTAAAGCTTGCAAAGACAGAAGTGTAGCAGAGGGCGAGTGCCATAGAGAATATCAAAGCAGGGGCATCTTCTCCCAGAAGAACATGCGATGAGCATGGACAGAGAAAGCTAGAGTAAAATGCCATGCCAGGGAGGTCCAGAGGGGTTGGACGTAAAAATGTACGTGCTCTTACATTTACTATGGCGTGAGCACCAGTCTGCTTCGCCTTGGAGTCCCCTGGAACAGGGCAGTAGTTAAAGCTGTAGACACGTTGTGCGAGCTCCCGATGACCAGGACAATCCGCAATGCATAACACACTCTGAAACTTGACAATGTTGTGCACACACACGCCTACACGCACTTATAAGAAGCGCTTATACAAAGGAGTAGAGTAACGCGATGCTAAGAATATTTCCTAGCTTAAATTTGCCTTTGCTCGACTGCATCAAGAAAAAATATCAGCACGGCCGACAGCCATCGCTGTCCCTCCCACAGACAATTCGCATCCATGCTCCATCCAATGACGCTTACTCATTTTTGTGATGTCAAGCCCTTGGCGAGTTTTAGATAACTTACTTACCCATAAAAATGCCCTCTTTTTTTTTTTCTCACTGGTTTTTAGTTTAGAAACTTTAATGTTCTGGTGAGTATTGTTGGGGACTCTTGACAGCACTGCTGGTTCAAATGTTATGCTCATCATACCAACAGGTGCAGCAGCACACTTTTGAAAAAGACCAAGGGGACAAGAAAGGCTAGACATTTGCTACCCTTTGTCCTCTATATTGCTGTCTCCTTTGTCATTGTCAAAAGTACGCTACTTTGCCTGCGTGGTATGACGATCGATCACCGACTAGACCAGTTTTCAACCCTACTAAATGTAACACTTCAGGCAGACACAACGAAAATTCCGTTACGTTCAACTCCCAATATACATAGAAGCTACGTTAGCTGAAAAAAAAAAAAAAAAACCCCTCGTGATTCAAGCACAAATTTGGTAGAGTGACTCTCTCACGTGTGAACGGCAAGTGCACCATGGTTTTGTAGGCAGAAGTTGCTTTTTATTTCTGATGCTGTCGCAGACTGTAGACGGCGAGTCAAGTTTTATACTGAGATATACAAGGGTTCATTTTCTCTAGACAAATGGGCCTGCCCATTCCCTCCTTACTAAGCCCAATCTCAACAAAAATATTGTTTATACTACTACTACTACTACTACTACTACTACTACTACTACTATACTACTCAAAAGTGAGGGTGACATGACATACATAGAGAAATAGTTCGGCATCGTTTTCATAGATACAAGCGTGTTTGAGACTTGCAATGCTAGTCGCACATTAGGTAAATGACTGTCAACACAGTGCAAGGTCACGAAACTAGCGCAACCAATCCAATTGTGGCAGATATTCCTATATGCGATAATTCTACAAGTAACTCCACAATCGCCCCGTTCTGAAGCACAAGCCACGCCAGCTTTCCTTTCATAGATTTGAGCATGGGCAACAGACAAGAAACTTACTCTGCGGTTGCTGGTCAGTGACGGCTTTTTTGTCAACTGCTACATCCAGCATCTCTTCTGCAAGGCTGTTTTCCAAGTGTGACTTGCTCTGCGGTTGCTGAACAGTGACCGCTTCTTTAACGGCCGTTGCACCTAGCATCTCTTCTGCAAAAGTGTTTGCCAAGTGTGGCTGGCTACCATTGTGCTGGCTCGCATCCACCAAGACACCAGGGTCAGAGCGGCTGCACAGATGATCGGGCAGCAAAAATTGCCTATGGTGAGCTTGAACAAAACTATCAGGCTGAAATGAGCATGCAGGTAGATCAGGTATCAGAAATTCAAAAGTTGAATTTCAAAAATTAGGTTCGGATAAGCAGCTTCAACTACTAGTTGTATTTCATCCTAGACACATGGTATTCTCCTGGACTGAACTTTATGCAAACAACATTTCAAAAATTTCATAACGACAATTACATATCCATTTTGCGGGCCTCCTTCAAAGAATACTTCATTCCACTTCTAACTACCGGTGCCTTCTGTACACACTTTCCCCCTGCTCCAGCTATGAAAAGATGGTGTAATTATACCTCTACATTTTTGTGCAAGTGGCAAGTAAACAAAATGAATAAACATACATATCGAATGTGACTACAGCGCATAGGAAGACAACAGACTGATCAAGACTTGTTTATTGTTCTGCCGTCTTCACATGAGCTGTAGTCACATTAAAAGCGTAATGCCAACTAACCCGCACCGAAACAATGCTTCAAGATACTTACAAAGGCTGCTGAGGGCTACTGCTTGAGCTATTGCGTTCAGCTGCTCGTGCACACAGAAGTTTGAGAAAGTCTTCGGGGGTCAGGCAAACTGCATCCAGGGGTTTCTTTCCTAGCCATGCGAGGGAACAGCGTGCCTCTTCCCTGCCCTGACTCGTGCCAACAATGTAGTCGACGGAGACCTCGTCATCCACTCGCAGAACCTCGTCCAGACGGTCCGTGATGGCTGTGCCATCTTTGTAGAGACAGGTGAACCTAAGGCTCCTAGAGCCGGAGGCTTCCTTCACTTCGCACAGCACCTCCCGCGAGGCTACTAAAATGACAACTGCCCGCCTGCCCGGAAAAATGTCGACAGACGGTTTCCCGGGGAAGCGTGCCGCCTCTCGGCACGGACCACCTTGTTCGTCCTCTACGCACCTCTCGTCCATCGCCTTCGAGCACTTGGAGGTGAACGTGTGTTTGCTGCACTCGACACTGAGCTGTGGCGGCCGTTTGCCGGTCCACACGAGCGTGGCGAGCCATTTGCCGTTGTCTTCGACAGCATCGAAGAACACCTCCACCCCATCTTTGATGTCTGAGCTCCAAGGCAGCTCGTCGAATGACTTGATCTGCCTGCCTGCATTGTACACGGAGGAAATTTCTGCAAATGATCTAACCTTCCCATCCACAGAGCAGATGCAACCAGCTTTGTCAGACTGCTTGAAGAAGATTCCCCTAATCTTCGAGAGCGTCCGGCGTGAAGACCATGGCACGGGCTTCCCCCCGGAAGCTTCATCACCTGTACGTAATGAATCCTTCGGAGTGTCCTCTTCCCAGTCGGGAAACCCCACCGAGTAATCCCTTACATCAACGTCAGACGATTCTGAGTCGCTGCTACCATCAAGAATACTCTTCATGTCAGCCTCATCTTCAGACATAAAGACTTCATCGCCACTGTCGACGTCTGACTGAGCAGCACCATCCATATCGGACGGGACAGACCAAACCCTGGTGGCTTTCCACTTGACCCACTTGCTGCCTTTGCTGTCTGGCTTCGCATCAAATCGGACCCGGTCGTTGGTTGTGAGTATGTCGGCTAAGTTCCTGCTACCCTTGGTGAGTGCCTTGTCCACGACACTGCTGTGAAAGAATGCGCAGCTCTTCTTCTTCAGGCCGAATGTAATAAAGCCGAAGTCTGGCTTCACTGTGTGTATAATGCCGGATTGGTCGTACAGCCGGTCCTCCTCGTTTATGGACAGCTTTTCAGTTGGCTTCGATGCTGAAGCAACAACCTCCTGTATGCGTTCCACGCGGGTTGCTTTGAAGGCGGCCTTGTGCCCCTCCGATTTAGCTGCGTCAAGAATGCACACAGTCACCTTCAATCAGGCCAGCATACATCAGAGAGGTGTGCCGATTGCCTTCGAAGCTCTTGACGTCAAAGTAGACGGTTGTCTTGAGGGGTTGTTCAACAGTTATAAACCCAAAGTTTGGGAATATGCGAAACTACTTTTCCCGACACTCCACACAGGGCAGTGGCGTCGTCGGCTGCAACTTCCTGAGGTGTAGCTGTTTTAGGCGAAGGTCGCAAATACACTCGACCAGAATTGTCAATCACAAACACTTCTGGATGTTTTTCTATGAATTTCTGAATCGCCTCCTCATTCCAGCCATGCTTTACAGGTACGCTAGGAGGCAGTGATGACATGTGGCCTGGCAGCTTGCTTATGCAAATTCCTTGGTTAGCCTCAATACGCCTCTTTAGAAACGACAACATTTTGGCATTGAGGGATTGTAGCCTGGTGACTAGAAGATGAGGCTGTTGTACCTGCAAGTAAGGAGGCAGATGTACGCAATTCGGGTAGCACAAGCAAGCTGCTAAGTATGCTGCGCATGTTCCACATTATGCAATATTAATAATCACAAACACACACACACACACGTGAAGATGGCAATGAAAGTTCTGCACCAACAACTTGAAAGAGAGTATACACCAAAATCAGATGATAGGTTGACTGCAGCATGAGCTTCATGTGCTTGCATCAAGGCCTGCGATGAATTTTGATATTTAGAAATGAGGTGTGGTGCCTCTTCCAGAACTGTTGTGACAACTATTAGCGAAAACCTCGGGGGATCACCTCAAAAAGAGTGATGGAGATACGTATAGCAAATATGATGACCATTTTCAAAGCAACTTTTCGACAAGCACATCCTGGATGCAGCCATAACATCTCAAAAGTGTTGTAAATGCGAGATACCCCACGAAAATGTACAGCCAAGGCAGCAATATCAGCCTTTGTACTCCAGTGCAACAGAGCAGAAAGGAGGCACCTGTCTTTCGCTGATGAAAAGGTCCCTTCTACCTAAACAATGCGGCCTCATGTAGTATGAAAACATTTCTAAGTCCAATTTCATTTCTGCACAAGGCAGCAAACCACTTACTTGTACTAGGTTAAAGGAGTACTGACACAAAACTTTTGCCACGCATTTTTTTTTTCTTCCGAAATGTGTTCCTGTGGGCCTATTAGTCATAACATGGCACATTGTTTTCTGCAGCAAGCAACATAATTACAGGCTCCTCATTATTGACCAGTGTCGGTTTCTGTTTGAAAGAGCTCCGAAAACAACAAGCCACCAGGTGAAACAATCGCCACGTGGCGTGGGCAGCTCTTGACCCATGTCAGCCTATAAAACTGTGACGCACTCCCGCACGGTACGCATCAAGAAGTCCTTTCGAATAGGGAACGGGACTGCAGTGTCGCCAAACACAAAACTTTTTTTAACATGTGCGCTGCGACCTCACACTCGCGTCCAGCCACTGAGATGTATAGACGGCTGGAACAAACATGGCAAAATAAAAATAGAGGCTACGATGTCATCATAAATTGTTTTATTGACTGCAGCGTGGCGACGTGAAGGCAGTAAGTAGGTCCCCATAGGGTCCCTTTTGATGGTGTCAATAACTTCAAGATCCAAACTTCAAAATTGCTGTAGAATACCTTCCAAGCTATATTAGCTATTCATAATTTGCAGATGGTATATGCATGTTCATGGAAATTGATCCCACAGGCTATCTCGCCCGATATTGTGTCAGTACCCCTTTAACCTCACAACCTCCCTGCATTTTCTTTTTCATCTATGTCTCTCTCTCAAAGTTCAATGCCAAAGGATAAAAAATAATAGTTTCACATCTCTACTTGCTCACATTCAGGCAAACACTACTGGCCGCATTCATTCTTCGACAACATTGTTTCGTTGCTGGGAGACGTACGCATGAAATCCAGCAGGCAGACATTACTGCCCTGGTAACCCACGTGATGTTACTGTGACAGTGACGCTCGTTCCTGTCATCACTCTGAGGTGTTCCACCACTGTGGTGGGAACTTCGGCAAAATCGTTAAATGTGCCATGTAAATCGTGCAATATTAGTAGCACTGACGTGCACTTACTAGCAAATATCGTGGCCCCCAATTAATGGCCTTCAACATAAAACTATCACAGAACTTCTTGGTGTCTAAAACTCCTTGTAAGAATGTTTTCGACACATTTACGACCAAATAGTTACTATAACGAGAAATCGGAAGGGAAAATCGCAGAATTTCAGGAGCTCTTCCCGAATCAGGGCTGTGGCAGCAAGCAAATCTTGGTGTGCCCGACGTGCTGCTTTTCCTTCCTTAATATTTTTGAAATAAAGATAGCAATTATATGGACACTCTCGGCTGATTTGATATGTACCAGGATATGTATATGTATGTATACAGGGTGTTTCAAGAAATGTGTCCAATATTCTTTAAAAATCACAGAAAAGGAGGTTCCAATATTATTTAAAAATCGCAGAGTATCTGTCTGCTACTTGAGGCATTGCCTTTCTTGAGGCAGAAGGCATCTTTAATGCGTAAAAACAATAATTATGGGAGTAATTGTTGAAATTAACACATTAACTTTTAACCAGTGGTGAAAGCCAGTCGAGTCAAATGGATGAATTCAAGCCCATCCTACATACAGTCCATAGCCACTGAAATTTCGGAAAAGCGGCCACTGGTAATCATCACGGAGCGATGCAATGAGCCTGATTTAGCTAGAGAAACGGAAACTGACGCACCAAGCGGCTATTTTGACCACCCAGGGATCATTAATGTGCTACCAAAATGAGCTACACAGGAATTTTTAAAATTTTATCACAATCTGTATGCGACACGTATGGCTGAGAATTAAAACAAGTACCCTTGTGCTTGGAGCAGTACAGCTGTTATGCTAGCATGGTGTACATAGCTCCCTGGATCATGTAAGACATCAGCGCACAAAAGATAGAGTTGAATCGAGTAGGCATATGGCGGCCCAGCGTTAAGTAAGCGTTTTCTTGGAGCTGACACCCTGTTCAGTCATTTCACGGTCCTACCACGATGTTGACTAATCACTTTAACAGTCAACCAACATTGGCAAGTTATTAGACTACGAGTGTTTAAAGCCCTAAAGGCTCACATTGTGCCACGAGGGAAGACACACTGAAGATTATCCAATTAATTTTGACACCCAGGGCTTTATGGGCACGTACCGTAAATCGCTACCCACACGAGCACATTTTCCCATTCCAATCGGCTTCGGCATGCATCGTAGGGAATCGAACTTGCAACTTCAGCAGACTGAAGTGTCGTTTGAGTGGTAGAGCTTTAACGCGCTCGCAGCCTCTCCGTTAGACAGCCAATTTTTATTTATCTGTCCACTTGCAACGAGGCTCCAAAGATATTTAGACCACATTTGACGGTTGGTGATACCGGATGCCGTCTACCCACTTGTCTAGTGAAGCCGACCCAACGGCACAAAAACAAATGAAAGCGGTCAAAAAAGTACTCTTACTTGCACTAGCATACCATGAAATATAGATGCCACAGCGCTACCTAACACATACTTACTGCAGGATACCCAATTGCAGGAGGGAGCAAGGTGTTCTTCGCGGAACTTTCGGTCGAAAACGAATAATCGACGCACGTACGGAACAACAATCAGGTCGACATACCACACTTTCATCGGCGGAGTAATCTGCGCAGCTGCCAAATTTTGCGCTGTCATAAGAAATAAACGTGACAATAATTAAGGCACGGTCAATGAGCACTAGTCACGAAGAGAGAACACACGTGCACGATGCGGCGAAATCAAACGGATCACGCTTCCGTACATAACTTTCGTAGGAACAGTGTGAACTAAGGAAAGCCATATACTGGAACTGGAGTACACAGCGAGTTAGAACTATTACCAAAACTATAACCGCCTCGAAACGGCCGGCGCACCGCGGCTGAGCAGTACGGCGATCGCAGGCATAAAATAGCAACTCTCGCCAGACTGATTTGTCAAGATGCTCTAGTCAAAATCTGCACAGCAAAGCTGCGCGCTCGTGGCCGTTCTGATAGAATACCCTTACCTTAACTCTTCAGCTGAGCACAACGTCCATTTGTACACACAGTTTCGAGATCTGTCAAACGACCGCCGAGATCACACTCAGATCGAGCTCGCCGCGTTTCGTATCAGCCTACCAGTTTGGCCGCGTTCGTTCATTCGGAGCACGTGATTCGGAGTGACCAACCTTTCTCTCTCTCTCTCCTTTTCTTCAAGCCTCCGAGCTGCCAATCTTTAAAACCTTATTTGTTGGAAGTCTCAGAGTCCGAGTTTGTGACGTGTTACAAATGAGTAGAGAAACCGAAACTCGTTTTTGTGTGTCGCGTTAGTCAAGTCAGTATTTTAAATGGAATCGTCACAGTGACTACTACCCATAAACATTATGGGCAATTCAATGGCCATGAAAAGAAGGTTGTTATAAGCAGGTGCAGGCATTTATTTCATTTGACAGTCCTTTCAGTTTCTAAGGCTTGGAAACAGTTTTTCTCCAAGAGAGCGATTGTGCCGACGCCTCGCAAACTATCGCATCAAATGCATTGCCCGTTTGTGGCTTCTTTTTATACGACGAAGGCTACGCACACATCATTCTTCACATTTTTCCCGTGGTTCCTGTGCATTCGCATCGTTTTTGGTTCGAGCGGGGACTAAGGCATTCACCCAGGGATCTCAATTAACCAGTCGTATTTCGTACAAGTTCACTTTCCGTGGCGATTTCATATAAAACCCCTAAAACATTCTCAGATCTTCAGCGTCTCCTTCAGCGCATAACCCATAGAGTTTCATACAATAATTATTATTGTATGAATCTCCATGGCATAAGTAGATATCTCGGTATCTACTAATGTTATTTTCGGCATGTTTCGTTTCTCGAACCAAGAACAAGGCCTGATCCCTAAAGCCTTACGCGCGCCAGGACCATGTTTGCAAGTTTTACGGCTTCTATGACGCAATTATTTTATCATACGGGTTAAACAACTGTTGATTAAACGGTCGTCGTGATCAACTTTGTGATCTTTTTTTGGTAGTAGCCATCAGTAGCCACAGGGTAGCCATAAATGCTGGACATCATCATCATCCAATTTTCGTTCCGTGCCAGTTCGCGTGTTTGGCCAGCTTGGCGTACCCGTGCGTTTCGTTCAAGTTCCCGGCGTTTAGCTGTTGCGTTCGCCGAAAGCTCACAGTTTTCCCCAAGGAACCATGTCTTCGTATTCCGCGTCCACGATGTCTTTCGTTTTCGACATGGCCATTCAGTACTGTCTCTTCCTGCCGCTCGACCTGTGGACGAAGCACGCGATCAGAACTCGCGGGTGAGTGAACTTTAACGGGCGCACTGTTCGCCAACGTTACTTGATCCAGCAGTTGCTGTTCGCGGTGTGTACCGCTTCCTCAGCTGTGCTTCCGTTCTCGGTACACTCGTGCGCTAGGCGTGAAAGAAGTGCTGTTTTTGTTCGTTTTTTTTTGTTCGATGATTCGTGGCTCAAACGTTCCGAGTGTGATTAAGATCCGGTGCGGCATTCCGCCCGCCGATTGCCTAGTCCTTGTACGAACGCGCCCGTATCACGCTTTCGTGGCGTCTTACGTGGGGGTTAAAGTTCGGAGACAACGGTCTTCTCCGCCTCGTCTGGTTGCATGGTACGGTGTGGTGCACCTTATGAATTCCGAAAAGGTCTGTCTGAAAGATCAGACCGATGCGGGCCACTACTCCCACGTCCGGGAAGAAAGGGCGAGCTTTTGTGCCCTCCGGATAGCCTAAGCTTGAACATCATCTGATGAGATTCGTACCATTAAAGGCCACCTTTTCCCAGTATTTTCCTCGTCCCTGATCAGCGTAGATCATGTGTCCAAGATCTAACTTGCCTTGGAAGGCCTGACAGTTTGAAGGGACGCTAATAAGAAAAACGAGTGACGCCGCGTTGAAGTTCCCGCATCGGTTACCGTGACGTCATAGATTTTTACGTTTACGTTTTACAGTGTTGTTTACACGAGCATACGTAGTTTATAAACCATAAAGAAGTACATTGTGGTTAGGGAGTCAGAGGGACCTTTTCATAGAAGTATCAGAAAGTTTCGTGGAGCTGATGCGGTTCAAATGCGAAGAAAAAAACAACAAAAAACCATGAAATCCTTGACATCACCAGCCGAGATTTCCGCGGGAAACTTAAAAGTGAAAGTATTGATATTGATCTTCTCATTTATGAATCAATCGGTGGTGGCGAGATTAACAATGCTACAGTTTTCAAAATATGATTAATGAGTCTAGGTTAGTGTATTGGTTCACTTATTGTGCGCCTTTAAAAATTATTCGTCATGTCTTCACAAAACATGCTTGTGCTATTGGCGTCAAAAGAAACACGAACAGGGGCAAGCAGCCTACGGAAGCTTCCGCATAGGGGTAATCTCATCTGTGGCACGAGCCATTCTATCCAAGTGCAAGCCTCCGGGAAGAGCTGTAGAGCTCGTGCAGGTCCCGGCTCACTCGCACTTAGCAGGCAACACCATCACCGACTATTGTGCCCGATAAGTGTCAATCTGGGCCGAGCATGAGCCGGAAGCGCTACCGCACTTGGTTACTGGCTTTTGGAACATTACCCGGATGTACGGAGAGGAAAGGTGCAGAGTTTTAGTACCGCACCCCGAACCGACCAGGCAAAAACAGACTATATTGTGTCGAGCGCAGGCTGGATCGCTTGCGCATCCCGTACTGCTGAACCGCATGCAGCCCGCGAAACATGGCATGCTTTGTTCGTTTTGCAAAAGAGGAAAGGACGCCCTACCGCACATCTTGGCAGAGTGCCCAGAACTCAAGAACCCCCCCCCCTTTCTAACCCCTTGAGCGATGGAGACCTTGTTATCCAGCCTCGCCCTATCGACGTAGCTTGCAATCACGGAGAGGGGCCAGAAGCCGCTGCGAACATACACGGGCCCCGCAACCAGGGAACCGCCCCGTCTGGTGCCTGCGTGCACTACCTACGATATCGGGCACAATAAATGTTGATTTATCATCATCATCATGCAATGGTACAGTGTACGCCATCCACTTATCACCATGGACAAGTGCGCATATGTGCAGTGCTGCTAAACCAGATGTGTACACCTGCCAATAGTGATGACGGGAGGGTGCACACTGTACCACTGCGAACGCTTGCTACTGCTCCAGTTTCACTTGACACTGACCGGTACAGTCACGTTACTGAGCTATAACATATCACCACTTGTTCAATCTTTCTGTCAGATCCCTGGCCGAACGGCAGCACATCTGGCGCTCGGAGGCGCAGATCCTGGCAGTCCTGTCGTTGCTGCTGGGGCTGTGGTGGATGCGTGTGCCGTGGCTGCTCTTGCTCCTGACAGCGTGTGCCTACTGTTCGGGTCGCGGTTGGAGCCCAAGCCTTGCCCTGGAAGCGGCCGCTTCCGGGGTGTTTGCCCTCTGGTTCCAGTGCATGGAGTGCATCGGAGTGGCCGTCGACGGAGGCCTGCGCAAAGTAGGTACTTCATAATTGAAAATTTTGTTGAAGCGCACTTAGAACGGATGGACAGACTGACAAGGACAGCGCTTGCATTAGGTTGTAGAGTGCCCTGAGTACTGGAAATAATGTTACGAGTAACTTCTTTAATAATCTATTTACAGCGCACAGAACTCGACGAGCAAGATGGCGCTAGTCCAGCATCAAACGAAAACTCACTTCGTCCTCCTCTTTCATGCAGCCGTGTTTAGCAGCTGTTATGTATCAATATATTGCAGCAAGATGACAAGTTGGGCCAGTTGGATTACGTTCATAATTGAAAATTTCGTTGATGCGCTCTAAAAACGGACGGACAGAAGAGGCTGACAAGCGCTGTCATTGTCAGCCTCTTCTGTCCGTCCGTTTGTAGTGCGCTTCAACAAAATTTACAATTATGAACGTAATCCAACTGGCCCAACTTGCTGCTAGGTACTTCATATCCACAAACGCTCATCATTTTCGCGTAGTACTGCTTAACTCCACTGTAGGGGTTTCAGCAGGGTGGCTAAAAACATGCATCACAGCATCAGTCAATAGGAGAAGGCTTGCATTGATGTCACTGAAACCACTAGGGTTGGATAACTTTTGCACGAGCGATTTGGTCTTTACTGAACATTTTGTAGTAGTGCAAAGTTCATTAAAAAGGCAGGAAAACAAAGAAAGAGAGGGAAGAAGAAATACAGGCTTTATATTCCCAATTCTTTAATCAGAAGGAAGGCGTCCTGTATAAACATGTGCATGTGAAGACACACTAAAACTAGACGAGGCCAAACAGGCATTATGCACATGTGGCCGCCTCCAGTAGTTCACAATCTCATTTCAGCTTAGCTTGTATTAGCATCGTACATATAAAAAGGAAAGACGACACAGACATAAAAAAGGTAGGTGCGAACATTTAGCGCATGTTTTTATTCACATGTGTGTCGTCTCTTCTTATTATGTTTACCATGCTAATGCAAGCTAAGTTCATAGATGACCAACTTGCCTGAGCAGCAACACTTCTGAGTTTTATTTCAGCATGATAGAGCCGATCCCTCCTCTAGAAAGATGCCTGCGACATAAGGTGAAGGGCTGGTTCCCGGCCCTCTCCTGTTCTCTCCTTCTCTGCTTCCTCAAGCAGTGTCACCGTGGCTGCTGATCTGATTGGTTGTGGAACGCATGGCACAGGCCCCGTGAAGGCGAAGTTTAGCCCCGAGCACTTGAAGGAAGAGCTGAGGGTGAAAGGTGGAGTGGAGGAGGGCGGAACCTGTTTATTACTCATAACTTTATCAATAAAGGGTGTTTCGATTGAATTATGGTGCCAATGATTCGCTCCAGTAGTGGTGTAATCAAAAACTGAATGTGAAAAAATTCGTTTCAGAGACCATTTAATGGTGGCTGCATTTTAATGGAGATTGAGAGGTAAAAACAAGCTGGCGCTTAGATTTGGGTGCACGCTGAACTGCCAGCCAGCCGTACTGTCATTTTGGCGTGTATGAACCTAGGATATCATTTTAAAGCCTTTACCACAATGGTAAGTTAACATCAGAAATAACAGCAGGTATAGAAAAATAAGAACAAAGTAGGTTAAGGTAAAAAATAATCTGCGGCAACATGAAAGTAAGCAAAAAGCTAGTGACATCAGACATGAGGTTACGTGATGTGAATCAGCAAGTTTGGTGCACAAAAGAGGTGCACAGTGTACTATTACACATTTAACATGCATGCCCAACACACAAATTGCGATGACTGCCAGTTATCTTTTATGGACCTTGACACGTAGCCTCCAAGGATACGCCTTACAAAAATTACTGTTGGTTATTGTCACTTTTCATTAAGTGTCTTATGTTACAGGATTGCTGAACTCTTAGCCATGGCCTCCAAAGATCTTGCTATAATCAAGATACTTTGCTGGACAAGTTGGTTTATAGTGCTATATCAATTCGCGTGCAGAAAGATGAGACACGAGAGCATCACTTTATTCTGCTCAATCTGTGCTGAACTTTTCTGCACAGGTTTCACTTGATGTGTGTAAAGGCGCACCTGCGTAGCGAGCCTGGTAGTACTATTTCTATTTCCAAAAAGACGGGCGTGTGAATGCTGTCGCAAAAAGGAAGTCGGGACATTGCAAATGCCAACTTCCTTCTTGTGTGCATGTTTGCATGCCGTGTCTTTTGCTGAATGAATACGTATCAGTCAGACCTCGATACAACAAACCTGGATAAGCAGAAATGTCGGTTATAGCAAAGTAAATGAATAGTCTTGCGAAAGGCATAATGTTGAGAATATACCTTTATAACGAAATTTTGAACATAATGAACTTATTTTCATGTTGATGCAACTTTGTTATTATGAGCTTTGAGTGTAGTTCAGCTTTCTGTTATTAGATGTGAAGCAACCCTTTGACTAGCCTGTGTAACGCGGTCCGTCTGTGTCTCCGTGCCAACTCGTCGCGTCGCGCTCCCCTCGCCGCAGGTTTTTGGGTGGTGCCAAGTAGGTCACGCCTTCCCTTGCAGTGCGCAGTGATGACTCCCTCGCCTGCCGGCGATCTCGCCGTGTGTCACCTCTCTCGCTTCTCCCTCTCCACCACTCGCAACGTCCAAGTGCACATCGAGTAATCACTCTTTCAGCTCATTTATCTGCGATGGAGGGGACGCCAGAAAGCGAAGCTCCTTTGCTCGCCTTAACATGCGCCGAAGCGATTTGGCTTAACACGGCCATCGCCGGCGTTGAGCAGAGCCGATCGCGTTCACGAATGGCGATGCTGCGCCTGCAACACCGACGAGGCACGAGCCAAGGAAGTCAAGTGCAAGTGTCAGCGCAAGAACAACAACAACAACACCGGCCAGGTTCGAGTCAAGAATGCCAATCGCGGCCGTGTGCAAAGCTGCTGCTTCGCATCCCATCAGGGTTCCCTTTGGGAAGATGTCGTTCGTTTTTCTGAGCATTTCCATGTTTTTTTCGAATAAAACCAGTTATCAATAAGCACTCGTTCGGTTGTCTTGTCATGTCCCGTCTTCGTGTGCTCAAGTCTACTCCTTCCTTTTCGCAGGTGCTCCCTCAGCAGTGGAAAATGGAGCAGGCGGCCACGGTGGTGCTTACAACGACGCGTCGAGTCACAATCGCGAGTCTGATGCTGACCGCTGGATTCCTGCAGCACCTCTGGCGCACCCTGGTCCGCTGGCGGACATGAGCTCTGGGAGGCTTACCTCCATCACTCGGACACCATCAGTGTGCCGGCCGAAACGAGGGGTTCGCCCCCGCGGATTGCCCGGAGGGCCACCTTTTCTGGCGTGGTGGACCGCATGGAGGTCACCGACCGCACTTCGCCGGAGCGGTGACAGCCGGTGGCGTTGCCTCTTGCAGCCCCTTCGGACGTTTCGAGAGCAACGACACTCCGAGTGATGTAGAACAAAAAAGAGAGAACTGTCTTGACAAATGGTGGCGGTCTTTCTGCCATGGTGGTAGATGACGTTGATAGCGCTACTCTCGCCAACGCTGGCGTTGCGCCGTGCCGCTAGATCTTGCGATCATTGCTGAATCGAGGTTGCAGGTTGGTTGTGATGCGTGGTTGCAAGGGTCTAAAAAATCCTCGCGTTATAGCCGCAGCATCCTCTAGTCGCTTGAAGTCAATGAGATGCTGTGCTCCATTTCATACTGACGCTGTGGTAGATAGTATGTAAGAAGGTCAGCCATCTAAGCCCATCAATTGAGGTTTGACCCAGAAATTCTCTAGGGGTGAACATTTTGAGAGCGGAGTGGTGTTAGACACTAAGTTTATGAATCTCAAGCTTCGAACTTCCCGTTTTTAATTTGCATTTTATTTTCATTCGTACATTTTTTAATATCTACAGCACACATAGAAAACGAAAGTAAGGGCGCTGGGGTTCTAGCGCTGCTACTGCAATTATTTTGACACTGCAGAGCCAACTGTTGAGACTTTTCCTCCGTAACCAAGTGGTGGAATGTACGGCTCAGTGGTATTACACGTGCACTGTTGCTACTTAGCGGTTCATTATACACACATCAAAGGGTTCAAAGCATAGGGGGTCTGTCAAAAATGGTGGACAGTAAAATTAAGCAGTGTAGTTGAGACATGTAAATCTGGCTCAGAAGGTTTGGTTATGCCAACATGCCTGTTTTAGTTTGGCTAAAAGGAACCGTTTATGTGGATGTTTCTTGACTGTCACAATGGATTTGTTAGATTACACGGCTATGCATTACAAAGTAGTTGCACGTGATGGGCATTTCGTAAGCAGGCTTATTCCTTATTTTTAGGGCGGTTCTCCAATGTCACCTAACTTACGTCAACTTGAAGCCATGTCTTGAGCACACCAGCATTATTCACCGCACCGTGCGCCACAAGTCACTACCACAAGCATCACAATGTTTTCGAGTCTCCACGCCAGGTGCATGTGCCCTGTAACACCTCACGACTTTGCGTTAATACCTGCATGGATGCCAAATTTTGCAAAGCACTTTGAGTATAATACAAGAGCTGCTTGTACTGTATGCCACTGTCACGGACACCATCCTCCACGAAGCGAATTTGATCGCTCGCTGATGTGTTGCTACCATAATTAGAAGTAGTTATGCTGTAGTAAAGCAGACTGCCAGAAAAAAAAAAAGGCGTCACCGTCATTAGATGCGATGAGTGATTCGCAACTGCTTGGCAGTTTTTATACCTTTCATTATTGTATGCTCCGATGTGATATTTTAGTATGTTTCCTTTTAATACGAAGCGCACCACTCTTGCTTCAAAATGTGGGCAATGTTGCTGTATTTTAGTGACAATGCACTGCAAGTAGGGAAAAAGAGTACAAGCAAGACCGCGCAGCAGCGTACGGGAAATATGAAAATGGAGTACAAGTCTCACGAGAATGTAAGGCCATTGTCTGACAGCCTGTCCTCATTCAGAGCGCCAGTGTGTGACAAGAAGTTTTTTGAGCCAGTGGTGATGTTTCCGTCTAATTGCAGCTTTCGATGCCTAGATGTGCTGCACAAAGCAACACAAGTTGTGACTTCTCTGACCCCGAAATTTCAGTGCAGGCACAACATTTAGTGCGGCTGTTTTTGTGCAGCTGATGGTCGCATCAGGCATCATTCTTTAAAGAATGAAGTCTATGTCCAAGTCGCACTGGTGCTGGAGTTAGTTTTTGTAGTGCGCGGAGAGGAACTTGAAGTTGGGCTTGTGGTTTAAAGGGCAGTGCTGTGACAAGCAGGTTATGGTTGCAGTCTAGCATGAGTGGTTTCCGCAACACTTTTCTTGGCATTGACTATGTGCAGTGTGTTGAATTCATGGCAGCGATGAGCTGGCGCTTGTGTTTAGAGCTGTGTTGTATATCTGTCGAAGGCATTTAACTAATGCATATTGCAATGGAAAGCGGGTGCTTGGAAGAAGCACACATGCTCACCTATAGTTGATACATTTTTTTGTTGGCACAGGGAATGTGGTAATCATTTGAATAGTTCCATAATTTGGTCTGTGAGCATGCAAATGTGGCTCCCGTCTTTGTTGACACCTCATAGCACTGCCTTCCTTTTCACTGTGGTATGGTGCTGCGAGTTGCAACTTGTTTAATGTGATTGTGTCTGTTTGTCGAGTTTGTGTGTCTTCTTTTAATGCAAATGTTTTAAATGTGTTTGCATCTTAAAGCCACATTGTTCTGTATTTGTCTCCATGTGTCCATACTTGATCTTATATTTGCTTTCTTTCTGCCTCTATATTTGCTTTCTTTCTGCGCAAAATCTTGCCTCTAGCAAGATTTTGCGCATTTTTACCATAGTGGTTGTGTGCAAAATTTATGTGAATAGGCAGCGACGTTGAACTATGGACTTGAATGCTGTTTCTATGTAAACGGAGAAATGGTATCGTAATGAAGTGGTACTGAATAAATGCATAAAAAAAAGTTGCCTTCTCTGTTTGTTTGATTCCCCTGTGAGGTCAGGTAACAATGCATTACAAACTATGTAAACACTTTGAGTGTGCCTAGTGCCAGTTCAGGCCGATTATCGAGAATGTATAGCTTGCATGTCAGTTCGCAAGCGTAGATAAGCTGGCGAATTCCAGCGATAACAAAACTGCTTATCGCATGCATTGCAGAACGCTCTGTATGAATGTCGATCTTGTCATTTTCCATCCTTGCCACTGCTTATCTACGTATGGTACATAGCACCCGCCAGCTACGGCTTCGTTCTCCCGCGTAGTAACAGGAACGGATCTGTGAGGGCATGCTTTCGCGTGGGTAAACTCTCAAAATAAGATTAGAATAATTTTCACGGTCACCGTGAATGGAACGGGGAGGCCCTGAAAATAACGGAGTCGACGAAAAGAAGGAGGGGGGGGGGGGGAGGGAGATGAGTGTGTTTTGTATTTTCCTTTCGCATCAGCAGCGCGCAGTGTGCTCTTTTCTTTCGCTCGTTGAACGGTTGCACCAGGCTGAACTTCTCGGGCCCCCATTTAAAGGCCCGACGGATGATTCACGCAGTCGCTTCTTTGTGCGCGACAGTCATCGGCGAGCGACGCTGAAGCCGCCGATTTCGACGAACCCCAAGAGTCGACGACGCGGACTCGGGAGGGAGGCAGAACTCTCTTGATGGATGTTGTGGAGCCCTCTCTGAGCTCCTCTTCACCACTGCGGCGGCTTCACGGTTCCCGTCGCCGTTGCGGCAGTCAGCGGCCGCGCTTTTGACCTGTCGCCGAAGCCCGCCGTATCGAGGAGATCGCAATGGTGAGCTACTACTACTACTACTACATATGCTAATTTGTCTCTCTCGTTATGCGCGCCAGCCCCATGCAGCGCTCGCGCACAACATGCTGCCGAAGTTTCGTTCGTTATGAAGCGCAGAACGCACGCAAGGAGCACGAGGGCTAGCGCTGTTTCTTTCGCTTCGTGTTTTTTTTTTTTTTAATCGGTGAATTTGCACGACCTGTGGCGGGCACCTGCGGTTTGAGTCTACGTTCATCTCCTGGCGGGGATGATTCACTGCCTTGGGCTACACTTCATGGGCGTCACCTTTGCGTCACCGAACATTTGATAGCACCTGTGTAGTGCGCGGTACGACAACTAGCAAAGGCGCGCAGGCCGCGCTTTTTAACGAATGTTTCCGTCGTCACGGTGTCATTACACATGCTGTTAGCAAAACAACTGGACTCGGTGTTGCTCAGTTGCTCACGAGCGTTTGTTTCGCGCTTTTCCTATTCGTTACATTGCGTGAAACACGGAAAAAAAAAAAGCTTGCTAAACTCAACACACACGACAATGACGCAAGGGCGCTTAGGTTTCTGTTCTGTTCGGGGAAAAGCGCGCCGCACCGAAACTGGACGTGGCTTTATGGTGCTTGTAATTGTCGGCTGTGTTAATTCGTTAGCGCTGGCTTTTCATTTTTCACACGCGTGTCGCGGAAGTGCAAGGAGAGAAATCGACAATCGAGCGATCGCTCAAAAACTACATTTTTTTGTTTCTTTTTTGCGAGATTGGTACCCGTCTTGATACGTGATCGCCAATGGGAGTCCTGCATGGATGCGCGCGAATTTCTGGAAATGCGCATATTCGGGTTACGTACCGTAAGTAAACTACTTGAAAATCTGGCGCCCTGTCTCCTTTCGTTTCCTCCTTGCTCCGATTTGTGCCACACGTCTTTCGTTAAGGTATGCACCTATACTCGCCTAACGTTTCACTCGGCTGAAGGGTATGACAGCCGCTAATACATTTGTAGTGAAACTTTCTGACTGTGAAACTAAAACATTTGATTACATTTCTTTTTTGTAAATGTGGAGCGATTCTCACGTGTACGCCACCACTTAACATGGAGTTAGACATGTACTTGGTTTTGCTGCGGACATACTCCAACTGATGCATCGTCTAACTCGTACAGTGATATCGACCTGGTAGGTGGCAGCGTAGCTTATCAATGAAAAGGCAGCTGCGGTTTGAAAGAACTGGCTGATGTAGACATTTTGAGAGATATTCGGTGTTTTCTTTTGTCTATAGTTCTCCTGTCAGATAAGCACACTACTCTATCAAACTTCTGTCTGTCTCATTTCTTCCAAGCTGCAATGTTCCTATCTGAAGAAATTATCATTTGCCTTTTTTTTTTTTCATATGTCTGTGCATTTTATTTGTACATTTATTCCTACGAATGTGCAGTTTTGCAAGTTCCAGGACGAGAACGCTAAGACGGCATCTTGTCAGCCCCATTAGTGGAACGCACCTGCAGTCTGTGTTTCATGTACCTTCTTTGCTCTGTTTATGTGTGGTTGAGCTGCTGTGCCAATATGAAGTACGACCAACTGGCCCAAGTCTCAGGCTTCCTATTGTCATTTTATTCATATGTTTAGACGTCCACTAATGGATTCAGACTTCTGAAGCCATTTAAAAATCAGAGGTGTGTTCAAACTGAGTTCGTAGTTACGAACAGTGCACGGAAAGGTGAGGCCGTAGAAATAGTTGGGTGGGGCACACCTGCCGTGTCTGACAACCGCTGTCAACTATAGTCTAAATCTTTCTGAATGAAATGCGGTTCTTAGAACAGGGTGTGTTATTTTAGCTTGTGTAAAGTAGCTGTGCTTTTCCATCTGATAATTTAACATGAAGCTCTTCCTATGAGTACAACTGAACCCTGTGATAGCAAAGTAGCATCAGGACAATAAATTAGTGTTATAATCAATATTCAATGTAATAGTAGACATAAATGTAGGATCCAAGAAATTGGCAGTCTCGTTCGTGCAAATATCCTAAGTACAAAAACGCAGTGTCACCAACCTTCTCCTTGGCACGAGTTTCTGAAGCTTTCTCGTTCTATTCACATGGTAGCTTATTTTGCAATTCTTTCGGACCATTAAACAGATGTGGTTGGCAATTTTCATTCAGTATTTATTTTGCTTTTTTATGCTACCTTCAGAGTATTAACCCTTGTGTGAAGAAACATTTCTTCGTTACACCAGGTATCATGTTGACCTTTGCAGTTTCATTATTTAAAAAAAGGAACTTAGATGAAGCTTGACCGACCAAAGCTGGCGTTTAGTTTGCTGTAACTTATAGTACGCTATACTATTGTTCGTTACAGCAAGGTTCAAATTTACTCGCTCTAAGCGCTCTCCATTCCTCAGCTCTCTTCAATGCTGGACACGCCAGCTGTATTTTCAATAGAGGTGAAAATGCTTGAGGCTTGCGTACTTAGATTTAGGTGCACGTAAAAAAAAAAAACAGATGGTCGAAGTTTGCAGAGCTCTCCACTACGGTGTCTCCCATATTCATTTAGTGGTTTTGGGGCGTTAAAGGGTCAGTAAACAACTTCGAGGTCCAAAGATTCTTATGTAGATAAATACATGCACTTTTGCTGTGTGAACATGCTGCTGCAAAAATATTGCCAATGCATGCTATAATAACGGAGTTACAGGGGTTAGAACATTTGTTTCACGGGCTTCAAATTTTTGCACAGCCTCGCCACTCTCTCTGTCATAGGGAAGGGGAAGGCGTAGCGTGTCGTTGTGACTCCGCCCACTTTGGCAACGTGGCACGACGTCGGCAACACGTCATCGGCGTGCAACCAATGACCGAGCAGGGCATACCCGGCACGAGCACGTGTCGTAACGATACGGCAGAAAACCCAGTTCGTGGAGCACCCCTCCCCTAGCGGTAAAGTAGCGAGATGCCTCTTCATCTCGGAGGCCTTCGTTCCGGCATTATTGCTTCTTCCCGCAGTCACGGGCTCTACGAAACGGCAGAGGGCAGAACAGGAAAATGAAAACGTGGACTGCATGGCCGAAACTGCATCACCGCAGAGCCAAGACTCTGTGTCATAGGGCAAAGAACCAATCGACGTGCTCAGTGGTATGTGAAGTTGCCCGTGGGCAAGCTTTCGTCACTGTGCGTGTACGAGGAGGATTGGTCAGGCGAAGGAAACAGGCGCAGGGTTGTTTTTCCTAATGGAGAGTCGGCACGCAGCGCTGTAGTATTCGGAAAATACGATCGTCACGGTCTACTGTACACGTTGTTGAGCTTGTTTGTGGGGTGGAACGAAAAAGTCCGAGCCTGTTTAGTTGCCCTTTAAACCCCATCACTTATTCCGATTATCAAAGAAGTTTTTTTCTGGCTAGCACGCTTATGCGAGATGGCCCCGTTCCCTCAAAGTTTGGCCACCGGAAACGTTCTTCGGTTGCTCGTGCTTTGTAGAAATAGCAAGATCAACAGGGAAAGGAAGCAAAGCAAGAACAACATTTTACAGCATGCAAACGAGACAAAAATGCCCAGAAACACAAAAGTATCTGAGGGCTTCAACCCCCTCCCTCTTCTGAAAATGTTTATCTTGTGGTAATACATAATATATAAACATGCATACATAAAGACGTGCACATTTACATGTAGTATTGCCTAATTGTTTTCAGGCAATTAGTGATTCCACTGACTAATCTCTGGAATCTTCAAGTTCAGTAACACCGAAAGTTGGGCGAGTTGGTGATTGTTCATGATTACAAAAAAGCAGCGCACGACGTTTTACACAAAGAGAGACGATAGGGACACCGCTGCACTCTCAACTAGTTTATTTCGTAAACGACCTTGGTTATTATACAACAAGACGGTGTACCACGTGCTACAATGACAACGTATTTTCTAAAAAGCCAACTTCGCAATCGCTCAAAGTAATCGATGCTTGGCTTATACAGTAATTTACAGCTGGTTATATAGCCCACTGTATATTTACAGCTGGTTATATAGCCCACTGGTTATATAGCCAGCTGTATATTATACAGTATACAGCTGGTTATATAGCCCACGATCTGAGAAGCCCCTGCTTAGCTATTCTTCCGGGCATTCAAAGACAGTTAAGAATGGCATAGCATTCTCTTGTCTCCGCGCTGCCTTGGCCAAATCTTGTCCCCACAAAGTTAATGATAGCTTCATCAGACAAGTAGATAGATTGGCTAGTGCGGGTTACGAAGAGCATGTTCTGCGCAGGACCGCACAGAAGTTGGTTCATCTTGTGCGCAAGAATATATCTTCGGAGCAGCCTCAAATTGAGAGGAATTATGAAGAAAGGAAAAAGAAATGTGTCTCCATACCCTATGCGCACAGTATATCACATAATCTAAAGAATGTAGGCAGCCGGTATGGCTTACAAGTTGTTTTTTCTGCACCTAACAAACTAGGAAAGATATGCGCTAGGCTAGATAGGAAGCGATTGACAAAAAAGGATAGGTGTCGGTGCCCTGTTAAGCACAGTGTTTTGTTTGTGGAGTGCAGAACCGCGGTGGTTTACTGTTTGCTCATGTCGTGTGGGAAAATGTACATCGGTCAAACAGGCCGGTGCATAAATACAAGGTTAACGGAGCACAAGAGAGCATTAGCTAATAATGCTTACTCGCACTTAAGACGGCATTGCTTAGAATGTGGCTGTTCCCCGCTGTTCTCTGAGACTAAAATTCTTTCCAGCCACAGAGATAAGATGACAAGGGAAGTGATCGAGGCCTTCCACATCGCAAAAAGAAAAGATTACTGTATAAGCCAAGCATCGATTACTTTGAGCGATTGCGAAGTTGGCTTTTTAGAAAATACGTTGTCATTGTAGCACGTGGTACACCGTCTTGTTGTATAATAACCAAGGTCGTTTACGAAATAAACTAGTTGAGAGTGCAGCGGTGTCCCTATCGTCTCTCTTTGTGTAAAACGTCGTGCGCTGCTTTTTTGTAATCAGGAATCTTCAAGCTTTAGGTATCCTCCAAAGAGCTGACTACGGGCCTCTGGAGGACTGATTTTCCAGCAATTAGATGTATAGATGTAGTATATCCCTTTGCACCAGACTTGTGTAATTTGATGCCAAGATTTTGGAGACTCAATTTAAAAGAAGTGGAAGGGTTCAAATAATTGATACTGTGTTTTACAGCAAGCAACTGTAATTTCAGCGTAATTATCTAGCGATTGTGGTGTCAGTATTGCCACATTTCTTCATAAACTGAATTCAACGACCCACTCAAATTAGATGTGATAGTTATCTGCTGGCAGCCAGCATTCCTTAAAAGCTAAAAGAAGTGTCGAAATGTCCAACAGCTCGTTAAACATGGCACTACCTTCCCTAAAGTGGGCCTGTGTAGCAGAACATGTCAACCACAAGTGATGTGATATCAAGGAACTTTATGCAACAAGTATGTTTAATTTACCATTAGCTGAGTGTTTAAGTCACTTCCTTGTGCACAGGAATGGCAAGACCAAGTTGAGTCTTCCAATGAGGATGGCTTGCTCAAAAAGACATGTTTTGCAACCTGTACTTGTCATTTTGTTGCGGTGCAGCCGCTGAGCGCAGACTCTGGTGGGGTGAGGAAGCTGCTCCGGTCGGTGCTGGCCCGGTGCTGCTCCCTGACGCACCTGGTGGCCATCTTCGACGTGCTGGTCCTTCTGGTGGCGGTCATCTTCCAGGGCTCGACGCTCGATTTCTATCTGATCCAGCACAACCAGGGCTCGGTCGCCTGGTACTTCTGGTTCCTCGCAGACTTTCTCGTCCTCATTGGCATCATGTCGGCCGTCTTCCTGGCGCGCCGCCACTTCCGCCGGTTGGCGCTCTCTCCCGTAAGTGTTGAACTCCGCTGTAGCACGAGCATCGGCAAGGGTGGTGCAAAGAGGGACACTTGCCCCCACAAGCCATGCCAGCACTCCCCCTCTGTGATGTAACGAGGGTTCACACTCCCTAAAGCGAAATCCAGCCCACACTCATGTTCTGTAGTAATACATGCATGCAAAGATTATGTGAAAGTTTTAATGAAAGAATCGTTCTTTTTTAAATTAATTTTTAGGTCTTTGCACAGAGTTCTGATACTTCTATGGATTGCAAAACAAGTGAGTCTCTTGAACATGAAGGAGATTAATTTATAAAAACATAATATTGTTATGATGGAATGGGTTTATTTAACGGGGGGCTGATGAAAAAAGGGTTAAGGAGCAGTGCTACACTGGCACTACAGTCAAGAGTGACACCACCCGTCTATGGGAAGTCGAGGCCAAGAATTTGTTTCATAATCCACATATATTAAACAATTTTTTTAAGTAGCATCTCTTTCTAAATAAATTTTTGTTGTTACCAGGACTCATCAGCAACCTTGTACTTAACAACAATAACAACGAGAATACCTTTTATACAGACATTTAGAATGAGTGTGACTGTGCGCAGGACCAACCAGACGATGCCACGCCCGAGCCAGAACCGCCGCACCCGCTCCTGGGCCGCTTCCCACTGTGCTACCTGTCGTGGCTGCTGTACGCTCTGCTGCTGGTGGCCAAAGTGGTCCTGCTGTTTCGCATGGACGTGGCACAGAAACTGCAAGGTTGGTGTCTGCTGCGCTCTCTTATGCTGCGTTCTCGCTTGGACATTCACTGGCAACCGTGGGACAGAATCTGCTTTGGTGGTACTGGGATCCGCCAGAACAGCCCTTTCCGCACCGATTGGTCCCAGAACGATTATTTTGCGACACCCACCGCTGGTTTCTCTCACCGCAAATCAATAGAAGCGGGTCCCAAAAATTCGAAAAACAGCGGCAAGCTTGTATCGCGTTCATTGAAGCCCTTTGTAAGTACTGTTTTCTTTTCGATAAGCGCCAAGTCGCTGTTCTCACGAGTAGCTATAGATCTTGACCTACCCGTTCAAGTACCCTATGTTGTGACCTCACAGAAAGGGTAGTGTTATCTAGGTATGACCAAGCTTCTTTAGTGATTTTAGATATCGGTGAAACTTTGTGCTAAAGATGGACTTCATTATTTTTGACATTGTGGCAATTTTTCGACAGTTGCTGCTGCAGGAGCTTTACGGTACGCGATAGGAAAGTTTGTTTTGGGGAGGGGGGGGGGGGGGGGCTTCTTCCATGCGAGCGCATTGAAAATGTGGCTGTAAAGATAAGCCAACCAGAATTGTGTCATCTTCATATACGTCAGCACAGCTGCATTGCCCTCAGACGGAAGATTCCTGTTGCGCATTGATCCAAACTGACTGCGAGAGCATGCACTGGATTCTCAACTAAGGATCGAGACACTGAAGGATTTAGAGCTGGATTATAATATCAACCATATAAACAATCGTTAACAATCAAACAAACCAACAAATCTTCAAATGTGGCCTGGCCTCCATTATTAGCTTGAGCTGCATGCCATTGGTGGAGGTAATTACAGAGGCCACGCTTCAACAGCACTGCCGTTACAGATGATACGGCATCACAAAAACGTCATCGCATTCGCTTGAGGGTCTCCAGATGTTCGGCTGTCACTGCCACTGTTTTTTGTCAAGAAATGCTATTTGCATTCGCTCTTGAGAACTCGAACATCAATGGTTGAATTTAGCTCTCAACAAACTGATTGGACACTCTAAAGTAATTATCTTTAGAAAGCGCTGCAGCTTAAGAAGGCAGGAGAGGCCCTGCCCTGATGACTCAATTGTACGTGGCAGCCGATTGCCTTCGTAGCCATGAAAATAGTCCTGCTTGTGTAATTGGCGATGGTCTCTGACGGCGTTTTCACTGACCATACAGCTTATGGCATTTGTGACATTGGCGTCCATTGATGCAGGCTCGTTTTTATTCTCCTTTGAGGAGGAAATGACCCTGCCTTCTAAAGTTGCACCCGACTTTAACTACTTACCTTCTAAGGGCAACTCGTTACCTGCTTGTTCACGTAACTGGCAACTTTGGCACCGCCAATTTTTACACAGTAACCGTGATGTTTTTCCGTTATGACTGCCAGAGACATACAGCAATTTTAATGATATTCCTGAAGTTTTTAGCCTCATTCATCGCCTGGCTTGCTACTCCAGATGTCGAGTGATGACTACAATATGTACTATGATCACGGATACTCTGCTTCAGTGGCTCAAGTTGCATCTTGACCCTGTTCTTGGTGTTGTGTGCACACGCATGTCTCAATTCTTGTTGGTGATGATTGTAGAGGGCGCGTGATATTAATCACTCCAGTGTTGTTGGGTCTGGGGCGCGCTCGATGGTATTGGGTACATAAAGAATGTTGTACTAATAAACCGGGTCATTTGTGTTGGGAACGCGGAGCGTGGGTCTCGTTGCTGCGGTCCTAGAGCTTCGGCCTGCGTCCCTGGTTGCCTCTGCTTGAACGCGCCCACTGTGGTGTGAGAAGTGGGATCTCTGGTTCCTGCCTTCCGTCATGGCTAACAACGACGACATGGGTAACAACCATGCTCGCGTTCCCACTGGTAGGCTCACCACTCTTCCTGGTTTTACCCCGGCGGTCACCGGTCTTCCTGTTCCTGCCTTCACTCCTGCCAGTCTCCGGAGCCCACCTCCGTTTTTTTTCGACGATGCTGGCGAGTGGCTTCCCTGGCTACGACAGTTCGAGGACTACGCCTTCGCTACTGGCATGCACGCAACGCCGGACAAGCTGCGGGTTAGCACGCTCCTTTACTGCATGGGTCTCCAGGCATACGTCGTCCTCAGTTCCCTCATGTCCGACAAAGATGCTTACAAGTCTTGCGCAGAAGTCACCCGGTGGCTCACAAGCTACTTCATGCCCCCAGTAAACGAGTCGCTTCCACAAGGGGACGCAACGGCCCGGCGAGACAGTCGACAGTTTCTTCACGGCCCTGCGAAACATGGTATGCAAGTGTAATTCTCCGTCGCCAGCTGTCGAAGAGCGTCTTGTTCATGACCGTTTCATCGTGGGTTTGCTGGACTCTCTTGGACAAACTGAACCTCGAGCCTCTCCTTGAATGATGCACTCGTGCAAGCCCGTCAACACGAAGACGCGGAGTGCGAAAAGCAACGCCTGACCTTCGCTGCTGAGCAAACGCCGGCGGCGTCTCACGTCGACACGGCTGCTTCCCGTAAACGATCGCAGTGTCGTAGTGGATGACATGACAAACGAGACTCTGGCAAGAAGAGCCACGGCGGCGAGGCCTCGGAAGCTTCGAAAAGCAGTCGCATCGGGCAGTGCCAATTTTGCGGTCACGAGTTTCATTGACGGTCGGACTGCCCAGCTGCCAAAGCGATTTGTAGTCCCTACAAAAAATGAGGCCATGTAGCATTGGTATGTCGCTCGAAGCAGCGTCTAGGATCTGTGGAGCTACATGCCGTCGCGGCGGTGGCTCAGAACGGACGCTAAGTTGAAGTGCACGTCGACGGACACCCTCTTATCTTCAAAGTGGACTCCGGCGCCGACGTCTCGGTGGTTCCACGTACATTTCTTGTCTGTTCAGCCGAACTCGACAAGCCGCGTGACGAAGAACTTTTTGGGCCCAGCAAACAAGCTCTTAAGCTTCTTGGTACCTTTGCGCAGCTCTGTTTTGGCGGGGCAGGCAAATTAACAAACGACTATACGTCATCGAAGGTCTAGAGAAACGTCTTCTCGGCTATCTCGCCATCGTTGCCCTTGGCGTTGTCAAGTTTGTCGACACTGTCACGCCAGCTCAGCTGGAAACGCCGGCTCGAGACAAGCCTCCAGCCCTTTTCACCGGCCTTGGCACGTTCCCGGGAAAATACATGATCCGTATCAAGCCTGATGCGGTGCCGTACTCTCTCAGCACAGCCCGGCGCATTCCAATATCACTACGAAACGTAGTCGAAAAGGAGCTCAACAAAATGGAGCAGGGGGGTGTGATCCGGTGCATCGATGAACCGACGGATTGGTGTGCGGGTCTTGTCGTCCCGAAGCCAGCGAGAGGTTACTGGCTTTGTGTGGATTTAACCAAACTCAATCAAGTTGTCCTATGCGAACGCCACGTGCTTCCCACCGTTGACCAAACCCTCGGAATGCTCAGCGACGCCCGCATTTTTTTCGAAGTTGGACACAATTTCTGGTTGTCACCAAATACGCCTGGCGCGCGACTGCCAGAAGTATACGACATTTATCACACCATTTGGAACATACTGCTATTGCCGCCTCCCGTTCGGCATAACGTCAGCCACAGAGTACTTTCAACGTCAGATGTCTCGCCTGCTGGAAGGCATAACTGGTGTCGTTAATCTCATGGACGACATCCTCGTGTTCGGCTGCACCACAGAAGAGCAGAAGAGCATGACCAATGTCTCCAAGCAGTTCTCGATCGCCTCCAACAAGTGGGGTTCACCCTAAATGCTGCCAAGTGCAGTTTCGGCGTGATCAGCGTACGCTTCCCTTATGTCCTCGTAGGTGCAAACGGCATCTCTGCAGATCCAGAAAAAGTGGCGGCCATTCAGCGTATGCCAGCCCCTCAGTACATTCATGGCGTGCGGCGGTTCTTGGGTATGCTCAACCATGTGGGTAGCTTCCTCACAGGTCTCTCTCGGACAACTGCGCCAATCCGAAGTCTCCTGAACAAGACTGCTAGCTACATGGACGTGGGGACCAGCGCAAGTCTCGGCTTTTGAGAAGCTCAAGTCCATGCTGTCTTAAGACATTTGCCTCGCAAGGGCACTCCTGACAACGGTCTCCGCAGATGCCAGTTCCTTCAAGCTGGGTGCAGAGCTTCTTCAGGACCAGATTTCAGGTAATTGCCTACCAGTCGCATACGCCTCTCGTGCTCCAATTGAGACTGAACGAAGGTTAACAGGTTCGGCGAATTTTTTCGGGGTCTTCGCTTCACCCTCGAGACCGATCATAAGCCTTTGGTCAAGGTCCTTGGAACAGCGGACCTCGACCTCCTGCCACCCAGGATACAGCGTTTTCGTATCCGCCTCCTTCAGTACCAGTTCGACATCAAGTATGTGCCTGGGAAACAGTCGGCTACAGCTGATGCGCTTTCACGGGACACGGTCACCCAACTCCCAGAAACTCCAATCATTGACAAGGTCGAGCTGTATGTCCAAGAAGCGCTCCGTGCCATCCCTCACACTTTTGCGATCCTACTCGACGACTATCGAGCTCACCAGGCTACAGATTGGGCGTGCGCTTAGCTCAAGACTTACTGCCAGCAAGGATGGCCGCGGAAGCAGAATCTGCCCCTCAACATGGGCCAGTTTTGGGCTCGTCGTGCTGAGATAACTATCCACGACGGCCTTCTTCTCTGCTGTGGAAGCCTACTCGTGTCCACTTCTCTGCGCAAGTACGCTCTGTCCCTGATTCACGATGGGCACCTCCGAGTGGACTGCGGCCGCACCATCGCTAAGGGAGCTGTTTGGTGGCCAACCATGGCGAACCAGATCAAGACCATGGTCGAAAACTGCCCTGATTGCGACACCACGCGGGTCCTGCGAGCTGAGCCACTGCATCCTACCGTAACGCCTAGTAGCCCTTGGGAGCGGGTCGGGGCGGACATCTTTCATCACGACGGAGAAGATTACCTTTTCCTCGTCAACTACTACTCAAGGTACCTCAAAGTGCTGACCCTTGGCTCGACAACGTCCGCTGCGGTGATCTCCATCATTAAAAGTGTCTTTGCAAGACATGGTATCCCTGAGACACTTGTCAGCGACAATGGACCTCAATTTTCTTCGGTACAGTTCCGCGCCTTCTCCCAGAGTTACGGCTTCTCCTATGTCAACAGCAGTCCCAGGTACCCCCAGTTCAACGGTGAAGTCGAGCGCATGGTGCGTACGGTCAAGGAACTCTTCAAGAAGTCTCCGGACTGGCCCTTGGCTCTCCTGTCATGCCGCAACGCACCTGGCATCACCGACTACAGCCCTGCCCAGCTGCTTATGGGACGCAGCCTCTGGACTCGCGTTCCTGTGCCACAGGCCACACTTTTTCCCAAACATCCTTGAGGTGCCGACTTCAACAGGCTCGACACGGCCCAACGTCACCGCCAGTGTCAAGATTTCAACCGTTAGCACGCTGCAAAGGATTTACGTCCCCTGGTGGAGGGGGAGAGAGTGTGGATTCGGGACACAGAGTGCGCGGGCACAGTGCTCAGCCCAGCGCAGCACCCACACTCCTATGTGGTACAGATGGATGTAGATGCTCTTGTTCGCAACCGGAGACATCTGGTACCTCAGCAGTCTCAGGCATCGGACGATGGTGAACTACTGGTTCCTCAGCAGAGTCAGCCATCGGATGGTGGTGACTTCAGCAGCATCAGTCCACTACCAGAAGGATCCCCAACCCCGCTGCAGACTCCCACTCGCCCAGTGCCTGAGTGTAGCAGTCCTCCGTTGCCTGCTGATGTCGTTACCCCGCCACCAGCTGCCTCGCCACAGGTTGTCCCGGCTACCCCTTCAAGACCGCCAGTATCGAGTGTGTGCACATCGTCAGGACGTAGCATCAGGACTCCTGTGCGGCTGCACTTGTAGTGTGCTGTAGTGTGCTGTAACACATCATTACGTTTCATACATGGTGATGTTATGGCCCGTATTGTTTTTGTTCATCTCAAAAGGGGGGATGTAGAAGGCGCGTGATATTAATCACTCCAGTGTTGTTGGGTCTGAGGCACCCTCCATCGTATTGGGTACATAAAGGATGGTGTACTAATAAACAAGGTCACTTGTGTTGGGGACGCGGATCTTGCGTCTCGTTACTGCGGCCCTCGAGCTTTGGTCTGCGTACCTGGCCGCCTCTGCTCGAACGCGCCCACTACAATGATGGAAGGTATGACAAAACAGACTAGAGTTGCGTGATGTTGTGAATGAATGCTGTTGCATTTGAAGTCATTCACGTACATGACAAACCCTGTTACTATTGTTGTGCGCAGATGACAACGTGTACGGCTCCCAGTTTCTCAAGGCAGTGGTGGCGGTGGCGGCCGTGGTCTTTCTGCTGCTCGTCGAGAGTCACAACGAGGCGGGCGCCAGCTCGGAGCAGCGCACCTACCTGCACTCGCTGTGCACGGGCACCACCTTCGAGGTGCTGGACAGCGTCACCTTCCTGGGGCTGCTGTTCCCCAACGAGACCCACCTGGCGCTGACGTACCCGCTTGAGAACGCCGTGCTCGCGCTCACATGCGTCAACTTTGTGCTACCCAGTAAGTGCTGCTTGTTTTATCGTCTCTGAAAGGGCCAGTAAACAGGCTCCGACTTTTTTTTACAATTCGTAAATTAGACCGCAGCGATCACGTTTTCTAAATATTATAGCGCTGCTCGCCGCGCAGAGCCTATATTTCGAAAAACAATTCCCGCAAATCTTTCCTACGCCTGACTGACCCCCTTGCACGCGCAGTGACGTCAACTCGGCGACGTGACGTAGCACGCAGCTCGCCGATTGGTCCAAATCAGGTGCGAAAAAACAGTAGTAATGTCAACGTCAGTTCCGGTTCCCACCCACAGCTACGAAACTGCCTCTTGTTTCTTGACACTGCGGTGAAAGAACCAGCCTCGCAGTTGTCGCGTGCACGTGTACATTCCTCGCTCAACTACAGTGCCTGTGCACACATACGAACGTACTTCGCCCTTGACATGAGCAACACGGGTAAAAAGCGTTGCTCTGTCGTCGGCTGCAAATCGAGCGACTGGGCAGCGCAGAAGCATTGGCACCGGGGGCCTCACGATGAGGCCCTGTGCGCTGCATGGCTGAAGCCAATCGGCCATCCAGCGACGTACGTCGGAGACCTTATCGTTTGTGGTCGACACTTTGCGCCTGACGCTTACACGGTTGACCCGCGGCTGGTGTGGCAAACCGTAAACAAACAACCACGCTTCGCAGCAAGCGGAAGTGCATTGCGACTGATTGAGTTCGCCGATGACCTCAGTCGCTGACGTGCTGTCACGTAGCCGAAGTGGGCGGAGTCACGACGATTGGCTATGCCTTCCCCTTCATGGAAGGAAGAAGAGGGGCGAGGCCGCACGAAAATTTGAAACCAGCTTAGACCGATGTTCTAATCCATGTAACTTCCTTAATATAGCACGTGTTCGCAAAATTCTTGCGGCAGCATGTTCGCAAAGAAAAGCTTCACATATATCTCTTTTTAAAAATTTTTAGACCTCAGGGCTGCTTACTGGCCCTTTAGGCTACTTAGAAGTCGATTAGGGCAGTGGTTCTCATATGGGGGTCCACGACACCCTTCATCAAAAAAAAAAATAATAATAATAATAATAAAGTGCTCTTTTGGAGGTCCACTACCTGCCCTGACGGTGGCCTTTTAATAAGCTCTAACACATACTAATCCTGCGTTGCAGTGAAGCTGACTTACGAAGCCCCTTTTTTATGAGATGGCAGGATAGCTTCAGTGCAGTTTTCTACGACATATGCACGCGAACATACTTTTTCTGGGCCTGTATGTTTGAAAAGCAAAGCTAGAAACTGAAGTTCCTTCTTGCGCTTTCCGCCAGCTAGGTTAAGTAACGCCTACTCGTCCTTTCCCTTTACACAAGTCCCCAGCCCAGCGGAAGCCTTAGTGCCGCCATGATGCTTCTGCTGCTTTTCCAGTTCATCCACCCTCCCCATGGAGGAAGGAAACCTCACACCACCCGCCAGACGCACCCAACCCGCCTCATTCATGGCATCCCAGCACTCGGCTGTCGGCCGCATCGGGCAGTCTGGTGCGCAGCAGTGAGGTGGCATTCCTCGCGAGGCAGGAACACGGAGCGTAAGCTCAAGACAACACTTGTGGAACGAAGAAAGAAATACTTACTTTTTCGTGCGTGCACATGCGTGTGCAGGAACACGGTGGAAGGAAGTGGCTCAACAACTTCCTTTCGAAGCTTCGGAACTGGAACTAGGTGACGGTGGCGGAACAAAAGCGGCTCTAGACGTGATGGAGGGGCTTTGCTGGAAACAGGTTGAATTTGTTTGCAGACCACACAACTTATTGACAAGTCGTTGAGATTGAATTTGCGTAGCGCTCGAGTCTGACCGTATCTTGTCTGGAAGAAACAAAAGGCACGAGTTTTGTGCCGCATGTTATAATAGTTTTTCTTCCTTTTCCTCTCACTGCAAGTGGTCCCTCATTACTTGTTGCACACGTCCACAAGGTGTCCCCGTAACATCCATGGCTGAGAACTACTGGATTAGGGGATGCAAATTCAATTCTTGCCATCTCAATCGTCGTTTTCTTGCCAAAAAAATTTGACCACCGAGTACCGCATAGCGCAATTTCTACCTTGCTACGTGTGTTATTATAGCGATGCTGATGTGTAACAACAAAAACAGTCTAGTCTGCAGTACTCTTTTAAAAACACTGTATTTTGTCTAACCTAATTGAATCGACAGACAGTGATGAAAGCAAGGAAAGTGTAGATGATTACTTGCATGGTCTAACTGTAATGTAGTAATTATGATATTAATCTAATGAAACTAACTAAAGTGGATGAAAAGACAACTTCCCACTGATACACTGGCAAGTACTGAATTGAAAATCTCCGGACAACATGCATGAATCTCTACCATTTGCAGTGGAGCCAGTGTCACTCGTAGCCATGATGGCGTCTGTGGAACACTGCTTTTTGGCTAGCTGGCTAAAGCTCACGTGTTTTCGTGCACAGAGGAGGAGGAGGAGGAATAAATGAGGAAGGACAGGGAGGTTAGCCAGTTCTCAGACCGGCTGGCTACCCTGTACTGGGGAAGGGGGTAAGGGGGATAAAGGATGAGACAAATGAGACGTTGTAAAAAAAAGGGAGAGAGAAGGTCATCAGACGATCCACGACGCTGTTTACAGTCTGTCTCTAAGACCACCTGCCCGCAGAAAGCGCAACAACGCTTTCAATGCCTTGCGTGCAGAGGACGGTCTCAGCCAGTGTCCTAATACCCTTTCTTCCGACAATTGGCGATTGTCTATTCTATCTAAAGCTTTTGACAGTTCTTTTCTTGGCACGCTGAAATAGACGATAAAGTAAATGGGGTGAACAACTACTGCAGTCACTCTGTTGTTGGAGCATCGGAGGATGCGTTATCCAAATGTTGTAGGTTCAGCCGAAGCCGGCAGCAAGTTGTCTTTTCGTCCACGTTAGTTCCTTTACATTTATACCTTATTATCACAGGGGCGTGGCCACAGCCTGTGCAATGCAGAAGTAACTTTCCACCATTATCCTACTGTTGTAACATTGAATCCATAACTTTTTTCATGTTGAAAGATCAATCTCTACACATGCGTTTTTTTTTTGTTCACCATTTGGTATTCAACTTTCATCTGCGCAGCCCTCGCCCTTTTCAAGTTGAGCCAGTGCGAGTTTGGCCAGCTGCCGCGGCCCCTCGGTCTCAAGCTGCTCTACAAGGTCTTGCACATGTGCCTCATCAACGTGCCCTACCTGGGCATCCGCATTTACCTCTGGAGCTTCTTCGGCCACGACGTCTCGCTCTTCCTTATCAAGAACCTGCTTGGCATCTACTCCGCGCTGCGCACGCTCATCCCCGAGCTGCGCCTCTACATCTTCCTTCTCTCCAACCGGCGTCGAAGCCACACCTGCATCGCCGCCGATCCCATCGAGCTCAAGGTCATCTGCGAAAAGGACGACCGGCACGGGGACAACGATGGGGTGCCCGGCCGATCGGTCGGGAATGTGCTCTAGCCCAGACGTGAGTGCTGTGACTTCCTCGGACACGAATGACGTCGTGCGCTTTTGACATGCCTAACCGAATCAGACTCGTGTTGGTGTGTTGTCTTGTGCCTCCGTTGAAGACTCTGTAGACGCCACACCTTATTTTCTGAGCGTGCCAGCCTAAAGAGTGTTTTTTATTTGTTTACTCAATATGGGTTTGCGAGTGACACCGTCGGCTCAAACGTACATATTTCGCTGGTTTCTCGAATCACGAATTGCTCGATGTGTAAAAAAGAGGAAAGAAAGAACAGCCTCAAAACGAAAAGGAAGGTGTCCCTACCAGTCATGAGCGCCACACATGCGAGATTTGAGAATCGCGGAGGTGAGTGGACACTGCCGCTTACATCACTGGAAATTTGAAACTGCGTCAACAATGAAACCCTAGCAAGTGGGGCCCAGCTTCAAGACTGCTCCATCGTTCTCAAACCTGGCCCATGTTCAGGTGCTTGGCATTTTGATGCAAGAGCACCTGCCGGCTACTTAATGTACAATCTCGTCTGGGGAAGTCCAGCCCGAATGCTGCGTGACCTCTCCGCTTCTGAAGACTGCAGTTTCGCGTTTCGCTCTCATGCCGAGGAAAGTATGGGTACGTAGTTCTGGTCGCATGCAAAGCGACCCGTAGGTTGCTTCGAGGACTGCTCACCGATCAAAGCTACCGGGCCACAGTGCAGCATTACCTCTCGGCAGCTTGTGCAAGTGCGGTTTGTTCATTTGTTGAGCTTCGGCTTATTGCAGCTTCTCTCCAGATGCTGCAGTACCTTCTCATAACTGCGACATGTATTTTACCTTTTTTCTTCATCGTTGAGAAATGCTTAGTAAGCCTGTTGTGTATGTGATTGCACCTTTTGTACAGAACAACAGCACTCGTGAATCTCCTCACCCTAGTGCATTGAAGCTCAGTGTCAACTGTGGCAGATTATTGGTATTGTATCAACATATTGAGGACATCTAGCTAAGACATGGTTAGTTCAGCACCCTACGGTAAAACTTCAGTGATCGATTGTGGACTGCCGGGGCTATTGCTATCGCACATTGCTGAAGAGCTGGTATCACTAAGAACAACTCTGAAGGCATTTTCCTTTATTTAATGATGCATACTTTGTAATGCTGTCAATCAAATTTTGTGAAGTAATTTCATGCCAGTATGGGGCAGCTTTATTGATGTGTCTTGCTTGAACAGATGCTGAACCTGAAATCTTTATCACCTTCACGGTAGTAGGCATGCAGACTTGGGCAATGACTCTTTTGTTTGTTTCTTTATGCGCTTCGTTTATGCGCATCGTTTATGCGTTTTATGCGCATCGTTTTTTTCTTTATAAGAAAAAAAACGATGCTGCTCGAAGTGCTAAAGAGGTTCCTGAATGATAGAAGTGAGAAGGAAATTGTTAGAGCAGCCATGTAAAGTTATTTAGAGCCATAAACTGGCTGATCGAGCTTATCAGAAGTTGGTATGCACTTCTCCAGTGCGATTATCCAGCAGCTTTTGCCAAAAAATTCCATTTTTTTTTTTTGAACGACATGCTCAACTTACACTGGCTTTGCCTGACGTGAGGTTTCCAAACACCCCCTCGTCCGTTTCTTTAATTCAGGGAATTCCACTCTTACATTCCAGGGATTGCTGCAAAACAGCCGTGCATTTTCAAACTAATTAGTGTTTGACTGGGCAACTATGCCAACTTCAAGCTCAAGCATTTGTGTACAGTGAATGCCAAGCTAGGGCTGCTTTTCTCTTGGACATTGTCACGTAGTCCTGGTTCGATCGACATCTCTGAATCCCAACTCAAGGAGATAAAATAGATGTGACGACATCAAGCCGCTGAACAATCTCGTTAACATATGTGACCGGTGCAAGCCCTGGTATTTGTCGAAGACCCATCACAAAACAGCAGTATTTTTAGCCTTTCAGATGCTAGCTGTTGATGCTATATTGCAGAGGGCAGAAGCATGTTTTTTTTTTTTTCAGCAGTGTTGAAGCATCGCTAACGGCTGTTACTTGACAGCACAAGTTGTTTATTTGTACAGCTATACAGTTGCTGTCTTTGTATATGTGTTTTAAAACAGAGTCGTAGTCATTTGTTTCGTAAGAATGCCACTGTGAAGCTTGTATCTTAGGTCGCTGAAGTTTACGGGACACGTACTGAAGGGCTGAATTGCCGGGATGACTGATCATGTAACTTTGCGAGAGACAGCAGAACATTAACCAATGACACAGATGTGGCATTGCGTCTATTCTTTTCTGTACTGTTCTCATGTGCTTTTAAAAATGGTCTCTATGGAATAACATGTCCAAGCATGCGCTGTTTCTACCCAAAAGCCTCAAGCTCGCTGCTCGTGTCAAAGTCTCCCTGACCCAGACACAACAGTCCCTTGAAACCATGTCCCGTAAACTTTTGCGGCATTCCTGTATGCCTGAGAACTCATTGCCCAAATAGCACTGTTTTCTTTGTGGGAGAACTTTTGTGAGTGCTTTCTACTGAGCGGCTACAAATCTAAGAGTTGTATGTATCACGGTGTATTTGAGGTCCTGTGTATTTGCACAAGTTTCGAATTTCATGTGGTGTGGCATCCTGACGCCTGGATCTACTTCCCTGACGTGTTGCCTCTTGCATAGGCATGATTTATACTGTACAAGTGTTTTGAGACGAGTGTGATAGTGCACATACATTTGGGAGAAATGCAGGGCAGCGGGGGTGAAGCTTTAGTGAGTAGCAATGTCCCATGCTGTGATGTCATGCATTCGCTGCGTGGGATGAGACTTTGTACGCATTCTGTTATGGAATGCTCGGCCTCGCTGAATGCAATTGGTTGAGGCACGCAAAAAATATCACAAATGGGACGTTTGCATGAGCCTCGATTACACATTACTGACATATAAACGTCGCGAATGGGTCACTTGCCGTAAGCGTCGTTTTTGCGACATTTACGCCAAACATTAACGTCATGAATGTGAGGCGACCGGTCAAGGCTGATGCAACTGCCACATAACGTGATGAGTAGATCACTTGGCGTAAGCATCATGCTCGTGGCATTTATGCGAAGCGATTCCGTCACAAATGTGACAATGATTGTGAACCCCAGCCTATTCTGTGCACTCAAGACTGATCATTCTGTTACGAAATGCGCACAAGATTGCCCTGTAGGCATTCATTCACGGCAGATGCATTCCACTTTCACAGCTGCAGCTAATGTCTGGCAATTAACTTAACTAAACTGATAGGCGGCCCTGTCACTGCTGCTTGCAGTAGGATACTCAAGCGTAGACTAGCACTGACGAGCGTTGTTGGCACCGTAAAGCTTACGGGACGCATTAAATGTCGAAGTTGTTTTGTCTGTTGTCCCATCACAGTCACTGCATGTTTTGCACTCACCGAGAGCCAGTAGGACAGCATTGAAGCGATCAAAAACCTTGCCGCACATTCGTCCACGTTTTATGTACCTGCACAGACTGACAGTTGGTGTTGCACAGTTTGTCACAATGTTTATGGACGCTTAAGAGCACCTAAAAGAGCCTCTGAAACAAAGTGTTTTAATACGCAGTCTCGAGATTGTACAGTGTTTTGCGGATTTCTTACAGGCATGCTGGCAGTGTTCTTTTATGGAAGTCGCGACACGAGGACACATAATTTTACTTAACAGGCCAAGTGCATACATCGTCACGAAGTTGGGTCGTGGCCGTAACAGTGGTGAAGTCGCAAGCACGTGACAATATGTGCTTTTCACCTTTGAGGATATGCTCACTGTTGATGAAATTTAAGGGAAACACTGCTTTTTTAAAAAATTTATGTTATGCCACCTGTGAAAGCTGCCAGTCATGTTCCTGCGTAGCTTGCAAGAAAACTGAGCTTTTATTGCTCAAGGTGCAGAAGTATCAAAGGTACAGCATGATCTGTATATACAGTGCTCACGGGATTAAATTCAACTTCAAAACTTCAGTCACACCAAATGGTATGTCTAAATACTCAAGAACTTCCTGTAGTTACAAATTTGCATGTGCTAAAGGTGATATCGGCTTTGTTGCAAGTGCGCGAGCTAACGTTATGCTGGTGTGATACAAACCGGTACTGCGGAAGCAAAAGTTACTTTACGCATTAGCTGTAATTTGTTACGTTTTCTTCTGTGAGCATTGTACTTGTTGAAAGAATTGTACCTGATCGCATACTTGTCTAACAGCGTGAAGTTATATGGACAGGACATAAGGATTACTGATAAAGATTCAGTTACTTTGGCTTTGCAGGTAGCCCCTCATTAGCTCGTGTGGCTCTTTCAATCTTTGGGTTCGAGTCGTGCTCTTCGTAGCGTACATACAGCTTTCATTGCGTCCATTGCTCATTGAAAAGTGTCTCGCTAATCCTTAAAGAGTGCTCAGGAATTCTATGCTTCCTTAGTGTTTTTTTTTTTTTGTTTTTCCTTTTTTTGCGGACTATGACTTCAGCCATACATTCGCGAGAGATTTGAGCAGGAAATTCGAACAATGGAGAGGAAGGATTCAGAACATCTATATGATTTAGTCATTCTTGTTTATCATCCGGGACCTTTGAGGTGTCTGTTACGAAATCGATGTGCAGTGAAGTGAAAGCTACAGGAGACACAAAGGTACTTCATAGCATGCACTAATTATGAAGTTTCATGCTTAATTTATATTGCTGGTAGATATTTCAAGTGCTGCGTGAAGATTTGTAGATTTTTCGGCATCCTAAAGAACTGCCAGTTACACATTCCTTTATGGTTTTTTTTACGTGAGAAGTATTGACAGCAAAGTGGAAAGTGAATTGATATGTGCTAGATCTGCTGCTATCAGCACTCTGTTGGACTTGGTGCACACCATAGCATTCTTTGCATTGCAAAGAGTTTTCAAGTGTAAGTATTTGTCACCCAGACACAAAGTCGCAAACAAATGGCTGTTCTGTCTTAATTACCCATGAAACATTATCAGAAACAGGGAGCAGTTGGAGAAATGCCAAACTCGGATGCCAAAGACAAAAGTAACGTCGGAAATATTGTGTGCGTATGTGAAGCATTTATTGCTCATTTTACGGCATTGTTTCACGTTTAATAAAGGTTGCCCTAAACCACGCTTTCACGTGTGTGCTTTATTCAGCAGTCTTTCTCCCCTGCGCCTTTACCACTGAGTCTTATTTGCGCCGCTTAAGACTCGGAACCCATTCACACATATGATGCTACGTTCGAGAAGTTTTTAACAGCAAAGTGTATAAAACAAAGAAACAACCTCCCACCAAACGACGGTTCGGTCATCAACGATTGGCGACGAACCGGCCATAAGAAGTACCGTTAGAACTGTCGACTTGAAAATAACACTGGGCGCTACCTTGGTGCGTGTGCAACTGCAAGTAAGCGGAGTAATTCACAATCCGACACCACATCATCCTCTCCTTGAAATGAAGAGGATGCTGGGTCCTACGCGTTACCTATGTGGTGGCGTAACGTAACAAGAAGCACCAGAGACAAAATAACATTGACATTTTTCAATCAAGGTAGTTCACGTTTCAAACGCCAGGGGGACAAGAAATGCCCACTTAAATACCCAATCAGAACGCGTCCCGAGCACACCGCTAGCAGACGCGTAGTGCGAATCTCCGATAGTTCGCGCGCGTTTGTGATTGATTTCACGCCTTTTCGAAGAGTGTCGGCACGCCGTTAAGGCGTCGCGACGCTTCGGGAAGCCCGAAAATTTGTTCCTTTTTGGGCGGCGACGTTTCAATTGGCGCGAAACAGTGAGGCGGCCCGTATTGCTGCGAGTTTGGGCTAGGCCTACGCATAGGCCTAGCGCCCAAACGACAGCTCTCCTACAGTCGCCGGGGTCCCGCTAAGTAAAAGAGAGAAAAGAAAAACAGGAAAAGGGTGCAGTGGTGGTGTTTTTTTTTGCGGTGGCGGTGGGCGATGGCCACGCTCAGCCAAGGGAACAACAACTTCACCTTTCACCAGTTCTCGGCGTCAACGAAAGACGTGGTCAACAAGTCCAGCGAGCCGACGGATTGTGCCAAAGATCCATCGACGCCTTCGCAGCAACAACAGCTCGAGTCGGCGGGACAGCAGCAGCAGGATGTGGTGGTCGCTAGCTCGGAGGTGATGGAGCAACCTGCCGCCGCCGGCGGCACCGAGGCTGACGCGAGCCCCGTGATCGACATTGTGATAAACAACGTGGTTTGCAGTTTCAGCGTGCGCTGCCATCTCAACCTGCGTCAGATCGCTCTGACGGCCTCCAACGTTGAGTATCGACGCGAGAACGGCGTAAGTCTGGGGCCGCTGTCCTTAATTGTGTTGTCTTTTTCGTGTCGTTTAAAACGCTTTTGTCTCTGATGGGCATGCAGTTAACTCGTGCGAGTGTTTAGCTACGGTAACGCGGTTCACTTCCTGTGCCTGCACAGCAGCGCAGCCGACGCGGGCCTTTGTCTAGAAAGCGCGCCGCAAAAAAATAAATTAATAAGGCGTAACAGAGAGAGAAAAACCTTGGGAATCGGTTCTGCTGCAGGCCACGGCACGTCTGTCGGCGATGACGATTGGGCATTGTTTAAACGATCAGTGGGATCGCGGATATTTGTTTTATATTTCTCTCGCGCTAGTGCCCGCCTCGCATCGGCCACCCCCCACAGAGCATCCAATCGCGCCTTCCTTTTCAGTGTGCGTTGCTTAATTTATAGCGACCTGAAGCACCTCACGTACATCCCGCGTTATTTATCGTGCTGGCTACCGTAACGCGAACGTTTTCAATTTTTTTCATTCCATCCTGCCCACCCCGCCACCCATGGATCATCCCGGCGTTTCTAAAAATACGGTCTTTCGTCCCAACCTACTTCTTTGGCCGCGGTTTCTTTTATTTACCACGGATGCGGCGTGATGTTGAAGCGATGCAAACGCGGGTTTTAAACGCTGATCCTTTTTTCTATTCGGGCCCGCCGTTCCATTGTGCTCGCCTGCATCGTTTCATCTGTAGTCGCCTTTACACCCACACTAGGTTGTTAGCGAGGTGCATTTTGGTTTGAGAAGCTTTTCAAGAAAAGTATGCGAAGCGTTGCGATCACTGCTACGATCGGTTATACTTTGACCGAAATCAAGGCCACCCACCGAATGGTAACCTAAATAAACAAAAAAAAACAGCCCGTTAATCGTGTAACAAAGGTGCGACCAGTTGTCTTAACGGGCTTCGATAAGCTAATTAGGACAGTAGCAACCATACTTTCAGACTGAAACGCTGCGCGTTACGTAATCGACTGCGATTAGTTCGGGGGTGGGGATCGACCACAGAAAGAATTGGCTGCGTCGCTGACCTTTTTGATGGCGTTAGCCCCCCGCCCTAATCGTCCCGTTATCAAATCTTTACCGATTTAAAACTCGCTACGCTGTGACGTTTATCTGTGATGAACGAGCGGGCATTGCTGTACCGGCGAAGATACATGCCACGAAAAAAAAAAAGCGAGTAAGCTGTGTCGGTTTGTCGCAGTGCCGCACCGATACGTTCGTTTTTTTGGGCGTTTGTTTTAGAAAACCGATTCCGGAAGTCTGGGCTGCGTCCTCCCTCGGAGCCCTTCGCTGCCGCTGCCTCGTTGAAAATTTCTTTGATAGCTCTCAGGTGCGAGATCTCGGGGCATTTTACGTGTTCGAATTGACGCACGAGCGTCGCTTCTTTGTCCGCCTCCGCGTTTTTGTAAAGGTTTTCACATTTTTCTTCGCGGGATACCCACGACGCGTTTTGATTTAGATCGACGAATGTTCTGGAAACTATCTCTCCCTCCCCCGCCTGTAATACATTCCGTATTCTTTGTTCGTGGTCCGTCGTTTTTGCGTCATGAACGAAGGTCTCTGTAGAAAGAAAAAAAAGAAAGGAATGCGAATCCAATCGCGAGAAAGGCGAGACGGTGCCGCCAGGCTTTTGTTTCGATATTACCGGAGAAGCTGCGGAAATTCTCGGGAAGACGAGATCGACATTCCGCAACGAAAACGTATACACCGTTTCCGATGGCGGTAGGTGCGTCATTGCGTGAATCTTTTGATCGTGGAATTGGGATATTGTAAAGGTAGTGTCCATACAGCCGCTGGAGTATGTCAAACCGATCGGGTGAGGGTTTCGAGTGACGTTCTCTGGGGGGAGTGTGCGCCGAGGCTGGTCTGGTGTTGCCCTGTGGGTGTTGCCGAACGGCGAGGAGCTGGCGAGGAATACGACTTGGGCGTGATATATTGTATTTGTCCGCCTCAGAGATGCTCCTCTCACGACGTGAAGCACACTTGAGACAAGTGGCACTGCGAGCTAGCTGCACACTGCCTGGACAACGCCTGTGGGGCGCGTTAGGTTAGGTTAAGTCGGGGAAGCTCAGGTCCTTGACAATGGTGATCAGTGTCGCTAAATGACGACTCAAAGCTAAAAATACAGCCAGCTGGCAAGACAGGCTCACCAGAAATGTGCCGGCAGATAAGTCCACATGGTCACGGGCAGCCAATAAGCTAAAACTGCCGGCAACTTGTTTTTTCCGGGATAATATGATGTTATAATTCAGATAAACATTTCATAGGGGTGAACTGCAAAAAAAAAAACTTGTTTAGGCAACACCAGATGGGCATAGTTATAATGAAATTGCTCACTTCGGCGTGCCTTTTAGTTAGCCACAACGTAATTTTGGTGACTGAAATCGCATAATTTCCACAATTTTTTTTTTTACTTCTGAAAGGGAGTTAAGTGTATCCGTTTTAAGCGCGAACTACCGCTGCTAAGATAAACATTAATTTATTGCTGAACAAATTTGACGCAGATTTTGGTAAAAAAAAAATGTCAATTATTATTATCGACCGACAAATATGTTTTTTTTATACGATGTGCCACCCACTGTTTCGTCCGCGTCCGTTTTGTGTTTTTGCACGCGTTTTGTTTTGTATCGCGTCCTTTCGTGGCTGACCGCGTCTCTCCTCCTCCCTCGCGATCTCCGCTCTTTTGTTCACGACTGGAAAGGTGGTTTGGGTGGTGGCTTAAATAAAAAAAAAGAAAGAGGGGGGGGGTAGGGGGCAACGCGCAGGTGAACGAGAAGCGCACAGAACATGTTGCACGCAATGACGTTTGAAAAATGAAAATAAGCGAAAAAAAAAAAACACTGCGGTTGTAGCGGCGCCGACTGCAGTCCGCGAACTGGTGCCCGGTGTTCAAGAGAGGGTTGAAAGCTGGGTTAGTTAACGCACTTAAAGCTGGGTTAGTTAACGCACTTTTCGACGACGAGGGGACAAGCGAGACGCGACGCTCGCTACAAATGACTTGTCTTGTAGCAAAAAGCGCGCCACTTCCAACTGCGAAGTGTGATGACGGCGTTCCGTGTAGTATTTGTGAATGTTTTTTTTTTTGTTTTTTTAGCGGGGGCGCCTTCTTGAAACGAATGTGCGCGCGGGTCGCGTCCTCGCTTCGCTGGAGCAGTAGCATCATGCCTCCCCTTCGGTCGTGGGTGCGATGACCTCTCCCTCCGGCGAGGTTGGAGCCGAGATGAGGGGTGGAGTGGGGGTCAAAATCGTTCCGCGCCATCCGGCCTTCCGTTTCTTTTTCTTTTTGTCGACAGGCGTGCCCCCCGGTATTTCTGTCTGTAAGTCAGATTACGGGATTTATTTATGGTAGAATTGTATACATTGTGTCAGAAATGGAAGTGTGTTCGGCCTCTGTAAATAACGCCAGATTTTTCTCTCTTTTTTTGCGGGGTGGGGGGGGGGGGGGGAGATATACGATGGTGGCAAACATGACACTGCCAGTAAACGGGCGGCGTTTAGGAAGCTGATGATCCTTAAAGCAGTGTAAAACATTGGGTGGTATTACAGGTCTGTTTCATTGCAGCTGCGAAGCAATGATTCAGATACCAGCGCGCAGTAGCTAGCTAAGCGGCTTTATTGCTCTTGAAAGCCGTGGTTGTTGGTTCGATTCCCGCGCTGGTGTTTCGACAGTGTACTTCAATGAAGGTGCCTGTTCAGTTACTCTGGGCAGTCAAAATTCATTCAGAGTCCCCTCCCCTGCCCCTTTCAGGATAAAACTTGCGTCATGATCATGTCGTGGTATTGGCATGTAGCTAGAACCCGAGAACTGCAAATTTATTACGTACTGACAACACTTATGAAACTAGGATACTATATTACACGTGTAATGGAAAGGAAAACTTGGTCTTGACTCTGCCGTCACTTTGTGACGTGCAATTGTATCGGTGAGGGTGCACGGGGCTTAGCGAAAGGGTTTGACGAATTGATGTTGAGGTTTTCGTCATAATGATTACTCACGGCGCCTGCACTTAGGGTTCCGTTTGCATGTGTAGATGGCTTGCACTGACTTCAGTGAAAGAGCCACGTTGGCGCACCAACATGGTGGGACACAAAGTTCCAGATGTCACGTTAATGTTATCAGTGCATCGCATGCTGGTTCCTTCGTTATTCACGTACAGAGGCCCAATGACATTCAAGTTACGTCGTTATCGCACTGAAGCAGGTTAATTGCTGCGTGATTATACCACCTCGGCAACATGGAAGCCACAATGTTGGCGCCATGTTTTGCGTCCACGATGTCACCTGCAAACTATATATTGTGAGGGTCACGGATGTCCCCGGGTGATGGGTTGTTGCCATTCTGTTGGTCCCCGAAGGAACTCACTAAAAAAAGAAATGGCTGTATGGTATCGACGGCGGCGTTTTGATACAAACAGACTATTGATCAAGAGTCGATGATCACTGCAGGTGAATACCCGTGTGTGCGAATGCATTTTCTGCAGAACTGATAACGATTTGCGGGAGGGAAAAAAAAAGAGAAAATGCGTGTAGTTCGATGAACGTCCAATAGGATCTTCTTGTCGGCCAACTTTGTCTCAAATATTTTATGTGAAGCTTCTATAGTCTTAAGGTGCCTCTCCTGTTCACTACCTACATACGATGACGCCAACGACAATTCATAAAGGAATTCTACCGTATATGCTTTTACAATACCGTAACTGCCTAATTCATGGATAGTGTCTTCATGTTCTCATTAGAATATCAATCCAATAATCATTGAGTTCTCTAGCAATTCATTCAGGCAAGTACCCTCTGGGGTTTCTTTTATCCCCCCCTTTCCATGCATGCACAAACATGCTCGCACACCTTGTAAACCCAATGTGGCGATAACTAACTGACCACTTCAAGGTGGTTTGAATAGAGGCCTTCCTTAGCTGGGCATAATACTTCAAGCTGTATGCAAGGGTTCATTGGCCACCTGCCAGCTTGTGAAATGATATCACTTGCTTAATGTTTCCACCTGGCAAAAAAAAAAAAAAACGAAAATTGTTTTATTCTCTGTTTCATGTCTTCAAAGCAGTACTGGCTCACACTCCCAAGCCTACATGCTTGGAAACTATACAGGGCTTGTTCAGATCCTTCAAAAAACCTTGGAATATTGCTGAATTTGACAACTACATTTTTGAGGCCCTTGAAGGTCCTGGAATGCGTATTCTGTCCTTGAAAATCTCGTAAATTTCGGTGCCTGTGCAGTCTGACGTCCACAATAGGCTCCGCTTTCTGTCATAGACTAGCGTTAATGGCGAAAACTTTCCATTTCAGAAACAATATGCCTGAGTGAGTTTGCATGTGCTGTGGTTCTTCGCGTATCATCCTATTGTTCATATCAATCCCCAGTTCTCTCCCATTTAATGCATCTTGCATTTCTCTCTCTCTCTATTAGTCTTTATGACATCACTCTTGACAAGTCTCCTGCGTTTATGCTACTTTTTTACCAATCGAGTGTTGCATGTGGTTAGTACACTGTAATGATGCAAAGCCTTGCTTAATATTAGCGAAGTTTCATTACCTGTCCTGAACATTTGGTGCATGTTGGGAACTGCTTTAGGTGGCATCAGAGCTAGGCTTTTTAAAATAATAATGTTGTTGAAACGGTCATATAACACAGCCAGATTTTACGTTATCCCCAATCTAGGATAGAAATTTGCATTCCCCGGCAAGTATTTTTAAGGTTCAGTGCTGTCGCGAACCTGGATTAATGCAATTAACTTGAGACCAAAACCGGTGTAGCAAAGTTTTTTCTGAAGTAAAGTAGTTAAAAGAAGGTCTAATTGTTAATTTTCACACAGGTGTATTTTTTAAGCAGTGCCTCTAACGGTATGTCATGAAAGGCAACTATCATTTATAGTCATGAGCCTGAAATTATTCTGAAATGATTACGTGCTGCACATTCACACCAAACAGTAGGTTCTATAGTCAGTAGCACTGCTACGTTTCAGATAGTGCTGTGGGTAGCAGTGGTTTATATTCACTGTCATTGGTCCCTCAGGAACACTGCTGTGTGCTTTTGTTGATGATTTATGTGACATAAGGCACCGATTGTCTCCTCGCAGCTTTCGTTCTTGCCCCTGCTCACATAATCGCTACATTTCCTCTCCATGTCCTTGCATTTCGCCTGCATGCCAATAGTTTCGCATGGCCGTCTACCTGGCATGCATTGCTCTGACCACATATGGGAGGCTCAGTGTTCGAGGCAACTGAATGGACTTTTTACATGTGCACGCAAGAGTTAATAGAAAATACAAAGCTGTGGTAGATTTTGGGTGTCTGTGTCACAGTTTTAGATTTTGAAATACTGAAAAGCCCTTTTCTGCTACAATTTTAGTTTTTAAAGGACCGAAAAATGCCTTTCTCAACTTTGTGAACTTCCCGATATAAAAAAGTAGTTCAAGCATAGGGATAATTAAAATTGATTTTCAACTTTGTGTATATAAGGTGTATAAACTTAGAATTTTGAAGATTGTTACTGTAAATTAAAAAAATACTCATTTGGATGCTTTTTTAATTGATAGTAAAAGGTGTTACGGGACCTTGTAAGTTCTCGTTTATCCTCCTTTGAAACATGTACGAATTCTGGAATTACCCTAACAAAGTGTACTTGAAGACGATTCCCTCTGTAGCTCGATTGTTAGCGCATCAGATGCTTTACAAGAGGTTTAAGATTTGGTCCCTTCCTGTAGCAAATTGCCTTTTCGTCCACTTCGATTTCTTTACATTTTATCTGTTACAATGACTCTCGTACTTTCCTTGACACTTCTTAGTTTGTTTGTTTTAATGGACTGTATGTAAGATAAAATGAGCCCTTGGTAGATAATACCCCTTGCTCATCCAATTTTAAGTGGGCGTGTGGCTTGTGGCTTGACTCGAGGTATTGCGTGGTCAATTCAGTAGGAACTTTACTCTCCCGTTAGGACTTTGATGTGGCGATGGCCGGTATTTCAGGACAGTAAAAGAAAAAATGCATTATTATCAGAATATCTACATTCGATATCAAGTCATTGAGCATTCAACTTTTGTTGTTGTTTTTTTGTCGGTAATAAAATGGCATGTATTTACTTGTGAATTTACGTGTGTATGGCAGTAAGGCTCTGACTGCTGTGAAAAGATCTCGTTGGAGAAAAAGGCTGCACAGGTCAAATTTTGATAGCCAGGTGAATAATTTTGCGATGAGACACGTTATGTTTGAACAGCTATGGTAGACGTATATCAATGACCTCGCCGAACTTTCTTTTTTTGTTTGAAAGGCACATGGAGAAAATGGATTTTTCGTGTATTGGTAAATTACTCTTCCAAAATTTTGTAATTTCCATATTTGCTGCAGGAAGATGCATGGTAATAGAGAACTAAAAAAAAAATATATGCTGGCAGCAGTGCAACCTTGAGATACTTCAATAAAAATTTCTGCCCCAGACATCAAGATGTCGTAGAATTTTAAGAGATGTACTAGGTTCTGCGTAGTTCCTAATTAGTAAAAATGGAGGTCATTGCTTTCTAAGAATGCCATATATTTACGAAGTTTTGGAAAATGTTGTTGGGCCAATGTCGCCAAAATGCAAAAAAATTCACTTTGCCATCCATGATGTCACATGTGGCAATTTCGATGAAAAATTTTAAAAGAAGCTGTGTTCTTGATTTTCGCCTCTGTTATTAGCCCAATATGCCGGAAATAAAGACGTCGGGGGGTTCGGGATACCATTTATCAATCTTGGTAGATTCACTACTTCGCCTTTAGGTTCCTTCATAAATACTGAGTGCTTGAAAAAGATAGTGGATGCTGTGACAGTGGGAGATGACTGCCTTAATAAACACGAACCATTATGTCGTTACTGTACGAGATGCACTGATTTGTGGTACCTTCCAAATGTTATCGAATTGCACTGGCTCCATGCGGTACACTTACAGGGTGGTCTGCCGACAATCTGTGCATTTGCCGGTGTTTGGCACAAACTCAACTCTTTGGTGATAAACGTTTGTACATGCGAATCAAAAGTGACACCTTTCTTTTTACGTCTTTGGCAGATGCTCACGATGAAGATTAGGACACCTTACACGACGGCCAGCATGTGGTCCTCGGGGAAGGTCACCTGTACTGGTGCCACCAGGTAGGTCGCCACTTGCCACTGCAACACGCCACTTGCCACAGCAACACGCCACTTGCCACAGCAACACGCCACTTGCCACTGCAACACACACCAATCATTAGGTTGCTGGTTATGGTACACAGCTTTCGCAACTTTGTTCGTACAAAATGCCATGGCAGACACATTTTGAAACTATCACATTGCTGCATGCCCTGCAAGCACTCTTGTAAACAATTCACGTGCTCCTCTTCTGTGCCTTATCGCACCTCTTCATTCTTCAAGGGACGTAACATTGCTTATGGGCAACGTTGGGTATCGCTGATCTGCGCCTTGGCACCGTAGTGAAGCTGTTTTGGCCTCTCCCTTGTCGCACCAGTCACTTGTTTGTTTACTTTGTCAGGGCCTCACGCTGCACTTGCTCGCCACTCCGCCTTGGAGTAACTTGCTCGAGCTACATGTGAAGGAAGCCTCTCTAGGTTGTTTGCTGTGCAACTTTGGTGTAACTGCTGACGTTGTGTAACGTTTCCGATGTGGGGCACAGTCAGAGTGCCACGGTATGTCTACCTTTCATGACGATGGAGCGTGGTGAGGCCGAGGGAGAAATTGGAACGAGGCGAAATAGTTGCAGTGAATCAACTTACTAGCCCGCTTATTAGCAATATTTTTTGTGGCAGTACATTTACATTTTTTAAGTGTGTAGTCATCTCTTCATCATAAGTTTTGCATTGCTGGGTCGTTATTGGCCATTTAATAAAACCTTATCTTTAAAATTGTTGAGGAATCATTGAAATGTTTGACTGAATATATCATTCTGTCGGATCTAACGAACAATGGAGATAACGGGAGTGTTATCCTTACCTATTTTTTTCCAAAGTGCCACTTCAGCTGCACTGATGCCAGGCACTGATATCGGTACTCAGCGTTGCGCTCTTGTCGTGCTTATCTGCTTTTTACTGGTTAGTGGGACGTAGTTATGACAAGGATCTGTGAGACACCTTGACTTCCCTGTTTTGGTTTGAGGGTAGTGCATACGTGGGCAAGTGTTAGCGTGCCATTCAATGCAATAAATTGGGTGTTGCGCCACGTACAAAATTGTGTGAGAAGTAGTTGACAGGAAAGAGGCGCTCTTTCCTGTCAACTACTACTACTTGCAATTTTGTACGCGGTGCTACACCCAATTATTACAGTGAAGTACCAACTAGCCTGCATAGGCACCCTTGTTCAGTATCTTGCCATTCAAGTTTGACATTGCAACGGGTTGCTTCATGGCTGCAGCCTACGAGCAGCTGTGTTGACACGGGCACTTTGGTGAGATGGTGCATAGCTAAAAGCTGTGAAAGTGCATGAAAAACACAACACAAGGGAGGCAGTGCTTTGATTAGGGTTCGTGCGGGTCCTCGAAAGGCATTGGATTTGAAAAGTTTGTTCTCAGGGCCTTGAAACTGCTGGAGTTTTCTTCAATTCTTCAATTCTTTTCTTTTTTAAATAAACTTTGTCATATATTTCATAGTGCATTATTTGGGATGTCGTAACTGTAGCAGGTGGCACATGTAATGTGCCCATCAAAAAAGAATTGTGAGCATTAGAAGCTTCTGCCTGAACCAACACTGTGCATTTCTGGAAACTCTAAAAAAGGCCGGAACAGGAGGATGAGAAACAGAAAAAGTAATGTTGCTTTAAGGAGTAGGTCGAAATCCTTACAAAAAAAAAAAGGAAAGAAACTAGGAGCTACTGTTGAGGAATTAGCAATTACAGCAGACTCATGTGCGGAAAAGGAGGAGACAATTAATGACCCGACATGCATGACCAAGTCAAACAGCCTTAGAAGGACTGCCATAACCAAGGAGCAGGAGATAGTGGATATTGATATGAAAATTTAGAAAAAACAACAAGCTGTTGCGTAATTACTGTTCCTTAGTTTTTACTATATGAATAAAGGTTTGTAACTTGTAGTATACTGCAAGTGATTACCTCTGCTACTTGCAATGTAATTAAAGCACATAGCCTCGACAGTCCTTGAAAATCTTTCAATTTTCATCATGTAAACGAGCATGAACCCTGTTTGATATAGCACTTTAGCTGCGCATTGCCTTCCTTGTGTATTTTATGCGCTATTATTTTCAGTAGAAGCATTGGACTTAACACCACAAGTCGAGGGCGTAGCCCTTCAGGGGCCTCGAAAACCAAAGTGATACTAAAAAATCTGTCTGCTTAATTTTATTCCTAGCTGTGCAGCCTAGTTGAAGTAAATCTAGAGCCATACTGGGGTGCCAAGCCATTTTAATTCAATAGCGTCTCCTGTCTCTTATGTGCGCTCGTTTACTGCCGTATTTTCTTGCTAGTGTTCACGCCTGTCCTCGCCCTCTGTGTGTTATAGCGAGGAAACTGCCAAGCTGGCCGCACGGCGCTACGCGCGCATCCTCCAGAAGCTGGGCTTCCGGGTCAAGTTCATGAACTACCGGGTGGTGAATGTGCTAGGCACCTGCACCATGCCATTCGCCATCAAACTCATTCCATTCTCCCAAAGCAACCGGCCCATTGCCAGGCGAGTGGATCTCCGAACTTGTTAGGGCGCACTAAAAGGGATGTGGCTAAACTTCTTGAACGTTAAACTACTGGATCATGTGTCTGTGATCTCGTGCAGCACAAGTTGAAGGAGTGTTGACACACGAAATTCGCATCTGGTGTTTTTTTTTATTGCAATGAGTGACTAACAAACCACTTACCACGGCAGAAAACCTCATTTGCCCGAGTGCGTGCCGGCTAGTTATTTGGAGACTACTTCATAGCACACAGTCGCAAGTCTAGTTTCCAAGATCACTGAAGCGGGCCCCAGAATGGTTTTTATGTTAACGTAGCCAACTAGTGGCTATGTTGGCACGTTCATGCCAACACAGTCACTAAAAGGTAAAGATGGGGCACATTTACCGGCCCATCGCCATTCACACAAATGTGAGCTGTATCTGAATGAAATTCAGATCCAGTGGAGAAGCACGAGCATAAAACATAAAAGCACATAACATAAAAGCACGAGCTCATTACGCATTAGTGAAACTTCTTGATTCCTTTTGCAGGCTGAGAGCACGTTCTGGGCTCTCGGGTTGTGATTACGATGTTCGATATGGAACGATGGAAAACTAACGTGGGAGTTTCACAATTTTTCTTCAATATTTTGTATGAGTTGATGCTGCAAGACCAACATACGACAATTGTGCTAAATTTGGCCATATCAGCATCGTGATCGGAGCATCTGAAACGTACACAGTCCCGTTCTCATGACGCATTGTTGCATACGAGACGATTTCGCAAGCCGCTACCACAATACGTATGCCAAATCAGACAGGATATTCTGGTGAGTAGTGGCATTAATTTACGTTGCATTCACCAAAATACAGAACGGCAATTCTGTGCTGCGTTTCATCGCACGCCGCTATTTTCATAAATCCTATGTTCTGGTGGTGCTATCTCGTGCCATCACTGTGACAAGGGTCGCTCGTGATCGCTCCCTGAATCCTCTATTCAGTATATTCTAGTACACTGTAGCAGGGTCTTGCAATGCTGACATGAAGGGGACCGCATGGCAAGCTTGCAGGAGGGGGTTTGCAGGCAATGCAAAACATTTCTACATATCGATAATAAGAACCTACAAAACTGAAATTAAAATTTTGTTGATTTTCAGCTCTAGTGTCGCTAGGTAGTAAATTCTAAACATGGCTTACAAGCAAATAAAAAAGCTCTGTTAGTGCGAATTTTGGTTGCAAACATTTTCAGCCTAATCTCTCGTACAGTTGAACCCTGCCACAATGAAACCAACAGGGTGCGGGAAAAATTTCGTTGAATTGAAAATTGCACCCAGCAGCAGCGTGTAGGACGTGCCAGAAACTGAGTGACTAAGCTTCAGCTCCGAATTTTCTGTGGCTCAGAAGCAAGCCATTGGCAAAAGGCAGGGCATTCTCATTGCCATTACTATCGAGTAATGGTGGCCCTCATGCTTGGTAAACAGCAGCAATTTCTGGTCTAACCAACGTGCATTTTAGACTTTGTAGACATACTTTTATGTTCTGATAATACAGTAAAAGCTCGTTAATTCGAATTCCACGGGAACGCTGAGCAATTTCGAATTAAACGAAATTCGAAATAATGAAAGTAAGCAAAAATGGGTGGATTTCGGGGGTGGGGGCACAAAAAATATTTATTGGCCAAAAAAGGTCGGTGATGACCATCTGCTTCTTTTTTCTGAATGCCACAGCTGCGGCTCCCTGTTCCAGTGCGCGGACCCGGCGCAGGGAATCCTCTTCACCCTCTTCAAAGCTGAAGAAGAGACGCGCCACATTAAGTGCCTCCGTCACCGCAGAAGCTGGCGGGCACACAGGCGCTTCGTCATTTTCGTCTTCCTCACCTTCTGGCTCTCCAGCATCAGGCTGCGCACCGGCTACTTGAGCAATAATGTCCTCATCAGTCAGGGCACCACATACCGATGCACCGGTGTCAACTTCAACATAATCGGCAAAACGTACGCCCCGAAGAGTGTCGTGCAATGCCTCTGGCATGAGCTCCTCATCCCCATCCATGTCGACGTCACAACTATCCTGCGCACTTCCAGCTGCAAATCTACTGTGGCTGAAACAGTTAGCGATTGTGGTCGCGGTCACCTGTTCCCATGCGCGCACCAACATGTGCATGGCAGTGAGCAGCGTAATGCCGAAGTCCTTCCTGTCGCCCGCGCACAAAATCATTCTCTCCAGCACGTGACGCCTCTAAAAGCACTTAATGTTCCTTATTACACCCTGGTCCATTGGCTGTAGGGCCGCAGTCGTATTTGCTGGAAGGAACACCAACTTAGTTGCTCTCAGCTCAACGTCGACTTTGTGCGCCGAACAGTTGTCGACGACAAGAAGAACGCGTCTGCCGCCCAGTTCCATTCGCCTGTCGAATTTCAGTAGCCACTTCCTGAATAGGTCACCTGTCATCCAGGCTTTCTTGTTTGCGGCGTACTCCGTCGGCAGTGAGCGAATGTTTTTGAAGCACCGTGGCTTGAGTGCTTTGCCAATCACAAAAAGGGGGACCTTTTCCGTACCGGTCATATTTGCGGCGACCAGAACAGTGACACCTTCTTTGCTGCGCTTGCGGCCGGCACAGCTGTCTCCCTTGTAGGTGATCGTCTTGTCTGGCTGCAACTTGAAAAATAACGCTGTCTGTTCAGCGTTAAACACATCCTGTGGTGAGCAGCTCTCCAAGTACTGCTGCAGGGTGTCGCTTCTCCAAGTAGCGCATGTTTCGGTGTCCACTTCCTTTGCCTCGCCGGATAACGTGCGGAATACGAGATTGTGCCGCTCCCTGAAACGATGAAACCATCCCTCGAAGGCAACAAAGTCTTCAATGCCCAAGCGCAGGGCGAAATCGGCTGCCTTGGCCACGATGATAGGGCCGCTCAATGCGATACTCTGGGCTCTCATTTCTTTAACCCAGATAATGAAAGCTGACTCCAGTTCCGGGAACTTCGCTGTCCTTAGCCTTTTTCGACTGGCGCCAAAATCCTCGGCTTCATAGGCGTTTTCAATGGCTGTCCTGTTGCGTATGTAGGTTGACAACGTGCTCGGAGGTATGCCGTGCTTCCTCGCAATTTCGTATTTGCTCGAGTTCCCTAGGTCAACCTTTCACAAAATCTCCACCTTCTCCTTGACAGTCTTCGCGCAGTAGTTTCCCCGCGGCATCTTGCAACTTCGATGCGGAATAAGAAGGCTTGACGGCGTGAACGAACAATGTGCTCGATGAACAAAGTGACGCTGCCGGGAGCGGCCTAGGACTGCTAGGACTACTCCGCCGACTCTTCAGCGTCCCGTGGGTCCCGCGTACAAGTGGCGCCAGGCGCTGAGATAGCGGGAGGGCTACGAAAAAAAAAAATTGCTCCCTAGATTTTGGAGGCCATACTTTGCTCGCCCTTCGCTCGGAGGCCACTTGAAGCTAAAAAAAACTGGTCGTGCCACCTATCGTTCGACCGTAAAAGCTTCCACTGGTGTTTGACGATGATGACGCTCGGCGGCGCGCGCTTCGAATTATCCGTAGAGGCAGCAATTTCTGTTCGAATTAACGAATCCTTTTACACATGGTCTCCTATGCACTGTGGACCGGACTGCGGCGACCATTTCGAATTATCCAAAATTTCGAATTAATGAGGTCTGAATTAACGAGCTTTCACTGTACAATAAAATGTTCAATGTTGTGTTTACTGCACGGCATAAAAAATCTGAATCTGGAATTTGCATTGTCGAAACTGATTTATCACATTCTATGTGTTCTAAAGTGGTGCCAGTGTTTCTGTTTTTTTGGTCTTTTGTCACGCCTTGCTTCTAAAAGAGCTTTTGAGGATTAATTCAGAAGCAATTACTAAAGTAGGCATTCTCGACAGGAAGTCGGATGCACGCAGAGCTGAACAAAAATAGTTTGAGCAAATTATTGCTTGTGCTTTTGTGAAAAATGACAGTGATATTGTCTGCACCATTGTCTTAATTTCAGATGATGTAAAGCACCCACAATCTGATTTTTTTCAAGTAAAAAGTTGGCACTAAAGCAGTTTGAACATGTTAGCCTACTGTTTCTTCTTGCATCTCTATCTCTGTGCTCAGTTGCAAAAATCAGTTTTTGCAAGAAAGACTAGAGGAGATTTCTGCTTCCTCCACTTGTACAAATTTGCTTGTCGTGAGCATCTGAGTGCATTATTTAAAAATGGTTTATGTTCCGAACATTTCGTTCACTGTTGTGAATAAAATATACAGGCGAAATTCTGTAAGTGAAAGGTCTTGGGGGTTTGAGTAAGGCTTATAGAGGTTCCGGCATCTGACATGCCATATTTTCTCACGTATAACCTGTGTAAAAAAAAAAAAGTGAGAATGTTCTTTTAAATAAGTGGGAGTGTCAGTTGTGTGCTGGGGTTGTGTGCATTTTCTTTTCATTGAGTTAGTGTTGGGGGTGCAGATCCGATTCAGGCGTGGGCTTTATGCAGGGGCAAGTACGGTATTACCTTGAAACAGTCTGCGTTGCCTGTCATCTTTGATTTCTTTCCAAATTCGGGAGGATTCGTAATACAAGTTTTTCTCCCTGTTTGCAGCTATGAGCCAGAGTTGCATCCAGGAGTCACGTACAAGATCAAAGATCTGAAGGCCACCTTGAAAATATTCTCGACGGGTAGCATCACAGTCACAGGTAGGCTGTCAAATCTGTGCACTTGTCTCGTACTGTCCTGCCAACCCCAGGCTGTGCAGCGAAATGCCATGGCTTGCATCAGGCAACCAATAGCAATCGCTGTGTGGTCATTGAGTAGGCAACATTGAACGGTTTGGCTGTTGTGCACCACCGATCCTTGCGTGTATCTTCGTATCAGCATTGCGTATGGGGCATGCAATGGTACACAATGGAGCAGAACCCCCTTTTTTTTTGTTCTTTTGTTCTGGTTGGATGACAAACATAGACATTAAAAGAGTTGAACGTTCTTTGAGTTGGTCTTTGGACATGGGGCGCTCGACTTCTGATCCACAAGTTACGGTACCAAATTGCGAAGTTGCTCGAAGCCTGTATACTTAGATTTTAGGGGCATGCCAAAGAACCCAGCTGGCCGAACTATTGTGCTTTTGAGATGTTCAACTATGCCAATTATTATTAATAATATGATTATTACGAGCGCTCTCAATAAGTACAGTTAGTTCTTTCATAGTCCTGCACCTTGTGTCTGTGTCGTCGTTTTGTTCTCACGCTGTAACTATCGTCATGCCATACCAACTAGCCCAAGCTGCCACACTCCTGCACTCCAACCTGGGGTGCTCTGAGGTGCCCGCACTTACTCCGAGCCCAGAGCACAACCGACGTGTGATTACATTACTCCAGCACTTCATCCTTTCCAGCCGAAAATGCGCTTACCTGTTTTCTTTTCTGGCCTCCGATTGTTTTAGCGAAGCGGCTGCGTGGTTGGTAGTAGCAATCCGAGTGGGAAAGTGGTATTGCCGAGCTGAAGGTATGATCTGCCTTATATTGCTGCAACGAGCTTCCGCTGTATATAAAGAATCCTTCATTTTTGAAGAAGCCCTGCAACACCGTCGTACTATCTGCATCAAATGGAACCCGAACACCAGCAAGCTTTTGCGATGGTATAGTACGCGCTGTTCAGTTATTGCCAGTTCAGTTATTCGTGTTGTTATTGTTCAGTTATTTTGTGTGTTATTGTTCAGTTATTGTTCAGTTATTCGTGTCGTGTTTAGAACTTGTTCTCGCTTACTTCGCACTCGGCTCAGCATGCCCTCCACACGGGTTCGGAAGCACGAAAACGGCTGTTAAGGGGGGGCGCGGCAAGTAAAGTGCCGATTTTGGTCAAAATATGCGATTTTCTGATTTATTTTTTTTCGTAATCTTCAGACCTTCAACTTCCTTGTTCTAAAATATTACAGCGAAACGTGCGCTACAAATCCCGCAAATAGTGTTTTTGCCGAGGCTAGTCGCCGAAAAGTGCGAAAAAAAAGCCCCTGAAACGGTGTTGTTCACGCCGCACAAACGCGCCAAGTTGTTGACCGTGGGCCGCCATTTTGGTAGCTTTGGAAAGAGGAGAAAGCCGGCTTCCCGATGGTCGCGGTCTCGTATTTCGCCGAGTGAAAATAAAAGCGCGAGAAGCAAGTAAAAAAACGAAAACGAAAAACGGCAATTGGCTGCGCGGGTCACGTGGTAGCAGGCGCGACCTCTTACTGGTCAAAGCTGCGCCGCGCACCTTGGCAACCTTGGAAGCGCGAGCGCATCTGCGGCCGCCGAGTCGAGAATCATCCGGCGTGCGCTTCGTTTTTTGCCAGTTGGCTGTTTTTGTGATAGTTCGCGTGCTTTTTTTACCAAGCTTTGTTTACATCGGTGGTCTCTTCTGAGTGCTTGCTCATACTGCGGTGCTATGTTGTCGCAAAAAAAGTTCCGGAGCGTCCACAAGTACGGCAAGCGTCGGAAAGCTTGGAACAAAGGGCAGACGACTGCGGCTGCCGTCCCAGTCGCAGTTCCGGACGGAGCATGCTCTTCAAGCGTCACGGAGCCTCTACTCAGACCCTTCGCTGATTGTTGTGAGGCCGAGAGTGTGGAAGGTGCCACATCGTCGTATGTCAGACCGCCGGATGCCGTCGACCGTGATGGACGCTCTCGCGAACCCGATTGCGGTGGCACCGCGTCGGCAGCCGTTGCAACTCCGGGCGTGCGCGCGTCGAACATTCTATCGCGAGTTTCGGCCCAGATTCCGAGCAGTGAAGAAATCGCGCAGCGGGCGCAGACAAGGCGGGATGTTTTGGATGCCGTAGCATCAAAATCCGCTTCAAAGCGGAAGCTCGAGCTTCTGAACGAAGGCTGCGACGAAAATGACGGCGGTAAGGACTCCACATTCTTCATTGTAAATAAGAAGATGCTGAACGGTCTGCTTTCGTCAGTAAAGTGCAACAAGTGCGACGAAGGGTCGATACGCCTCGAGACTACGCACTGCCTTGGACTCGCGGCGAGGATGGAACTTTTTTGTGACAATTGTGGCATAGTGAACAGTGCGTGGTCGTCCCCGAGGTGCTCCGGGCAACAAAAAACGAACCCCTTTGAGGTAAACGTGCGTGCTTTGAGGGCTGTGCAGTCAGTTGGCAGAAAACAATCTGCCATAAATGACATTTTTTCTGCGATGGACATTTCGCATCGAGCACTGCACCACAAGTCCTACCAGAGACTGCAAAGGAAGTACAGCCACCCTGCCACCACATCAGCTGCCACCCGCATTGAAGCAGAAAGTGCACAGAAGGTGCATGACATTTACAAGGACCTAGGAGGAGTGCCAGGCAACATTGACGTCATTTACGACGGCACGTGGATGACGAGGGGGCACAGAAGTCATATTGGCGTGGGCTGTGTAATCGAGCTGTACACAGGCTTGGTCTTGGACCACTGTGTCCTGTCCAACTACTGCCAAGGCTGTGCTGTTGGTCCCAAGCCTGGTGACGACAACTATGAGGAGTGGCTTGAGAAACACAAGCCACAGTGCCAAAAGAACACCGATGCTAATGCAGGCCAAATGGAAGTAGAAGCAGCGAGGATCATGTTTGAAAGATCGTTTACCAAGTACAAGCTTCGATACACCAATGTGCTCTGCGACGGTGACAGCCGTACGTACCTTGCCCTCACGCAAGACAAGGTGTATGGCTACATGTTGATTAAGAAACAGGAGTGTGTGAACCATGTGAAAAAAAGAATGGGCACTTCCTTGCGCAACCTTCTTGATGAGCACAAATCCAAAGGCCGAGGACTGAGCATGGGTGGCAAAGGCCGGCTGACGCAGGGCCTTATAAAGAAGTTGACGAATTATTATGGCTGGGCCATTAAGGGCCACCCCAACGATGTTCCTGGCATGGAGAGGGCCATCATGGCCACTTATTACCATGTAACATCCACAGACCAGGATCCACACCACGACCTGTGCCCAAGTGGGACTGACTCCTGGTGCCCGCACAATCAGGCATTGGCCAAGGGAGAGCCGCTGCCGCCTCACAAACATAAACTGCCCCCTCACGTGCGAGTGGCACTGCTGCCAATCTACAAGCGCCTCTCGAACAAAGAGCTCCTTGAAAGGTGTGCGCAGGGAAAAACCCAGAACGTTGTGGAGAGTATGAACAGCCTCATTTGGTCACTCCAGTCCAAGAGCCAGTTCGCCTCCCTTCGAAGTGTGGAAAGTGCAGTTGCAGATGCAGTCTGCCGTTTCAATGGTGGCTGCAAGAGTGCGCTGCAAGAGATCACTGCTCAACTGGGCTTCAATCCAGGAGACTGCTCTTTGCGGCGAGCAGCCGAAAAGGATGCCAAAAGGGTGAAGAGGGCTCAAAAGACGCATTGTTCCACGACAAAGAAGCGCAAAACTGGGTTGCGCTCTACAGAGGCCAAGGCCACAGCATCTCAGGATTACTGCCCAGGAGGATTCTGAGTGTTTTAGGCATGTTGTGAACTTCCAAACAAGAGTGAACTTTCAAAGTCAGTTTTCTCAACTCTTGATTTTCGCCTATGTGCCTTCGCTAGAACATCTGTCATTTTTTAACAAAGACTGATAGAGTCGTTCCGTTTTTTGCACTAGGCTCAGGAGGCCTTTAGCAGTGCAATAAAGCTTTATCTCTCTTCTTACTCATCATTTAAAATTTTTAGAACACATTTTATAATTACTGCGATGTGTGCGCAAAACAACATCCATGTTTTGGAAATTTTATTTATGGTTGCAAGAACTAGAAAAATCAACTAATAGCTTCTTTGCACAAGTTGATGCTTTGGGAACATAATAATATGAAAAAATAATTTCATTTAGCAATAATTATCTCTTTAAGTGCGAAGAGCATTAATTAGTATAATTATGCTTGTAACTCAAAAAGTACAAGAGGTATTTGAAAACGGTTTTCATATTTGGAATCCTCACAATCATCCACATACACACACCAAATTTCATCACAAACAGTACATTAATAAAAAAATTAGTTTTACTTGCCACGTCCCCCCTTAATTTGCGCAGAACGAATTGCGAAATATCGAAGTTGGTGAGGCCATGCAAACCCGTCGGCGCAACGAACGCCGCGGAACCGTACACGGGTTAAGGCACTGTTAAAATCCACCTCCAAAGTTTATGTACGCAATTGCACACGTGGCCGCTAAACGGGACATAGACAACAACAAACGCAAGGTTTCGTGAATGCAGCATCGCCCATGTTCAACTCGCCACGAGGGCACCTACCTGGAATAAATGCTCAGGTAAACATGTGCGTCAAATATTGATGGTCTGCATAAAAGCAGGGTTTGCAATGAGAAACACCGAAAATCACTTTCTCTTCTCAATACTGTTTTTAAATGAACAGTGTATGGGCCCAACAGCTAGGGGCTGATTTCATTAAAGTAAGCATCCATGAGATCAGACGTCACATGACAATGACATAAAAGTCTTGGACAGCACAACGCCTCCCAGCCAAAGCCTCTGCACGGCTTTGAGTGCACTCAAGCTGATTAACCGAGAGCGCGAAACTGGTCTAATCAGTAACTTTATGTGACTAAATTGAAAGATTTTTTTATGATCGGAGACTTGAGAGCCTACAGAGCATCCTGATAAGCTCATATTATGGCAATGTACTATCTGCATCAAATGAAACCCGAACAGTTGCTAGCCTTTACAATGGTATTGTGTGCGCTGTCCACTTATCGCAGTAGACAGGCACACACATACAGTCGAACCCCTTTATAAGAGACACTTAACTGATATAAGAAACAAATGGGTATAAGAGACACCAGTCTCTTATACCCATTATACACTGCCAATAGCCCTCCTCGCTTTATGCTGAAGGTATACACCAGAACACAGCAAGCTCAGTGCTTGCTGGCGTATTGAAAAGCGCATGGCGCCATTTGTTGCAAGCGCGGCTAAGCAACACCCTCAACTGCCACGAGAGCAGTCGCTCAACAAATCAAACGTGAAGCTTCACAATCCGAGTCCAGCTGTAAGCATGTTTTGCGCTGTTCCTTTGCTGGAATTTTGTGCTGATTTCGTGTGAAACGTTGAGGAGATGTTTGCAGCACGTACACTGCAGACTGCGGAAGAAACTTCATCAGGTAGGTATAGTTCGACCGAAAGAAACGCGAACAGCGGAAGGCATTAACTGCGGCGTGCCTTGGCTGTGGCAAGGCAGAATTTGTGCTCTACGCCGGCGTTAACCAGCGCTAGAATCTGGCTCCAACTTGCGCTCATGCACCGCATGTCTATCAATTGCCAATACTGCCGGGCACTCACAACACACACGCGGTGCAAAAGTGCCAGCCAGAACAAGACTTTAAAACGTTACGGTGACGCCGGCCAAAACAAATCAAACGTGAAGCTTCACAATCCGAGTCCGGCTGTAAGCATGTTTTGCGCTGTTCCTTTGCTGGAATTTTGTGCTGATTTCGTGTGAAACGTTGAGGAGATGTCTGCAGCACGTACACTGCAGACTGCGGAAGAAACTTCATCAGGTAGGTATAGTTCGACCGAAAGAAACGCGAACAGCGGAAGGCATTAACTGCGGCGTGCCTTGGCTGTGGCAAGGCAGAATTTGTGCTCTACGCCGGCGTTAACCAGCGCTAGAATCTGGCTCCAACTTGCGCTCATGCACCGCATGTCTATCAATTGCCAATACTGCCGGGCACTCACAACACACACGCGGTGCAAAAGTGCCAGCCAGAACAAGACTTTAAAACGTTACGGTGACGCCGGCCAAAAGCACATGTAGATTCGCCTAGGGACGGTCAAGGCATGTCGCAGTTCGACTGAGTTGAAAGTCACGATTTCCGCACTGTTCATGTCTCTCTGCATCGCGATAGTAGGCCGTTACAATTGTACTAAACTTGCGCGGTGCATGCATCCACGCGTTAGTCGTAATACGCATGTTCTATTATTGACATGCAGCCTGCGAGAGAATACGGGAATAGTTTTGTGCCACATACTATACGCAAATCACTGCTGTAAATTGGAACAGCTCTAGTCGTGCTTGAATAAACGCAATAAATATACTTACTCGTATACTTCACTAGGCTCATAGTTTTTCCTGACGATTGTGATTTCAGTCGAGCCCGCTTATCACGAACCCGAGACTGACACGACATCCGTTCGCTGTATCCGGAAGTTCGTAGTAAATGAAACACAGTTTTTAAAAAAGTTGCGAGTGGAAACACAAACTTTTCTGCCCAAAAAAGTCCATGATGCTCGTGTTTCGAAGAGCAGAAGCGATAAGGGCGGTCTCGAGTGTATTTCAAACGGCAGCGTGCTCGTTCGCCGAGGTCCGTGGCATAAGCTGCATGATGCACTGGCTCCAAAGTTTCGTCGTTCTCACAATCTAGGTCCTCCAAATCGCTCTTGCCGTGTACTTCATTCACAATGCCTTAACCCGTGTACGGTTCCGCGGCGTTCGTTGCACCGGCTGGTTTGCATGGCCTCACCACCTTCGATATTTCGCAATTCGTTTCGCGCAAATTAACAGCCGTTTTCGCGCTTCTGAACCCGTGTAGAGGGCATGCTGAGCCGAGTGCGAAGTAAGCGAGAACAAGTTCTAAACACGACACGAATCGCAAATTATCAGTCGGTGGGGTAGCGTATGTGCGTGCACTAGACACAGACGATCGAATACAGTCGGTGGCCAACGACAGTACCAGCGATCAAAAATAAAGTAGATGGCCGACCAGTCTTCGAAAGAGCGGTGGCAGTGTGAAAACGGCAAAACACAGGCCTCGTCTGGCGATGGCCGAATGGAGGTCGAGGCTGCACTAATTTTGTTCGGAAGGTCGCTGGAGAAGAACGACCTCCGATACACATCCATTGTTTGTGATGGCGACAGTCATACTTTCTTGGCTTTTTCTGAAGAAAGAACATACGGCTTCATTCCATTGGCAAAAGGAGATTGCATAAATCATGTAAAAAAGAGGATGGGTTCAGCTCTGTGAACACTTGTAGCAAGAAGTACCGTAATTACTCGAATATAACGCGCACCTTTTTTCCGGTTAAGCGAGTTCATAAATCGCATGCGCGTTAGAATCGAGTACGAACAAAAAAATTGCGGTTAATCTATTGCCATCGGCAAATCCAAAATGGCCGCCCCCTATGTGCGTCGGCATGGCGCGTCGGCCATTTCTGCCTATGTGTTTCCCATGTGCGGCACTTCGTACGTGTGCTGAGGAGTTCGTCATCTAGTAGTGCATTAGCATTGACGGCGTGGAAGGGCCGACTCCAAAAACTCGAGTGCACCACGATGCCGCTTTTAAAAGAAAATTCATCGCGTGTGCAGAAACGTACGGAAATCGGGCCGCATCGCGGTCGTTCGGAGTTCCCGAAAAGTGCTTGTGGGACCGGCGGAAACAAAAGCAGAAGATTGTCGACAGCAAAGCTTCACGCAAAGGCTTCAGTGGACCACAGCAGGGTTGGTTTCCGCAAATTAAAGAGCTGCTCGGCGAGCATGTGATTAAGCAGTGAGCGGCACAGCGGCCCGTGATGACAGAACTGCTCCAAGTGCGGGCTATGCAATTAGTCTTAGAAAACGGTCTGATGCGGAGCCAGTTTAAAGCGAGCAGGTGCTGGCTAACTAACTTTATGAAGAGGAAAGGCTTTTCCCTCCAAAGGGGAACATGCATATGCGAAAAGTTTTGCGGAGGAGTACGATGAAAAGCTTCACAGTTTTCTGAGGTTCGTCCTAAACTTGCGGCGCAACAACGGCTACCTGCTTGGGCAAATCGGGAATGCCGATCAGACGCCTCTTTACTTCGACATGCCTGGCACCACAACCGTCGAGAAGAAGGGGGCGAAGCAAGTTCACGTGCTGACATTGGTCCACGGTAAAGTTACAGTGACGGCAATGCTCTGTTACACGTCAGATGGGCACAAGCTTCGCCCATACCTCATATTTAAATGGAAGACGCTCCCGAAAGGAGTCGTTTTTTTGAGTGGTGTGATCGTGCGGGCCAGCGAGAAAAATGGGTGCGCGTTGCAATCGATGTCTTACTTTTTTTTTTTTTCGTGGTGGAAATCGGGTGCGCGTTACAATCGAGGGCGCGGTAGAATCGAGTAAATACGGTAAGAAAAATCAACCCATTGGAGGAAAGGGTGGCCTGACTCAAGAACTGATTAAAAGACTAACAAATTATTATGGGATGGCCATCCGTGACAACACTGAAGTTGATGACATGCAAAGAGTCGTAATGGCGACGTTTCATCACATCTCTTCGAGAGATGAAGAGCCACATCATGAATTGTGTCCGCCTGGACCACTGAGCTAGTGCAAGTACCGTGCTGCAAAAGCTGAAGGCGACGCTCCACCACCGCACAAGTACAAACTGGCAGCACATGTTGCAGCTGCATTGCTGCCAGTCTACCTATGCCTTTGTGACCCTCAGTTGCTAAGTTGTTGCCAAGGCTAGAAAACCCTATATGCTGCTGAGAGTCTCCATTCGGTGATTTGGTCTATTCTTCCTAATGAATAAAATGCTTCGTTGATTGCCGCTGAAACAGCTGTGAATGAGGCCATCTGCAAGTACAACTCTGGCACTCTCCATTCTTATCGAGAGTTTTGTGCATCGCTTGGCCTGAAACCTGGAAAGCACTCCATTCACAGAGCTGCAGAGAAGGATCAAATACAGAAAAAAAAGCATCAAAAGCTCACCAAAGCAAGCATCAAATGCCTAAGAGGCTCCGTATCACAAAGGACACCAAGAACTATGATCCCAGTGCATTTTAGATAAGTGGAGGCAAGGAAAAACTTCTCGAGCCATTTTCTCAAAAGTGTTTTTTTTTTTTTTTTTGCCTACCTGCCAAGATTGTGCAGCCATTTTCTTTGTAACCGTTTGGCCTATACTGCTGTTTCTTTTTTACCATATTACTTGGACTTCAATGTATGTCGTGACATACTTTCTTTCTTAGTTTGACTCTGTAATTTCACGATGTGACTAGTTGTTCACCCCTAGAGTGTGCCAAGTGTGAAGGTTGCAAAAAGAATTGCAATAAAAGAATTTTGTGTAGCAAAAAAAATTAAAGCAGGCATGTGATGACACTCAGCGTGCATTCAGCTGTGCAGCAAAGATTCTTTTACCCTTATAGTGCATTTTTTAAACTTTCCAAACACCGTGCAAAGTGCTAAGGACTGCAAATAGCAAGCAGTGTGTGTTATTTCAAATAGCTCTAAACGCAGTGTACACCTTTGTGCAGGCCTCTGAGTGGACAACTAGCAGTTATTTAACTTCATTCTGCTGCATATTGTAGCAGAGAATCGCTTTGCTGGAGACACTACCATGTTCTAGGAACGTTCACTGTACTATGTTTTAAAACCAACGTCAACAGTATTTTTATTTTTTCCACTCGAAATGAATACAATCAAATACAAACTTTGCATGCATTTTGGACCTAATATTTGGCTATTGTTGTGCAAGAATTGAAGCTGACTAATTGCTGAATAATAAATGTTTAATGTATGATAATTAACATTAATTACTGAAACTTGCACGAAGCGCCACATTCCTTAATTTTATTTCTTGGAATGTAATACTGAATGCCTCGGTGTTATGTCGATTAGACGCATTATCAGACAGTGCGTCATGATTCGTGCCTGAAGGGGATATATTGTATTGGCATTCTGTTGTGTTAAGAAGGGTGTCACTAGTGATGCATGATTCGGTTGTGTTATGAAGGGTGTCACTAGTGGCGTATGATTCTGCTTGGGAGGTAAAAGCAGGTTAACCTTCTAACTCTTTTCTTACCATGGGGAAAGTGGTGTGACTTATGAAATTGCCAAACCCCATACTAAAAATTTTTTTTCACATTCCAGCTTTGGATAGCAACCTTCAAATGATTCTGCAGTTCAAATTATCTACAATGCAACACTAATGCATACTTTCACTTATGCCGCGAGTTCTCCATATGCCACAGAATCGAGGACCTTGCAACAAGAAACGTACTGCAGAACCACGTAACATGTTGTGTGCCACCTCCTGGGTACATACACAACAAATAAACTAAGTTATTTAAAATGTAACTTCTGTCACCCAGGTGGGAAAGAGCGAAGTAAGAGCTGTTGAACCCGTTTTTTGTCATCTGCTACAAAACAATTGGTTCTATCTTAAAATGCCTGATGGCACTAGGCGGCACTAGACTTTTCATACTGAAAGCTAGATCCCCCGTGAGTGCTTGACTACCGGCATTAAAGGTGGAACGCATTTCGTGACTTGTCTGCCCAGAGTTTTTCAGTATGTCGCGAAGCCGCGATACTCAGAAGTAAAGGGTTAATTATGTTCACGGGTCTGGTTTGCCTGACAGCGAGAACTGTGTCCGTGTGTTAAGAGAGCATAGCTCATTGTAAGCCCCGCAACTCTTGTGCCCTCTGCAGCACCCAGTGTGGCCAACGTCCAGAGCGCCATCGAACAGATTTTCCCGCTTGTCTACGAGTACCGGAAAGAGCGGGGGCCCGAAGACGTGGCTCGCATGGCGCTGCGCGCCCAGCGCAACGCCAACAATCGTCCGCAGCAGCGGAACCACCACCACCAGCACGCGAATGCCGTAGCGGCCGACGACGAGGAGTACGACTCCTTCGAAGACGAGGAAGACCTGGACGAGGAGGAATTGATGGACTACCCCGATTCCGACGAGAGTTGGGACTAGGCAAGGACAAGGCTCGGGTGTTTTGTTGTTTTTGATTTTTTTTCCCTCCCCTCTGTAGTAGGTTTCCTCTATGGCGCCGCCACCCCATTGACGTCTAACTGACGTTTCTTGCCCCGGAACTGCCGATGTTGTGGAGCAAGTTGGCGCTCCGCAGCTTGCTACGCGTCCACGACCTCCTCCAGCGTGCGTGGCTTGTCTCGTGCGTGGCAGCTCTCTAGTCGTCACAAATCACATGTGGGATGTGGTGGTGTGCCGCAATATGTTTCTCTGGACTTCTTGGGATAGGAGCTTTAAAAAAGGGGAAGAGTTGGCAGAAGTGTCTCGGGTGGTGGATGGCGCTTTGTTGTCCCTCCATATCAGTGCAGGAAATGTGTGCTCCAAGCTGCCTTTTCCAGTTTTTCTTTATCTTTCTTTTTTTGTGTTGAAACCTGAAGGTGACCCTATTGCCCGTCCTCGTCCGGCGCTTCCTACCTCGACGTCGCAGGAAGCATCAGACGAGCGTGATTCCGCATTTCGTTGATGGGCTCGTTTCCGTCACGTACAGCAAATCTGCCGTCCCTATTTCCTGATCTGGACTGTTCGTGTGTGTTACCCAGCCGTCGTGACTCCTCGTATTCGAGCCTGTGTTTTCCCACTATATTCCCGCGCTCTGACAACCCCACGTTTTTTGTTTCTCTCTCTCTCTCTCTCTCTCTCTCTCTCACACATTTCTAGTGGTCAAGGCGTTGGGAAGATTACAGGAGTGTTTTGTCAAAGGGTTGTTTGGAGATGGACAAAGCCCCAACTGAAACTCAACGAATCGAGGGCTCACATTTGTCGCTAGCGTCGGAACAAAGCTTCCCGGAACAAGCGCCCATACTGTGCAGCTGTCTCTTTCCCGCCCCCTCCTTCACCCCCTCTGCTTTCACAGAGAAGTCGGTGGTTCCCCGAAACGCCCGAACCAAAGTCATTGTCGTGCCCAAGCACGCTTACAGGCCGAATGCACGGCATCGGGTCTTAAAAACGCCACGACGATTGGTTCACTCCGTCGTTGGGTTGCAGGTAGAGCAATAAGCCATTGCGGCAGCAGAGGGCCTCGTTTTTCCTACCAACTAGGGGGACAGTACGCCTTGGATGTGGACTTTTTTTTTCCTTTTTGTTTCCTCCAGAAGAGGACATTGTGTTCAAGTGGCCCGCTCGGGCGTACTGTTGACTGAGCAAACTGGAACTGGTTTTCTGCATTTTTAAAATGCGGGTGTTTCTGCCATGACAGGCATGGAAGGCTTAATTTTTTTATATATATATTAAGAGAGAAGTTGCTATCTTACGCTTGTGGGTGCATTAGTGCTGTGGATGCATGTGTTGGTTGCATGGATGTAGTAAGAGTCTTTGTTGTCTTTTTTTTTTAGTTTGAGTGTCGGACTTTACGAAATAAACATGCCTTTTTTTTTATCACGAATGTGCCTTTTTCTAGAACCTACGGTGCTACCTCCGAAAAAAGAGCCATATGGGGGCCTCCCGTACACAGTGTGTTACAAAGGACGATGCATTCACCACAGTACCTTGGTTTTTTGGTGGCTGTGTTGCGCAGCAAAGCTGAAGGAGGCGATTGTTTCTCGGCTTTGCCACTCCGTTCCACTGAGGATGTAATACAAAAAAAGACTCCCACTTAGATATGGGTGTGCTCGCAGATTGAATAGGGCTGAGTACCACACATTTTTTTTGTGCCACCTTCAGTCCAGGTTTTATTAGTATAATTTTGACTCTTCTGGTTAAATCAAAGCCAACATTATCTTTAGAGATCATATTCGTTGAGACATGACATAGTCACCTCAAACAATTGTGCGTAGTAATCCTTATGGTGAAAATTTTAATGTTTTGTCGAATTCATGAGTACTGTACAATAAAGTACAATGAATTGTCCCAGGTAGACAGAATTTTTCCAAAGTCTTCACTGCACATGCCTCATGATTCTTTAGTATGCGAGCATGCAAAATTCGTGAGCATATATTGTAAGCATGGACTTCCTCGAAGATTACAGCATGTTGTGAATAAGCGCAAATCCGCAGCTTTGTATGCAAGCACATTATGCACGACGCGAAACTTTAGCTCTGGTGAGGCGAATTCACAGTCTCCGAATGCGGCCATTTCATTCCTTTAACTTCCACAACTGGTTTCTGGCATTTACTCTGGCTTCCTAATCTGCCCTTGAAAAAGAAAGTGTCAGACCCACAGTAATTTGCCATATAAATTGCAGCAATCTTTCTTGTACACTGTAACTCCATTTTATGGATAGGACTAGCTAGCCATGAGTTGTGGTAATAGTTATCAGTCTATTTTATGTTCATATTGAGATGAAGGGTTCCCACGATTGTTTTCAATTTATCCTGTGGTAAATAACTTCACAATCTCTGCACAAGTTCTTACACAATATCTCGCTCTGCCTTGTTCAGCCACGAACGTACAGTTGAAGCTGGATATATCTAGCCCACATGTTACGCAATACTCTGTGAAATGAAAATTTGTCAAATACTTTGTATATGATTTTTCGTATACATTTTTATATATATATATATTGAATCGCATTCATAACTTTTGCAGTCCCCTTCAGGTTTGGTGTATCTGGGTTCAACTGTATTCACTTCTGCTCGGCTAGAACCTAGCTGCTAAAATGTGACAGTCTTGTTGCTCTCTAAGACTTGCCAAACTAAATGTTCCAAGTCAACGTGGTTCATCTAAGTCTGGTGCAAGATGTGAAAGTTTGGCTTTTTTTGTGTGCATGCGAAGATCAGCCTGTCACTGAATGTGTTGCCTCTGACGGGGTATTTCACTGCTTTTTGCTGCTGCCTTCTCAATGATCATGTTGCATGTGATCTGCTGGTATCGCTAGCTCTACAACAACAAAAATTCTACTTATGTGGTCTACTAATGCCAACTCGAAGCCTCATGCATTGTGAGCAATAGGTGACCCTTTATAGGTTGAGCATTGAAAACTCAATAGTAATCTAATGTATCAAAAAAAAAAAAACTTACTTTGGGGTGATACATCTATGCTGGCCTCGCTGTGACTTTTTCTAGCGGAATTAGAAAATTGCTAGCCAGCCTGATAACGGGTCAAACGCAATCAACTTGTTTAAACCAAAAATTTTGTAAAGGTGATCGGGTTGTAAATACAGTATAACCACCTTGGTAAGTAGACTGTATAGTTGTAAGGATACGAAGCAGTTGATAAGCGAGTTGACGGGGCACTCGGCATTATAAAAGAGCTGCGCGAATTATCGGGCACGGAAAGACAAGACTGCCCGTGAAATCTTCGCATGAAAGGCTTACGAGAGAGGTGGCAAAAATGAGTGGTAAGGTAGTGCAAGTTGGAGAGTGTACAAGCAAGGTGTGAGTGGCAGTGAAAAGAAGTTTAAGAAAATTGCTGGAGTGGAGATTCTTGCCCATTTGTGAAGCCGTGCCAACCGTAAGATGGCGGCTGTGGCAGCCATCTTACTAGAGGCAAAATGAGCTGTTGGAGCGTTTTCCTCGCACGCCCAACGAGTTTACCGTGGCAACCTTTTCTTTTCGGGTCAGACAGCGCTCAAAAGTTTTCTTTAGAAAGCCTGAAATTTAAGGCAAAGTTTATTGGAGATTAGTTGCCGATGCTAGTCTCCGGAAACAAACTTTTCATTTATAATTAACGTAACCTTTAGACTAACAAATAAGTCACTTGATAGGTCTAAGTGGGCACCACCAGACAATAGTATGCTTCTGAGATCTTTGGAGGGCAACAGCTGGCTTTACTACTGATGGCAAAGTACTGCAAAAGCTTCCACTCCAACGTTTTTTTTAACATTCTTGGCGGCGATGCGTACTAAAATGGTGGATGCCGAGTGAACGCATTATTTTGTCTAATTGACAAGTTAGACGTTGTGAAGACCGCGTTGCCAAGTGCTGCCGGTAGGTAGCAAGCCGGGAAACATACATTCCCTTTAGTAGTACCAGTTCGCACCTTTGTTCAGAATTAGCTTAATGGCAACGTTTCGTTTACACGCTCAATGTTCTTCAATCATCTAAGTTGCAAAACCGGGGAACATGCTGATCACGGAGGAAGGAAAGGTAGGAGGGGGCATGCCCAGCCGGCGCGGGGCGTGAAAAGTGTGGCGGAAATGACATCATGGCGGCCATATTCACTAGGCACAATGGCGGCGTTGCTATGGTTACGTGTTGCGCCGTGGTGGAAACATAGGTGGTGGAAACACATTTATTTATTTAATTACATGAAATTTTCTGCGGAGAAGCTCCGAGTAGTCGGACATGCTTGGCTTGCGGTGGGGGGGCCCTTAGTCCAGGGCTCCGCTTGCAGCAGCCGCTCTGCGGGCCCGGTTGATCAGACTCAATTGATCTTCCAGGTTCTCGCTGGCCAGCAGCTCCTCCCATCGCTCCGCTGTTGGATTTTGTACTGGTTGTAAGGCTGTAATGGCCTGACACTCCCACGTGACGTGGTACAGAGTGGCTTTAGCTGAACACCATGGGCAGAGAGGAGAGTATGCCGAGGGGTGCATTTTACTCAGGATGTGCAAATTTGGAAACGTGCCGGTTTGAATTTGCCTCCAGCTGACCGATTCCTCTTTATTTAGTGTTCGGTGTGGTAGCGAATAAGCTTTCCTAAGTCCTCTGTAATGGTTTAGGATGGCCGAATAGTCGCAAGGGACCGGAACGAGTTCCTCAGGGGCGGAGTTGGAAGGTGCTCGGCTCGCATACCCTCGAGCTACCCTATCCGCTGCCTGATTCCCCTCCAGTCCCATGTGGCCCGGAGTCCATATAATCCGATGCCAAATTCTGAGTGGATGTGTAATGGAATGCTCGCCAGTGTCTGTAACGCTCATGATGACGCTGAGAGCGGGTTGGCTGATGCGCCCCTGTAGGTAGTTGCGGCAAGCTGCTTGAGAGTCCGTGAGAACTGTCAGCGACCTTCGTTGTCTGTAGCCGAGGGCGAGAGCGAGCGCGATGGCAGTTTCTTCAGCATCGGTGATGTTGCGGCACCGCACGGAAGCGCTGGTACGTTCTGTGAGTGTGTGGTCCACGACTGTGGCTACAGCCTTATTGTTTGCATGGTCGTAGTTGGCGGCGTCAACATAGTACGTAGTGTTTTTGTGTGCATAAGTTCGCTCGAGGGCTTCCACTCTGGCTTCCCTCCGGCCCTGATGTAGTCGGGGATCCATATTGCGGGGGATGGGAGCGACCTTATAAGTGGCACGAAGTTTGTCCGGAATGGGCTTGCGACGAGCTGCGTCGTGAAACTGGCTGATGTAGCCGAGGCGTAGGAGCAGGTCACAGCCTGTAGGTGTTTGCTTGAGCCGTTGCAGTTGTGTGGCGAGTTGCGCTTCACAAAGTTCTTCAAAGGTGTTGTGTAGGCCCAATGTGAGGAGCTTGCTAGAAGGAGTACCCGGTGGTAGCTTGAGTGCCGCTTTGTAGGCCTTGCGGAGCATTGCGTCTACTTGGCCCTGTTCGCTCTTGATGAGGCGTTGGTAGGGCAAACTGTATGTCACCCTACTGACCACGAGGCTACGTATGAGTTTCAGGGTGTCCTCCTCGCGCATGCCATGGCGACGAGTGGCTACCCGAGATATCATTCGGGCCACTTGCAGTGTAGTGGTGCGGAGAAGGGAAAGTGTGTGATTCACATGGTGGTTCGACTGTACCCACATGCCTAATATTCGAATGGTGGATTTCTCTGGGATTTGTTTGCCAGCAAGGACAACCTGGAGGCGGGAGCCTTGGTTGTTCTGCGTCGATGGTGGGAGCTTGCGTCGATAAATTCGTAGAAGCTCAGATTTTTCTGTTGCACAGGCCAGGCCTCGTGCCTGCGCGTATTGTTCGACGCATGTGGCTGCCTGCTGCAGGTTATATTCTTTTTCTCCAAGGGACCCCCGCGTGGCCCAGACGGTGATATCGTCCGCATACATTGCGTGATGGATGCCATCGATGCGGTGGAGTTCATGTGCCAGGCCAACCATAGCTACATTAAAGAGTAGCGGGGAAATCACTGAGCCCTGCGGGGTGCCCTTGTTCGGAACCTTGATAACATCTGATCGGATGGAGCCGAGACCGACTGTGGCAGTGCGGTCCGACAAGAAGGCGTGAACATAACTGTAGACGCGCTGCCCTACAATGAAGGGCCTCGAGGCCCTCAAGTATGGCCTGGTGGCTAACGTTATCAAATGCGCCCTTAATGTCTGAAAGTCAAGATAATGTTTTTCTCCTTGCTGGGGGGCGTTATCAATGACTTCTTTTAATTGTAGCAGTACATCTTGCGTTGAAAGATGTGCCCGGAACCCGTACATTGAGTGCGGGAAAAGGTCATTGTCTTCGAGGTAATCTTGCACGCGATTAGTGATGACGCGCTCGAAGAGTTTACCAAGGCAGGAAGTGAGGGATATTGGTCGGAGGTTTTCGATCTGAAGTTTTTTGCCCGGCTTCGGTATCATTATGACCTCCGCGTGCTTCCATTCAGGAGGAAGCGTGCCACGTTGCCAATGATCATTGAAAAACGCCGTGATTTCTTGTACGGCGCTGTCGTTGAGGTTCCTGATAAGGGAGTACGTGATTCCGTCTGCCCCAGCAGCTGTGTTGCGATTGCTGCTGCGAATGGCTGCGTAAACTTCGTCCACCGTTATTGGTCGGTCGAGAGTGTCATTGGCACGTCCACGATACGCAGCTTGAGATGCGGGTGGGTAGAAATCGCCAAAGCATTTTCGCCTGACTTGATCCAGCAGCTCATCGTCAGTACCCTCAAAGGCGTGTATGAGGCGCATGACTGACTTATTCGTCTCATTTTTTGTGCGAGTGGGGTCCATCAAAGCGCGCAAAATGTGCCACGAGCGGGCCGTGCCCAATGAGCCTCGAAGAGAGTCGCTAAACTGGGCCCAATTGAGTCGCGCCAGTTCTGTAGCGTACTGCTCTGCCTGAGTGGTGAGTGTGGCGATCCTTAGCTTGAGGCGTCGGTTATGTTTTTGCGTCCTCCATCTGCGGATGAGGCTCCTTCGGGCTTCCCACAGATGTAGCAGATGGCCGTCCACTTCCGGCAGTGCAGGTGTTCTGTTAATGGTGGTGGTCCAACGCTCTCGAATTTCTTTAAGTTGGGTGCACCAGTCGGTGAGGCTTGTGAGGCTGTCGAGTGAATATTCGCTCTCACGACGAAAGGCGTCCCAGTTTGTGATGCGTGCTTCTCCAATAGACCGACGCGCTGCGCTCTCTGTAACTTTTGTGCGGAGAATGAAGTGGTCGCTGCCCAAGGATTCCTGCAGGTTGTCCCAGTTATAGTTTGCACGGCCACGGGCGAAGGTGAGATCGGGGCAAGTGTCCCTGCACACACTGTTGCCGATCCGGGTAGGGAACGCGGGATCCGTAAGCAGTTCAAGCTGAAATTTTTCAGTGGCAGCCGCAAGCTGTTTGCCTTTGACATCCGAACGGTTGTAACCCCAGCGTTCGTCGAGAGCGTTGAAGTCGCCGAGCAGTAAGAGTTCTTTTCCCTGGGCCAATCGGCAGGCACCTTGGACGAGGGCATGGAAATCAGTGTTTTTTTTTTCTTTGGGGCGCTATATACGTTGACAATGATGATACTTCGCTTTCCTCCTTTCTTTTTTTGCCTGAGAACTAGCTCCACAATCACATGTTCTATGTTGGTGTCTGGGATATTGTCTAAGCCAACTGCGGTTAGCGCTTTGTCAATCAGGATGGCCGCTTTGCGCTTTGTTTGACTATTATAGGACTCATAACCTGAAAATATGGGTGGCGTTCCGGGCTCCTGAAGCGCTATGACATCTGGCCGAGCAAGGTGTGTGTTAATGTACTGTTGGAGGAGGCTCCGCTTTCTGCGGAAGCCGCGGCAGTTCCATTGCCAGACTTCTAAATGTTCGCCAATGAGTGGGGCTGTGCTGCCCATGGTTAATTCGTTGAGTGGAAAGGCGTGGGTATCGGAATCTCGGCTTGCGACGCCGATGTAGGAGTGAGGGTGAGGGCGCTGGGTGTCAATGCGGGGGTAGCGAGGATTTCGGATGCATGTGATTCCAATCCTAGTCTATGGTAACCTTGATCTGTCGTGGCGTGCGAGCTACGAGTGGCCCTCTTCCTGCGTATGTTTTCGCCTGTTTCAGCAATTTGCGCCTCGAAGCGTGTCTCGAGAGAGTCGAGGCGTTCTCCGAACTGCTGTGAATACGGCACTGAATTGTTGCGATAGCTGCTGCGCGAGCGTTGAGAGCATTTCGCGTAACTCTTCGCGTGTGACTGTGGTGCCCGACGCAGCAGGAATTGATAGCGCCGTTTTAGGGGTCTTCTGTCTCTTGGGGGAGGTTGGGGGGTTTTTTTCGGGGGAGTCGGGCGGCGATCCAAGACGTGCCATTAGGGCATGAAGTTGAGAACTGTCCTTTGCTTGACGTGCCCTGACGGCCGCCAGCTCCTGTTTGAGTTTTATGTTTTCCGCGAGAAGGTGTTCGTATGCGGTGGACAGGGTATTGAGTGGAGCGATGGGAGGATCTACATTTGCTGACCAGCTCACCTTATTGTCGGCACCGGCTGATGGAGTGGGATTGGGCTTCTCATTATGCTTGCTGGAGGCGTGCTGGGACTGTTGACAGGTGGGTTGCTGCTGCTGCTGCTGCCCCTTGGTCATCTGGTTCTTCGGATGTTGTCGCTGCTGTGGTTGCTGCTGTTGGCCAGGTTCCACAGAAGGGAGGGGCGGGAAGGACTGTGACCTCGAGCGTGAGCGGGAGTGGCTGCATGAGGTCTCGTTTTCCTTGCTGAACCACCTACGTTTGGGAGTGGGTGGGTTACGATGGGGGTTGCGACCCCTGGCTGGTGCTGCTGGTTGAGGAGGTGGCCGTGGGCGCGGGGCCTTCAGTCTCTGAGAGCACTCTTTCGCGCCCGTTAAGTGGGCATCTCCACACAAGTGACATTTGGGAGCACAGGGGTGACCGTCAACGGGGTTGAGGATACCACACTGCCGACACACGGGAGTGTTTGGCGTGGGGCATACGTCTGAGCGGTGCCCCGGTTGTAAGCAGACTTGGCAGGCTTGTCGCGTCGGCTTGTACGGATGGCAGGCCACCTCCCCACCGTAATACAGTACATATCGGGGCAGAAGGGGGCCTTCAAAAGTGATCACGGCAGATTTGGTAGCACCAAGCATTCGTGCACTGTGCACTGTCACTCCCTGCGTGCGCACGCGGAGGTTGGCGGTGAGTTCTTCCGGAGTTGTGCCAGGGTCTATCCCATGAATAACTCCCCGCAAGGTGCCCTCAGGGGCCGCCACATAGGTATTGAATTCGTAGGTCTTCCTCTCAAGCGTGAGGGTGGTGATCCGACGAAGAATTTCGGCCGTCTCAACATGTGGCGTGCTGGCAATGATGATGTTCGACCCGGGGCGAGTACGTATAATGAAATGATCACCAGTACAATGTTGTCGTGAATTGCCCGCCAGTGCTACGGCTCGGGAGATTTGATGCGTAGTGAAGTTCCGAATGGCCAGGCCCTTTTTCGGGCGCATGATGATCTTTATGTCCGTGCGTGGAAGCGGCGGCAGCTTCCGTCGTAGCTGGCGCGGCTTCGTTACGGGTGGTGGTGTTCGCGCCGGTGCGACGCCGGCCGCGTCTGCCTGCGCAGCAGGAGCGCTCGCACCCGCAGCTGCCCCGGCGTTGACGTGGCTGGGCGGAGTGCTTGCAGGACCGGCCGGCTGCATCAATTCCGCTCGAGCTTTGTCGAATTTTTTCTGGCGTTGACGCTGGCGACGGGAAATCGCCAGTTTCCAGTTGGCGTCGGTGTCGCTCGCCGGTCCCAGCGATGCAGACGATGTAGGATGGTGCACGGCAACTTCATCTTCGCTTGCCGAGGTGAGCTCGTCGAGGTCGAGAGATTCCGTGTTAACATGGGTGTCGTTGGGGCTGAATGCAGGTTGAACGCATCCGGTAGTAGTCACGTCAGCAGTTGGCGTAGTGCTAGCGTCCATATTGTTGTGGAAGGGGTCCCGCCGTTAGGCCTAGTCACCCGTACTCGCACAGGCGAGCTGGGTCGACGCTTAGGCCTAGCGGCCCGGCGCTCACATGGGTTCTTCTGAAGGCGATAGAGCAAAATGGAGATGCTCTACAGCCTCGGGAAAGGTGTGCGGTTCCCAGGACAGTTAAAACTTGATGATCCGACACAGTGCCGGCGACGATATCGAAGTAATCCGGTCAACGAGAGCGCACGTTCGGCGGAGCGCATGCGACGCGCGTCCGCTCGCTCCGGCGTCCAAGCGCGTCTCCTTGCGCCGTGGAGCTGGTCTAGCAGTGAGCGGCCGCGGCTGGCGGCGGAATGTGTGCCACCCCAGGTCTCGTGCTGAGCCGTGGCGGACAATATCTGTGCTCTGCGCCGCGTTATTGGTTACGCAGTGTTCTCCTGGCAGTTACATTACTCTTAGCAACGTTTACAAATCCCTTTGTCCATCACGGGGTTTCAACACTGCGTAGAACAAGTGCATATCCATGTGTCGTGTGGCGGATGAAGCAGTTAGTGTTCAGCGAAATTGCGTTGAGAACCATGACGAAGCTGAATGACGACGAACGCCTTGCAGGTCAGTGACAGTTGAGCAGTGGTCCTGCTTGTGACAACGGTCGACGCTGTTGAGCCCAGCAAGATGCCATGAGGACCATGTGCACATACGTAGTTTCGTGTGGTGTGTGTACAGTAACAACTTGCATGTGCGTATTAAAACACCTTTTCTGTTCCACTTGGTACACTCTCCACCAGCATTGCATGTAATCTCAACGTAACAGCAACCGCGTTCAACTGTTACTAGCACCGTGCTCAAAGCCACCACGGTCGCAGAATGCTGACGCCGGTGAGTTTCACGCGGAACACGGACACAGTGGCAGGACGCTGCGTCGGCCGCGTGGCGGAATGCAACCGTAGAAGGCGCACGACCGATCGTGTTGTCTGTACAGTTGCTGAATAAATGACGTAAAAGCACTCGCCGTTGTCAGTGCATCTAGCGCGCGTTCTCTCGTAGTTGCTTCGTTGTCGGCGAGCTGTTATACTCCCTGTTATTACTCGGACGAAGCGATTTCGCTGAAGGTGTCCCGCTGGCTCTGAGTGATGAGCCCAGTTCCATTAGTTTCGGATCGTCACGACACACGCGCTGCGCAGCCCACGTGCTTTCTGACCCGGCGAGAGAGTCGTGCCTTCTGTCGGCGTTGCTTCTGCTTTACATTCGGATGTAAACCAGCGAGGAGAATTTGCCTAGTCAATAATGGCCGACTTTCAATGCTGATACGAAAGCGCCGTTTTTACCACTGGCGGCTGCGAGGCACTTTACTGAAGGAAAAGTTAGAACATTTTTTTCATGATGTCACTAATTAAATCATTAAATAGAGATAAAAGACGAAAAATCGATAGGCAGTAAGTTGCCGTGGAGTGTGTTTCTGTATCATATTCAAATACCGCTACGAGCGCACATGTTCCCTGAAACCGAAACTAGTGTTGCACTGTACTATAGCACCTAGATACTGTAACAGCACCAGCATTGAGATCCGAGTCCTGGCAAAATTCTCTGGCCCAAAAGATCAAACAGCGCAACAAGCAAATGCGCAAAGTTTCGCGGACTGAAGCGTCACTTGAAAACAACGACGTAAAACGCAGTAGAAATAACTTGTGTTCCTGATGCACAGACTGTAGTTTGTTGACCGTGGACAGACAGCGCTACAATGAGTAGTAATCTTGAGCTCTGTTTATGGGCACTGTGAACATTTTATGATACACGCAGCCCATGTCAAGTTTCTCGACTTGAACCATTTGATACATGTATTGATTAGTGCCGCCATCTCGACGCAGCTGACGAAAAGCAGGATGTTTGGCGCGCAAACGAAAGTAATAGTGGCACCGTTCTAGGACCTCTACGTGATGAAAGAACACGTATGTACCGGGCATTTTCGCTTTCTCTTTTATATCAAGTACCGCGTACGATCCTCCCGTGATTGAAACGGCGCATACATACTGCGGAAAGATAAGTAAGTACGTTTATAAATAGGCCTAAATTTTTCCCGTTTCAATTCTTCAGCACTGCCCCACCGCGGTGGCCTAGTCACAGAACACCTACCAGTTCTAGTGGCTAAGGTACTCGGCTGCTGACCCGCAGGTCGCGGGTTCGAATCCTGGCTGCGGCGGCTGCATTTCCGATGGAGGCGGAAATCTCGTAGGCCTCTGTGCTCAGATTTCGGTGCACGTTAAAGAACCCAAGGTGGTCGTAATTTCCCGAGCCCGCCACTACGGCGTCTCTCATGATCATATGGTGGTTTTGGGACGTTAAACCCCACATATCAATCAATCAATTCTTCAGCACTATTGGTAAAGTAGAGGAGAACGGTCCTAACCAGTGGCTCGGAGACCTACCACTTTGACAGGCTCTTTGCACTGGGAGCGGTGGGAGGGTTTTGGCAAACGGAGGGGGGAGGGGGTGCTGATGCGGTGAAACTTCGTCCACTTCACCTCCCCCTAATGGAAATCTCGGCGCGCGCCTATTGTTGAAGCTGTCTGCAATGTTCTGCGACGCTCGCGTATGATGTCTTCTACGGCTTTGAATTTTATACCTGGAAGATTCTAGCTCAACCGGCAGCGTCTCATTGCGCAAGAAGCATCGTTTTGCGCATGGCCTGTGCGTCTTGAAAGAAAGGACTGCATCACGAATTCTCATGATTATTTCACCAGCGAAAGCCTACAAGCTGTGTTTCAAAAGCTAAGGGGATTAGCTCGACCGGCGCAACCCGCAAAGCGCTACCGAAAATGTTGCCTTTATCTTAACAATGAGCTCAAAACAAAACAAAAAATGGCCACTCGTGCTTCGGGGTGGCAATGGTAGGTGGTCTCAACCAACCACAGGTGTGCACAAAAAGGGGGTGGGAGAAGGGAAGTGGCTGCCTTACTACAACGTCTACCCCCCCCCCCCCCCTCCTTTCAGCCCGCTTATGGAGCCGTGCGCATGCCTGTGGTCTCAAGTGAACGGTGTTGAAATGGTTTGACATCCGCAGCGCGATAGATTTTTCAACTTTTTTTTTGTATGCGTCGTCACGTAAAGAGGCGTGAATGAGTGCATGATGTATAAAAGTAGTGCCGAGAACATTTCGGACCATGTGGACGTGATCAACTGGTAATTGCTGTCCCGAAGACATAATGAAACGTAGACCGATGTTCAATTCAATACGTCGTAAGAGAACTGGTGTATAAACGGTTGATGGGGGAGGGGTTGGCTTCAAGCGATCGAAAGTTTTAAAATTTGATTTATTTCCACCATGATCGATTTAAATTTTGTGCGTGCAAACGCGCCCGCGTACATACTTAAACTGTAATTGACCCTCCTCCTCCCCCCCAAATAAAAAAGAAAGTTCTACGATACTGCCGTAGAAGTGTCATTTGGTGTACAGGACAAGTATTTCTACAGACAGCCAATTAGACCGGAGGAAAAATCGACGCCCCCCCCCCCCCCCCCCCCGGAGCGTTTTCGTGTTGTAGCGTTTCGGGTATATTTTGGGTGACATTAAAATATCTGCATGCTTGCAGAGCGACCACCAGTTGCCAAGTTTGCCGTTCTGCGCACCCCCCCCCCCCCCTCCGCCCCGAACAAATGAACTCTAGGTACGGCCTTGTGTGGAGATTATCGAATTGGGGGAGGGATTTTTGAGGGCTTGTCCGTACGAGAGAGGAAGAGTTGGCTTGGATTGATGTGAACTTTGGAGGAGTGGTTGGGCATGCTTGCTGAAGAATAAAATAGCTCATAAAATTTAGATGGGACACAGACACGTGTGTGCGTCCGTGTGATTAATACCGGTGTCACACGGCGCTCTGCTGATTGCGATTCAGCCCGATCAGGATCAAATTTCTCTTCTATTATTGGCTCTCATCTGCTGCTTGTGTAAAGAAGCGCCAATCAAGATCATATAAGGCCCAATCGCTATCAAAAGTAAGCGTGTGACAAGAGTATGAGTCTTGTGTGTCTTAGTACTGTCTTAAAGAGACACTAAGGATGAACAGCGACTTGGTTTAGTTTGATAGGGCTCTCTGGAAATTCTAGCGTCATATGTTTCTTCACCGTGATAAGTTCATTAATACGGGATAAAATCTTGAAGTTCCATTTTAAAATTTCGCGCCGTAATCTCCATGCAGTGACGTAAGAAATTCCACAATATATATTTCGTATTTTCACGACATTGCCTCGATGAATTTTGCAAGGACTTCGCATGCTAAACTCTGTGACAACCGCCGACTTCAATTTATTCGATTCAATCTACTTCGATTTTATTCGATTAGAAGCTACGTAGGATCCAGAAAGACGCCTTCAAAAATTTGTGACGTCACAGTGTTTGGTGTGGGAATCTCAAGGTGGCGTCTCCACCAGCACTTCCTTTTCGTGCCTTTTCTCGCTTATGAAGTGTCGTGTCGCGGTAAGAGGGCTGTTTCCGGGATTACGAAAAATAGTACTTTACGAATACGCAAAAAAGCGTTTTTTTTGTGTGTGTGTGTCCCTTTTAAGTGCTGTTTAGGCTAATTCTTGCATCTACTATGCACAAGCCAGCCCTATCAAGCATACTGCGCAAGGGGGGGCATCTTTTCAGTGATGAGCGTACTATATCTGGGAATGTGTGGGTGCATAGGTGTGAAGAAGGGGCAGGGTCGAGATTAGGGGTGCCTGAATGCCTCACACGTTTGTTCAGCTGGATTTGTCATGTCAGTGTTTGATGGTGTGGCATCTCGAGTGGCGAGCACGCCACGCTCTTAAAGTGAACGAACACAGTAGACACGGTCGGCACGAACTGAACAACTCACACATTTATTTAACCACTTTTAGAACGACAATATCGTCAGCCGAATTATTATAACATCAATTGTGATCCACACACTAAACAACCTTACACAATATTACACAACACTCAACAACATGACAGACAAGGCTGTGTCGCTAACGCCTGACTCACCACAAGGGCCCCCGGCAGACGGCCCGCGGTGCCGTGCACCGGGGTCTCACCGACTGTGAGAGACAACCGTTCGCGCCAAACGCCACCTACCGAAGAGACTCGCTCAACTTTCTCGTGCCGCCGCGAAGGCTTGCCGCCAGGTGTCACTGCCAGCGCTGCCGATCCAACCATGATGATGATAGGGGTGATCAACGCTCGCGAATACAACGCCGCCTACCGCTCAATAGTTGTGACCCCGAAATACGGCTTCAGCGTGAGACACATGCATAACGCGGCGCAAACAACTTTACAGGGGGTGCCAGCACCCCCACAGTGGACAGGGTTATGCCCGAGCAGGCTTTTCACAATAATGGGGGCCGAAGACATAGGGTTTCCTATAAATACACTGTAGGGGTAACACTGACACTAGTGTCTATGGGAGCTGCACCGCACGGTGTTTCACCGACCATGGTAACCTAAGCAAGCACGAGCGAACTTCAGTAAGATGGGTATACAGTACTCGTATTTGTCTGGTCTTCGTGCTTTAGGCTGCGCTTGGCTTTAGCGTGGCTTGAAGCTGCTTTGTCACGAGAGGACAATCAGCAAATGTTCAGCAGTTACACTTGACCACCTTAATCATTTAAGCTCACCAATTGAAGTTGGGTCATGAAGTTCACAGATTCGTTTTTTTTTTTTCATTCGAAACAAAGCCAAAACACAGCATACAAAGAAACAAGTGTGTTCGAAGCCCGCAAGCACGAAGGCTAAGCAAATTTGTGTACTACCCATCATTATCATGGTGGCCGAACGATCGCAGCGCCAGAGTCCCCCCCTAGTTAATTGTAAGAAACTATATGGCTGAAAAATCCTGAGGTTGCATTGTAAGTACCTACTCTTATTATGGCTGCACGTTTTTTAACAGCGAAGCGCTATTCTTGGTAGTGATTTTCATGCCCGTTGATTGATGGATATGTGGGGTTCAACGTCCCAAAACCACCATGTGATTATGGGAGACGCCGTAGTGCAGGGCTCCCGAAATTTCGAACACCTGAGGTTCTTTAACGTGCACCCAAATCTGGGCACACGGGCCTACAGCAGTTTCTCCTCCATCGAAAATGCAGCCGCCGCAGCCGGGGTTCAATACCGTGACCTGCGGGTAAGCAGCCGAGTACCTTAGCCACTAGTTCACTGCGGCGGGGCAGGTTTTCATGTCCGTAGAGTGACTCGCCCACAGAAATTAGCTTAATACCACTACGGATATGTGTCACTGCTCCCACAACTCACCACTACTATTCCTACCACACTTCCCACTCACCCACTATATGCCACGTCATTTCCGCCTGATTCCCACTTTATTCAACCCAACTGAGTGATCGTCGCGGGTGAAGGCGACGAATGCGGTGTTCAAATACTTGAATGCAACAAACTAATTGTACCGACAATTATAAACTTAACGTGTTACGATGACTGTGAAGTGTGATTTTGTGTGTGCTTGCTCGCTCCCCCCCCCCCCCCCCCCGTCTCTAGTTCTCCATCTTGAAAACTCTCCCACTCTTTTCCCTTGGTAAGGTACTATACCAGTCCTCCTAGACTGTTTTAACACCACTTCCTTTCCTTTGCCTCCTGTTCCTTCCTTCGCCGCTCCATTAAACCCCACTGCACGCCATTAGCTTCGCTCTTTCATCAGTGTCCACCAAATGCAGCTGGCTGAATCCCCCCCCTCCCCCCTTTCAACCCTCGGGGTATGTGGAGTAAAAATCGCATGTGCGGTCATTAAAGAGAGAGAAACACTAAACTCTCTTTTCAGTACATGTTTTCAGAGCTACTTGTCTTGATTGAACTGTCGTACTCGCTCGTACTGAGAGAACTGAAAAATGGCGGTTTTAGATCGGCTAGTCAATTCGTGAGCATTGGGGCTAAAGAAAACATGCAATGGGATGAATAATATAATTTGTTTTGTTTTTGTTCTTGGTTTTTCTTGTATTATTCATGGTTTAAACTTTCGATCCTTGTTTTCAATCGCTTACAAACCTTTTCTGTTAGAGTCTGGCACATTTTGCACACGCCCTACCCATGCACGAACGCGACTTTCACGCGCAAAAACTTGATGTTGAATTCCAATAAGAGATCCAGATCAACTTTTTTTTTTGCTCTCAGTTGAGCATTAATATTTCAATGCAGGTTGGGGCGTGAATTGTGTGTACCAATGGCAGATCGAGAGCGACCGAAGATTGCCGATTGCTCCGTACAGCAAGAAACCTTCCTCTGCTGAAATAGTGGATTTCACCGGAAGTTCGTGTTATGTAGTCCGTGCGCCGGCCTTTCACCTCGTCACGACCGGATGTTTGAAGTAGCGGGCAGTCATGGACGAGTGGGAAAACGCTTCGCCTTCTCCCCCAATGCCCCATCGCAAGATTTGTGTGTATCGAATGTTCCCGTCGAGGCGTACGTATTCCAAACGCAAATCTTGCTATACTAATCGCGCTCGGATCTATACACGCTTCGTTGACGATCCAGTCGAACGCTCGCGATCTGCCATTCGAATTCAACATGAGTCGTTGAAGCTGTTTTCTCCTCACGCTGCCGCGCAATGCAGGAAACCCAGCTTCGCCGGAGACGTTTTGACAGCAGAGTTCCTTGAGCCGCTGGTCATTTCTGAAAGCTCGGCTGCTTTTCGCCACAGGAAATGTGTATGTGCCACGCAGCTCCTGAAATAGTATAGTCATGCACAGTATAGTATAATGATTGATATGTGGGGTTTAACGTCCCAAAACCACCATATGATTATGAGAGACGCCGTAGTGGAGGGCTCCGGAAATTTCGACCACCTGGGGTTCTTTAACGTGCACCCAAATCTGAGCACACGGGCCTACAACATTTCCGCCTCCATCGGAAATGCAGCCGCCGCCACAGTATAGTATAGCAAGGGAAGTTAGGATGAGGGGGACGCTAAATCATGTCGTAGCCTTGTATCGTAATTTTTTTAGCAAGGGAATGTGAAAGTGAAGTCGGTGTGGGCAGGAGTGAATTGAGGGTGTGGAAGGGAAGGGCTGAAGAAATGAGGTCATAGCATTGTACAACATGCCTTAGCATGTTAAAATGAAGTTAGGGTGACGAGGAGAAGAAGGGTAAATCAGATGATAGATTTGTACAGCATATTTTAGAAAGGGGATGTGAAAGTGACGTGAGGGTTGGGAAGAGGACAAAGGGTAAATCAGGTCATAGCTTTGTACAGTATATATTTAAAAGGGGATGTGAAAGGGAAGTGAGGTTGGTTGGAGTGATGTGAAGGTGGAAAAGGGGTTAGTGGTGTTACAGTCTTGTCTAGTATATTTTACCAAGGCGATGGGAAATCGAATTTAGGGTGGGAAGAAGTGATGTGAGGTTGTGGAGGAGGGGACGGGCTAAATTAGGTCATATATTTCTACAATACACTATAGCAAGAAGATGTAAAAGAGAAGTGAGATTGGGGAGAGGGTAAATCATGTCTTAGTCTTGTATAGTATATTTCAGCAAGAAAGTGTGAAAGGGAAGTGAAGGTCAGAAGGACTGGTGTAAGGGGCTGTACGAGGAAAAAGAAGGAGATGAGAGGATATATCATAACAGCTATTTGCAGTATAGCAAGGGGAGAGAAAAAGAAGCGAGGCTTAAGAGAAGGGACAGGAAGAGGGAAAGAAAGGAAGATGTATATAGAGTTCAATTAAAACAGAAAAAAAACACTATGGGTGTTTCAAACACCCATAGTGTTTTTTCATAGTGTTTTTTAAAACACCCATAGCGCCACCACCTGGCCGCCACCACCTGGCGGCCAGGTGGTGGCGCTGGCTTGCCAGCTCCACTAGAGTTACTGCATACACAGAAACTCTAAGCACCGATAGAGTTACTGCATATACAGGGACACTAAGCCCCTATGCTTATACCCAATTCCACCGACGTGGAACTGGTTTTATTTTATGGTGTTTATGAAACGTGGAATGGTATATTCTGCTTCCTACATCGGTTACACTAGCTTCCTACATTACATTAGCTACATAACATTAGCTTCCTACATTAGGTACATTAGCTTCTGCTTCCTTTCTGTTATAAACAGAAGAAATAAAGTGAATTTCATTGTTTTTTTAAGCTTCAGAATTAATTCCACGCTAACACATGCCCGCCCACTTCATCTAGGAGCATACATTACTGTCAAATTCGTCTGAACGAGAAGCCTGTAAGCATAAGATTGCATTACAACTTATATAAACAGAGCCATAGAAGTGCTGAGTTCTTTATAAGGGACTGGAGGTGGGGGAGCTTCTCCCACCGAGGCTGTTGCGTTGAAAGCGCAGTACAAATACGATGTATTAGGAGAGCAGAGCGGGGGTCGGGCACCCCCTCCCCCTTTCTGAGTGCACGCCACATCCTCAGGGCTACGAACAAGTGACGTGACGCTTTTCTTAAAGTCCACAGATGCCTACAGCAAGGGACATGCGGTTTGTCGAACTGACATTTGGCGCGCCCGTTTTTACACCGCGGCAGCTGTTTCCTAGTTGACGCGTGCCAGACTTTTCACGAGCCACTAACGACCTTACTATAGCGTGTTTATTCGGCGCCTTTTTTCTCCCAGAATGCGTCTATAATAAGCAAGAACACGAAAGAACCACTACAACGCCCCTGTTTTTCTTCCTTTTCCATCAGGGGTCGGGTGTCCCAGGCAACATCCCGAACAAGCGAAAGAATAAAAAAAAAGGTGATGGTGGCGCTGCTGGTATTTAATCTTTGTCGAGCGCTTCGTTCCTGAGCACGGGGACAATTTTATTTTTAAACGCTGCCACCTAGGAACCCCGACCGGCGTTTCGGCAACTTTGGCCGCATGCCCGCTACGCCGGCGTGCTCCCCAAGCGAGGCCTGCCTGTCCCAAACCCGTGCAACGCTCGGAGAAGAAAAAAAAAAAAGCGCCGCTGCTTCTTATTTACGGCACACAGAACGTGGCGGCACCACCGTCACCCCCGCTTGACGCGCTCTCTTAACGCTCACAACCAATCAGAACCCGAGCGTCGTCTCTGTTTCCATGGCAACTGCTTTTATTTTGGACGCGCCGTTCCTTCCCTTTCTCTACAGCCGCAACGCAACGCGCCTTGCCTTCTCCTCTCCGTCTAGCAGACGACCTCGTCCGAACCGATCCGTAGCAGACGACGCGGCGAACGGAAACGCCGAGGGTCGTTCGCTTGCGCGTTGCTTCTCCCAATCAAGAACCAGGAACCGCTGATTGGGCCTTCGTAATTGGTGACGTCATAGTGGTCGTGTGCCTTTGCAAGTGACGTTTCGGTTCGCTTTCTGTGTTACGTCGATTCTTGCTGCTGTTCATAGGTGATCAAATCGCTAGTGTATGCTCCCAACACGGCGGAACGGATAATCGCTACGCCGTTTCTTTAGATTAGTACGTCGATCAAACTTACGGAAGTGAGACGGTCGAGCACACTCAACGGCGGTGCAACATCGGGGATTTTCGTCGAGACAAGAAAAAAGAACACCTATAACATAGGCCTGCTGCAACCTAAACGTGTTTGTGAAGTCCAGCGAAGGCGGCACGGTTTGTTGTGCGTGATGAAGTGCAGTTGGTTGTGGTGTTTCGGTCTCTCTTACGGCTTTGAAGACGACTGAAACCATTGCGTCTCTTCCGACTTTTTTCGCCTCAAGCACTTGCAATCCGTGCTGTTCTTCGAGGCTCTAGGAATAGAGATAAGGAAAGAAAACGTGGCCACGCCATTAGGGTTTGTTTTGCGCAAGACTTGAAAGAGGATGCCTTCCTGGGGATCGGGTTGCCTAAGGAGCTCCCAGAAGCACCAACGTGAGTCCATCATGTTTCACGTACTTATATGTCTCGTGGTATTTTTTGATCAAGGGACTATAGAATATAGTCTTGCAGCATCAACGTGCGGAATAATAACGGAGGTCTTGAAGAGTCCCTAAACAATCTCGGAAAATTCCAACGGCGCCCCGCCACGGTGGTCTAGTGGCTAAGGTACTCGGCTGCTGACCCGCAGGTCGCGGGTTCGAATCCCGGCTGTGGCGGCTGCATTTCCGATGGAGGCGGAAATGTTGTAGGCCCGTGTACTCAGATTTGGGTGCACGTTAAAGAACCCCAGGTGGTCAAAATTTCCGGAGCCCTCCACTACGGCGTCTCTCATAATCATATGGTGGTTTTGGGACGTTAAACCCCACAAATCAATCAATCAATCAAATTCCAACGGCTATCGCGTTGTTTTATCCTGGCGTTTCCGGTCCTTTCGGCACAGTTCATGACGTCAGTGGTCTAGTCACGTGATCCCACGAGTAAAAAAAGCTTTGAACTTGTTCACATTCGAAGGATATCAATTGTGAATTGCCTCATACCCGGTTTTGTTTTTTTCATGCAGTCGCACGCCTGTTTAGCCTGTTGTCTCATCATGACAGTCGTGCGTGATCAACCGATTTCGCATCGTTCTGTGCGTTTTCGACTGCGCAAGTGATGACAACAGCGCAACCGAAAATCATGAAATTATGGTAGGCTAGCTGAGTTCCTTCTGCTAACATCGTCCACGTGTTTTGGGAATACATAAGTGGCGAGGGTAAGATAGGGCCTGTAGGAAGGGTAGTGAAAGAAACCTCACCATCATCTCTGAACTCAAGGTGGTTTATGGGGCCTTTGACATTCCGGGTGTCATGACAGTGTGGTTTCGAGGCACGCAGTAAGTGGTGTATTACAAGTTAGTTTCGTCCCCCCCCCCCTTCCCAGGCTTATTTTTTTAACCTGATGGTTGGGATGGGATGTTCAACGTGCGTCTAAGTTCAAAGTACGTGATTACATTTGCATTTCGTTATCCATAGATATGCGGCCGCCGTGAGTGGGGATCGTACCCACAACCTAGAGCTTCGCAGAGCTATGACTTAGACACTCGGCTACCACGGTGGTTGTTCATTTAACTTGCAATGTAGCCCCGCCACGGTGGTCTAGTGGTTAAGGTACTCGGCTGCTGACCCGCAGGTCACGGGATCAAATCCCGGCTGTGGTGGCTGCATTTCCGATGGAGGCGGAAACGTTGTAGGCCCGTGTACTCAGATATGGGTGTACGTTAAAGAACCCCAGGTGGTCGAAATTTCCGGAGCCCTCCACTACGGCGTCTCTCATAATCATATGGTGGTTTTGGGACGTTAAACCCCACAAATGAATCAATTAACTTGCAATGTAACAAAACAATCGAGGGTCGAATTCGCAATGCTTACTTTCCGCAAGTTCGAATTTCCATTGGTCAGCGCGCTTCCCTAATGGTACGTCTCTTATCCGGATTATTTGAAGTCTTTTAAGAAAATCCTTCGCGTATAAGAAAATTTTGTGAACACGTTCTCGGTTGTCATCAGCGATTTCCCCTGGCTTTGAAATCATTATCGCGACCGCTACCCAGGCTCTCACGTGACGCGGACAAATGGGATTTTCTCGCGAACGGCGTTGCGATGTTCTCCAAGCACAAACAACACGTCGGTCTCCTTCAGCTACGGTCGCGGCCTCCGAGATAGATGAAGACAGACGCCAACGATCTCGGAGCTTTTCGCAAAACGGTGGAGGTGCAAGGGGGTGTTATGGTTGCCCAAGACTCCTCACGTAAATTATTAGGCGTGAAAGCGGGGTGACAGTTATGACTTGAGAGCGGTGAGGGCATGGCCTCGACGAAGCGCTAAGTAGAGAGTGACACGCACATTTCGTAGATGGCAAACGCTCGGGTTTATTCTTTCTCGCCTTGAAACTTTGCCCTAGAATGGTGTAACGTTGGGTAAGTTGGTAGATAGCTTAGCATTTTTGTCGGATTTCGCACATTCGCGAAAAAAAAAAAGAAGGAAAGGAAGAAATGAAAGGGAAACGTCATAGCTGTATGTTTGCAAAGCACGTGGTAAATCTTTTACTTCCTTTGTATAGGCCAGATTATTTTACTTTCGCATGCACGTTTCCAACCAGCATGCGTAATCTTGGTCCCAGTTGCCATCTATTGGCGAGACCAGCGTAGGGGATGTGAAACAGTTACATCACGGCTTATGGCGAGCTAATAGTGGTGGTCATCAAGTGATAAGAACAAGCTGAATGCTAGCGTAGTCTCCCGTTCCGTGTAATAAGCACCCCGCCCCCCCTCCAGCAAAGATGGCTGCTCTTGCAAGCTATGAAAATTCTGGCGACAGCAAGACGACGATGTGGTTGCGCTTTGAAGAAGGACAGAGAAGAGGCGAGAAGTACACAGCGCAACTCTCAACTTTTTTTATTAGAAGAAGAGAACAGCGTCACTTATATACGCCGAATCACGTTACACAGGGCCTGTGCGCTAAAATTTACCGAGCACCCCAAAACACGTGTATTTCTCAGATAACATTAACGAAGCTATGCTATGCTAACACACGATTTTGCGCATTTCCAAATCTATTTGGCTTCGATTGTGTGCCTCGCCGATTGATTATAGTTGTGGGAAATGACTGCGCTCGAGAATCACAGGCAGTGGGTAAGGAGAGGACTGTTTGAACCGTTCTTGACATTATTATTGTGTTCTCTTAGGCACTCATTAAAGCGTCGCCCAACTAGCCCTATATATACATTTCCACAAGAAAGTGGAATGTTGTAAACTACGCCTTCTTGACACTGAAGTTTACCTCATGGTTCCCTTCGCAGACTGGAGGCCTACTGCGTAACAAGGGTCTGTCAGTTAAATTTGTTCAATCAGGATAACTTTTGTGGGGCGGAAAATACGACGTCCACACCCTCCTGTCGAACAGCTGTCTTAAAAATTTTGTAAAATGCAATGAACGTATAGAATGACTTCTACATTTAAGTTCCTGTTATACTTGTCGTGTTGTTCTGTTGACAAGATTGTTTCGCCATTATTTTTACCAGCACCTTGCACGCCGACACTAAGACGTGGTGAACAAAAGTCGTGCTCTTTGACTAAACACACACACACACACACACACACACACACACACACACACACACACACACACACACACACACACACACACACACACACACACACACACACACACACACACACACACACACACACCTTCCCTTGTTCATGCATATCAAAGTATTTGAAAATACAGAACGTGTCCTAGACGTTATGAAAGACCGCGATTTGCAAAAGATACATTGTTTGTTGATGGACATGAAGATGTCGCTCTAATATATGTGGGCTTCCAGCCCAAAGGAACATCCATTTCACGAGAGGCATTTTGGACGCGTGCACGCTTGACCGGAATATGAAAGGTGGACAGCCGATCGCATAGCCAATTGCGCCACGGAGACAGTCGTGCTCCACTCTCACCACCGTCAGAACATGGTGTACCTATACATAGTATCCCGAAAGGAAAATATTGTGCTAGAGTTTGATATTAGTACTACAGCTTCAACAATACTGAGTACTCTTAGACGGTTAGACTACGTCTTGGCAAGACCAACAGGGCGTTGTCGTTATATATTAACGCATACAAGGTGTGTTCACGAATAAGCCAGTCTTTTTGTATCTGCGTCATATGTGTGAAGATATCTTGTAGATGACGTGTATTGCAGCTTCTTGATATCCAAGTATAAGTCTTTTTGGAAGGTGTCATGAAATCGCGCTCATATTGGCTCTAAAACTACACTTCATGGAGGCGTATTCAGAATGTCTATGTGTGAGTGGATGTCTGTTTTGTACCCACATTGAACACGCTAAGTTGTTATAGTTGATTTAGCGGTTCACATGCACCCGCAAAACGTCTTATGTTCAACGAATCAGATGACACGATCATCAGGACCGAATGAAATCTCGTGTTCTTTTGTGAAGTCCGTACATGTTTCATTTATACCTTCTGTTTTTTTTTTTGTAATGTCAAGAAACCGTCGATAGAGGTTGTGAATTCGTGTAAGAGCCGTCCACTTAATTAAAACAACGATTTGCTTAAAAAACATTGTTGTCTGCTGGAGCGAGGGCATTTTAGCACTTGCTGTTACATTGCGTAATTTCGTCGTTAGCGGTGCCGTTAACCAGCTCTCGTTACATGTCAGTTGACAATTATGACAGATTATCGACGAAGTATACTTAAAAGAATATATACTGGCCTAAAAAGATCTTGCACAGTGTTCACAAACTGATAGCTCTGAACCAGCAACAGGTATCGCAGTTCTTAGTGAGCGCGCAGAGGAACGCTCTGCCTCACCTGAGACAACAGCCGTCTGTGTACACTTAGCGGCTCTTTGCAGGTACTGCGGATCCCAGACGATGAACTCTCCTATACGGTATTGATAAAACCTATCACCTTTAGCGTTACGCGTACAACGCTCTATATATCAGCATGAGCTATGGTGGTGGTCGCTCCCCCGACCTGATACTGCAGGTTTGTTAAAATTTAACGGTGTTCGCATGTAAAAAACAAAATGGCCGCGGGTCTGCGTGCTTCGCTGCGAATGTCTTCTCAAAACGATGGTCTTCCGCCGGCCTTCTTTCATGCATATAGTCGCATTTTCGGTGCAGCCTAAGGAACGTTTTTATGATTACGTATCTATGTGTTTTCTCTTCAAGGAACACACCACCTAATACTTACGTGTTTATGTTTCGCCTCAGATATGCTTAATATTTGCTTTGTGATCGGCAATGTTCACAAGTATGAAGGTAGCCACCAGGTCAAGATGGCCGGAAGTTCGGCAAGTGCTTAAACTTTCGCTGGGTGGGCGAGTCATGTGACAAACAGACAGACGGACGGATGGACAGACAGGCAGAAATGGTGACAGACAGACGGACGGACAGACGGACAGTAATGGGTGATGCATGCGGTGTGAGACGCACAGTGTATCTTCCCGATCCGTTGTCGTCCGTGTAGTTTCTTTGTGCCACTGTTCTGAGTTTTGCAATACCAGCCACCCCGTCTCTCTCTCTCCCTTTTAAGAAATATGAAATATCTGCTTTGTACAGCCGATGCATGTTAGCTTTTGGAGACGAAGCACCTTAGCTGTTCCCGGCGTGGGCTTGTCGGCGTGTCATGTCGTCGTCACGGTTCGTATCATAAACGTGCACGCGGCACAAACACTGGGTAGACCCCACTACACGCCACCTATACGGGAGAGAAGAAACGCCGGGTCGACGAGGCTGAAGATAAGATACATTTCAAACCAGCAGTAGCGGCGCCACCAGTTGACCAGCGCGACCGAGCGGAGACAGCTCTTCGTCCTTTTCGTCAGGCACACATCGTTCCAGACAATGCCAACACGCATTTAGCAATATTATGAGATAAAGGTTCATCGTTACTGCCTCAAACATTAGGTGTGGCTAAGCAGCGGCATCAGAATCCCTCCATGAAATTTACCAAGACACTCAAGTTTCCTATCTAAAACCAGAGACACACACGTGCATTGTCTACAACTCAAGCAACAATTCTGGAGGTGGATCTGCAAAGTAATAATGCAATAGTTGTTTGGTGGTGAAAAGAAATCGTTAAACACTCTTTTCTAAAGACATTTCTGGGGACGACCCAGTGCTCTCCCATAGTTGAGTACGATGTACTCGAAATCGTTAAACACTTTTTCTAAACATATGTAGAAGAGTGGTGATTTTGCTGCTGGAAACACTGGCGCACACTGCACGCTTTACCCCTTGCCAGTTTCATGTCACCCTTTTCTACATGTTTCTTAGTAACGTAATGGTCTTAATCGAATTCGGTGCAGTGCATGCATAGTGCATGTAGTTGCTGAAGAAAGAAATGAAATTAAAAAAAAATGTTCCGCACTGTTTTTTTGTTTGCGTATTTAGAACTGAGAGCGTCCCGAGCTATAAATGCACCTCATAAGCAGTGTTGGCGTCTGTACCAAAAACTCGCTTTCGTTGAAGTCATTAAGAAGCTTACTTAACAAACACGTAATTTAGTGCTTGTCTGGCACAGCCGCGTTGTAATCGTTGGTGGCGTGGGTCGATAGACCACAAATCTCACTCGTCGATTTAAAGCCGGAAACTGTTTACGTATAGTGCACTGTTTAGGAAGTTCATGTATGATATATGGTTACACAAGCATGCTTAAAGGGCGCAGTAACTTTCATTACAGGTGTGCTAGGTGATACTCTTTAATGAACTTTAAGGCACGTTTTTTTCTTCTTCTTTGTGGTAGCATTGTGCGAAAAGAAAACTGTATTTTGCGTGAAAACGTTGTAAGATGAAAAAGAAATTTTGAGCTGAAATTGGGAAATATGAATATCTAGTGATACAAAGTGGAGCTTGCCATCTAGGTTATAAGTTCATAATCAAGGCGCAAATCACGCTAACACAAGAAATTTATTTCGAAAGAAAGAAGTGACAAATCTCGTACTAAGCTACGCAAACAGTAAAAAAAAATAATTCTGGAGACTTATCTGGTTGCTTATAGGTTGTTTCTAAGCCTTAACTGGGTGACACAGGTTGTTCCTGTGTTGCTTCTGGACCACTGCTAGGCTTCAGAAAGGGCAACATGCCATGTGAATGAAACCACCGCAAGAGCTGCAGGACCATTAAATGTAAATCATGACATTCATGACATACATGTTTTAATTTTCATGTTATGACTAGTGAAATATGTTCTTCATACAGTCATGCTATGCCATACCAAGTTTGGTATCAATACAATTATTGAAACGGACAGGAGGGCTGAAAGTCGTAGGCGGCTAGATAGATAGATAGATAGATAGATAGATAGATAGATAGATAGATAGATAGATAGATAGATAGATAGATAGATAGATAGATAGATAGATAGATAATACAATTATACCGGCGCGGTCTAATGCTATTCGCATTGGCCAGTGTTGGCTGCTTGTTGTGCCCCGCTGCGGTGGTCTAGTGGCCGGGATCGAATCTTGCAGCTGAGGCGGCTGCATTTTCGATGGAGGTGAAAATGCTGTAGGCCCGTGTGCTCAGATTTGGGTGCACGTTAAAGAACCCTTGGTGGTCTAAATTTCCGCAGCCCTCCACTACGACGTCTCTCATAATCATATGGTGGTTTTAGGGACATAAAACCCCACATATCATCAAATATCAGCTGCTTGTTGTCTACTCATTCTTGCAGCATCGTAATATATGCAATGCATTTACACTACTATACTCTTCTGTGGGACTGTACAAGTGCTTCAGAACCTAAGACAATGTAGTTTAAGGAAATTGGATCGCAAGTATTCTTGTGCTGTTTCTTAGCTATATTTATTTACATCGTCTGCCTCTTCCAATACTCCCTCCCTCAGTTTTTTTTAATTACATTAGCTCAAAGCAGAAACTACATACTACAATTTAATACAACATAATAGGACAGATTACCAATATAAGAAGGGTTCGAAATTTTGTTTTTTTAAGCTAGAAGCTTCAAGACGAAATTTTTTCACTAGTCCTTCGTATTTTGTTCTATTTTAAATTGTGATATTAACCACACCAATACGCCCCAATTATTTGACCAGTCCTTCGTCTCTTGCGCTGTTTGAGTTAGCATGCGGTACACTGATTCACCCAAGCGTCCACTTACGCAGATACAGCAACAAGACTATAATTGCAAGCGGGCAACAAATACGACCGAGACGGCAGATCGTGCTCGAGAAACGTCTGCCATTTGGGAATAAGAAAGAGAGAGAGAGAGAGAACATGATAAAAGAAGGAAGGGGGAGAGATGTACTTGGCGGAATGGCCCGCGGTTCCTTGATGAGTTGCGGAGCATTTCCGGTGAATCTATTATACAACGCTGCCTTGTAAGAAAGAAATAAAAAAAGAAAGAAAGTTAACTATATAGGGCATCAGGCGATGGCCCTCTTCAGTGCAGAGCAGAGCTTTCAAGGATATCTTTATTCAGGGGACGACGAGACAGCAAACTTTGTTCACCCATTCGGAGAGAAGAGACACTCCTTCGTAGATGCGCGTCCCTAATAACAAAAAAAAAAGATAAATGAAGGAAGAGGAACTTGTTTTGAGCTCTCTGTTCTGGCCTATTCATTTCCTTCATTGGGAAGAACGAGCGGGACACAGTGCTTTAGCAGAAGACATCGGGTTGCCTTCCACGGCGTGGTTGGGTCAATGACCCCCTTTTTGGTATGGGCCAAAGCCGCGCTGGCCCTTCATAAGCATTTCATGCACTCTCCGCGGCATCCCCGCATTCCATTGTCGCGAAGTCAGTCGTTCAATCTCAGTCTGGCACAGCAGGATCGACGCGATCCGCTTCGTGCGCGTTGTATTTGCGTACCACGCAGCGAACTTTTTGCGGTTTGAGTTTAAAAACTTGGGTTTCGACTCGAATACGGCTCGCCAGAGAACAGTCTAGCGTAGCCAGAATTTTTTTTTTTTTTCGTTTTAAAAGGAAGGAGGGTGGGCTTCAGCCATACTTTGTGTATGTTCGTGTGCCAGTTTGTATGCGTGCTTGTGTATGTTCTCATACACAAGACGAACACTGTCCCAATCCCCCAAAAGCACTAAATTACTAATGTATAAAACACTGATTCGTCCTATACTTGACTACGCATGCCCCGTATGGAATCCACACAAGCAGGGTGAAATCGATAGAATTGAGGCCATTCAAAAAAAAGCTATCAGATTTATTTGTAACCGCTATAATCGCTACTTTTCACCTTCCCTTGCCCTGTCTTCTCTTGAACTAACCACATTACGCATGCGCCGTCTAAAGGATTCTATGAAACTGCTTTACTGTTTTATTAACTCGGTCTGTCGCATGTCCCACAATACCTACATCTCATTTGCCTCGCCGTCCACAACTAGAAGTAATCACCACCTTAATATCAAGCCTTACCATTGTCGTACTAACACATTCAAATTTAGTTTTTTTCCTTTCACTGCCGAAATGTGGAATCAACTGTCCGGTGATATTCGCTCTCTTCCGCTGGAAAATTTTTTACTTGCCCTTGCTGATTTGCGTTAAGTGTTCTTTTGTTTTATTGCTCTGTTGATCTGTTTGTTTGTTATTTTTTTTTCATTCTGTAAATGCTGACTCCTGCCATAGCCCCAAATTGGGGGCTGCAGTATGTATAAATAAATAAATAAATAAATGAAAAATTCAATATTTTCGTTGGGGGGGGGGGGTGATTTGAAACTCCCGGGCTACGGCAATGACAGCGAAAACAACGCACGAACGAGGAAAGACACGCGCAGGACGTTAGCTATTCATCGGAGATCGTCTTGTGCACGTGTTTCATGGTCCGTTTCTTGTAATCTTTCATATTCGAATGGCTACTTCCATGGCATCCAAGCTACGGTGGTTCGTGTGGTTGCCAAACGCGCCGCTTTCAAATCTCCGATGCCACGCTACGCTCGTTTTATCTTATACTATACACAAGATGAGCAAGGACAGTCGGGATATGAATGGTTTAAGCGGTAGGGCGTTTTAAAAAACAATATCGGCGGACAAACAAAATCGTTGAAGTTGAATGAAGTCGTTGCTGCACTAACATCGCCGCTATACCCAACCTCTCGGTCTCTCTTTACTTCCCTTTCCGTGTGGCGACTTGGTTCCGATCATGCCTAACGTCCCCTACGTCATTTCCGGTCCTTCATGACACTTTTCGGATGCTCACTTCCGGTCTTGAGTTTGTTTTTGGTTTCCGTTCCGGGTCTGTACTTATCCTACGCCTCCAGTTTGCAGGTCCTTACCGTGGGCAGATTATCCGAGGGAATACCTTGAAGTCGGTACAGGCAGAAAGCATGATCAGAAATTATCGTCGATATCATGAAATAAATGGTACCCTGTTACAAGAAGTGCTTAGATGACGTCGTGAGAAGGGGTTGTAAAAGAAACACAAGTGTGCCTTGCGTAAGCAAATGGCGATTCAGTTTATCTGACGTAGTGTATATGGTTCCAGTAGGGAAGTTATGTGGAGTAACTGATTGATGTTAATGTCGAAGCGCACCAGCCTTAAAGCAGGCAGACAAGCATACAGCACTAAACATCTGGTCTAGTTGTCTGCAATACTTAGTGTATGTGTCGTCACTACACTTCTTCATCTTTTTTTTCAGCATGGGTGTTTTGTCATGCAGAACTGAAATTTAGCCCGTATAGGGCTTGTGCTGATATCGCGCCCGTTAGTAGTGGTACAAATATTTTGTCATCGGAAGATGTAGGGGAGGAGGGAGAGGGCTTTGAGTAAGAGTATTTAGCGAGAGTAATTATTTTTGCTGTAAAAGAGCTTCTTTTTGCGTGCCAAGATATTGGGTGAGAACCCGCAGATTACTACGAGAAATAGATTTTTTTAAGCAAAGGAAATTGGCGTGTCCCCTTATGCCTGAACTTCCGAGTTTGTGCGGTGCTGTGTATAGCCACTTCAGGAACTGTCTATTGAGCTGATGTCCAGTAGCTTACCCAGAAATTTTATTGGGGAGGGGGAGGGGAAGGAGGGTTAACCATGCTTTATGTATATTCTTGCGTGCGTGAGTTTAATTGTATATATGTGTGTATATATATACTCAACCCCCCTCCCTTGTCTACACCCATGTTGATGTCTATTGGTCAATCTAAACTAGTCAGTCAGTCAGTCAGTCAGTCAGTCAGTCAGTCAGTCAGTCAGTCAGTCAGTCAGTCAGTCAGTCAGTCAGTCAGTCAGTCAGTCAGTCAGTCAGTCAGTCGGTCGGTCGGTCGGTCGGTCGGTCGGTCGGTCGGTCGGTCGGTCGGTCGGTCGGTCAGATGAATCAGTCAATCAATCACTTAATCAATCAATCAGCCAGTCAAACAATCCAGCGGCTTCGACGATTGTAATCCTCAGCATGGAGCAGCAATCAATCATCCCTCAAGTTTCTCGGGCAGAGAGCAGGCTGACGGAAGACGGCGGAATAATCCGACATCGCCGGGCGGCAGTGAACGTTGATTCTTTATTCGTGTGACACCGCGCACGTTCACAAAGAGAAAATCCAGGTCGCTGATGCGTAAGTAGTTTAGCGTGCAACTGCATAATAAATTAGTCTTCAGCCGCCGCCACTGCTGCTCCCGCTGGTGATTGGAACGAATGCGGGGTTGACGATGGGAAATATATTAGTAATCACTCACTCGAGGGGTCTTCACGTCGTGCCTTAAGATTAACCGTTTTAGCGCATCGTATTAACAGTCAGGTCAGTGCCGAAATCGTTCTTTTTCCACGCTTCCTAGATTGAGCCCGTTGTGCGCTAAAAACAAAATTTTATCCCCCACCCCCCACCCCGCCCTCAGGGAGATTGGTTTATTTTTGTTGCTATTGTTGTTGGAGTTTGTGCTTTTATACCTATGCTGTGTTAGACTGGCCTGTTCGTAGCAGTGGTATTAAGAATAGTAGTAGTAAGTAGGTTGCAGTGGCAGTCGTGGTTAGTACTAATTGGTTAGTGCTAATTAGTACTAATGATACGAAAACCAACAGATGATAGGACAAGAACAACAAGAGAGAAGGCAGGGAGGTTAACCAGACACATGCCCGATTTGCTACCTATACGCTGGGGTAATGGGAAGGGAGGCATAAATACGAGAGAGGGAGAGAAAAAAGAAGAGAAAGAGAAAAAAAAAGGATTGTCAGTCAATGGGCTGACGCGTATGCAGCGGTGGTACTACACAAAATTTAAAGGTGTTCACATGGGCTTGTAGTCCTCAAAAAGCACAAGACGGCTTTGACTGCTTTTTGAGCCGACGAAAGGCGAGGATGGTGTTCCAGTAGCACCTGCATAGAGAGTGGCCGATCGTCCAATTGTCGCAATGCATCCGAAAGCTTCTGTCTTTCAGCAGATGATGAATCCAAGCAAAGTGTAGGGGACGTTAATGGCACAGTTTTAATTGTTTCGTATTACTGGTCCAACGGGTAGAGATGATGGCTATAGGCCAGCGGAGCCCTGGAATAGGGGCCCGACCATTTGGAATGCTCCGCGTTATGCGCAAATAAAGTTCTCTCTCTCTCTCTCTCTCTCTCTCTCGTATTACTAATGACACTGTGAAGAAATCAAATTGGACGAAAAGACAACTCATCGCTCGCGTGGGATCGAACCGGCGACCTTGAAATAACGCGCCCCATGCTTTTACCAACTGAGCCACGACGGCGGTCGTCCCCTCGTTCACTTTGTGGGCTGTTTGTGTGCATGCAAACCCTGAGAGTGTTAATCAGCGTCTCTATTTAGCCCTGACGGCGAGTGTAGAACGCCCTTTTTTTTTTTGCCAGCTGGCGGCACGTAGCACGTGCTCTTTTACGGGAAGATTTGAAGAGTGTTCATCGGCCCCTACTGGCCAACTGGTTAGTTAATTATACATTCTATACGAGTAATACACTATAGAAAAAAATACTAGTAACCTTCACCTGCTACTCGGCCAATCCCTTGGATTGGGTATGAGCCACGCTCCGAGAAACAACAGCAACAACTCATTCGTCGGACAGTTTACACGGCGCAAAACTGGCTGAATTTCGTTTTCATTGTTTTCCCTATGTGGGCCGGTGTTTTCCCCGCGTCTTAGCGCTGTCGTCTCAATCTCGGAACTACAGGACTCCGGCACGAGCCTTTCCCGATTGAGAGGAAGGGGGCTCTCCAAGAAAAGAGGGAAAGGGTGTGGACCCGCGCATTCCGGCCTGTCAACTAGCGTCGTTATCGTCGTCGCTTTTATAGCTGTTTAATTCGCGAGCGACGTGGCTGACGCGTACGCGCTAGTATTAAGGGCACCCAGACCTTCCCCCCCCCCCTCCCCCCGTACACCGAATAAGCGTTTTTCTGGCACCGTTCCACGCTCGTAGTTGTGGGTTTTTTTAGGAGACGGGGGACGCTTATTTCTGCGACCCACACTCGGAGCACTGAGCAGCACTGTTCGGAAAGGGGGGTGGGGGAGTGGTAGTATTACCGCGTAAAGAGGACATTTGGGGTTATTGTAACAACAACAACAACAACAACAACAACAACAACAACAACAACAACAACAACAACAACAACAACAACAACAACAACAACAACAACAACAACAACAACAACAACAACAACAACAACAACAAACTCATCATCATCATCAACAACAACAACAACAAACTCATCATCATCATCATCATCAACAACAACAACAACAACAGCAACAACAATAATAATAAAAGAAGTCATGCGGCTATTATGCATTTTCTAAAGACGACTGGAAGGTGAAACCCATCTGCTTTTTTGTTTCAGTCCACGGCCGTTGCTCAACAACAACAACAACAACAACAACAACAACAACAACAACAACAACAACAACAACAACAACAACAACAACAACAACACGGCGGTACTGGTCTCGCCCGAAAGCTTTCCGAACCCAACGTAGTTTTGCACTGACTCCGTGATCGGTTCACATTTCTGACCGAGCGACGACGTCCGTCCTCGTGCGGCGGCACGTGATGCGAAGTCGTAGTGACGTCACGATCAGGTCACAATCTTTTGTGACGCGTGACGTCATTATGGCGTCGTAGAGTAACGTCATCACGGGACGATTTCTCTACATCGGTCGTATTGACGACACCGACGCGGTCACTTTTCGACTTTACGCGGCATCAAAGGTTTTCGCCTCAATAGTTCCTCGCTATTGCGATGGACGTCGTTACCGCCAATCATAGTCATGTTTCGGTGATGATGATGATAATGATACGTCACACGTGGCTCATACCCACTCAGAGGGATTGACGAAGAATTGATTATGTGAATTTGTGAGACTTTCCAATCACATCTTATAAATCATCATAATCATTGTCATGTTCTTCTTCGTGTCCAGAATTATTATATGATTATGATGGTTTTCTTGCGCTTCAGTTTTTATCGTCATGACGACCGCGATCATCGTCATATTATATACTGTTGTAATCAGCTTCCTCATTATAAGCTTAATCACCCTCGTCGTTATGATTACATCATCGTGTCCATCTTAGCCTTGTGCTTCACTATAAACATCATCCTCGTGTCCGCTGTTATTATCGTCGTTCATCCCATAATCTCAAAAAAAAGCTCTCGCTATCGTCATCATCCCCACCACGATGATCATCATGTCAATCAATATTGTTATCAGCATCATAAATACCTTCGTCATCGTAAATTCTCTTCATCTCCCTAGCGTACATCCTTATCAGCATCAACAACAACCCAAAACCGCAACCGTAACAGATTATAGGGAAGCAGGAGCGCCATCACTTATATTTGCACTCACAATATGAACAGTGGTTGCCCGGCAAGAGAAAGAGCAACACAAACGAAAAAGAGAGAAATTCTGCTTTGAGAAATGGAATAGTCAATGCGCCTTCGCGCCACAGCGGGCTTTGTGTTCTCGCTAGACGGCACTGAGTGACATATCGTACGTCGTGTTTATGAGCACCCGCAGACGCTCGTTCTTTCTACTAGAATAATTTATTGCTGCCAGGACGAATTAAGCCGGCGCATACATTTGAGCGGAGTTACAAGGGTGCGATCCTTCACAGATGTTGATGCAGTTGCTGTCCAAAAGTGTCTGGAACTTGCCTGCCGGTGCAGCTGGCAGTGGAGGCATAGCAGTTGCGTGTTCGGTACTTTAGTACGGTGCTTTAAATGCGAAGCATTTCTTCGTGAACTTCGGCGACCTTGAACGTATCTATCTATCTATCTATCTATCTATCTATCTATCTATCTATCTATCTATCTATCTATCTATCTATCTATCTATCTATTCTATCTATCTATCTATCTATCTATCTATCTATCTATCTATCTATCTATCTATCTATCTATCTATCTATCTATCTATCTATCTATCTATCTATCTATCTATCTATCTATCTATCTATCTATCTATATATCTATCTATCTATCTATCTATCTATCTATCTATCTATCTATCTATCTATCTATCTATCCGCTTATGTTTGAGTGTTCTAGTGGTCAACCCGTTAACTTGGCGTGAACTAAAATTAGCATGGAAGAAAGATGGATTGACGAATATGACGCGCTGGTCAAGTCATGAATATTGTCACAATCCAGTCGCGTACGTCGTCAAGCACTTCCCGCCAGGCAGTGGCACATACCCACGGGTGGGTATATGTCGCTGTTATGCGGGTATGTGCCACAGGTGATTGACGCTTAAGTATCTACCCAGGAACGATGAGAACACACATGGGCAATTTTAACGCGTGAGCGTTAAGCAATACCGCCCCGCCGTGGTGGTCTAGTGGCTAAGGTACTCGGCTGCTGACCCGCAGGTCGCGGGATCAAATCCCGGCTGTGGCGGCTGCATTTCCGATGGAGGCGGAAATGTTGTAGGCCCGTGTGCTCAGATTTGGGTGCACGTTAAAGAACCCCAGGTGGGCGAAATTTCCGGAGCCCTTTACTACGGCGTCTCCCATAATCATATCGTAATTTCGGAACGCTAAACCCTACAAATCAATCAAATCAGCGTTAAGCAATACCCGACATCGGTAGCGTTGACCCAACAAAGGCATAGAATAAATATCAGTGTTAAGAGAAACCTGTCATAGGCAGCGTTGACCGCCCGACGAATGCAAATAATTAATTTCAGGGTCCCAGCAGGAATCGAACCCAAGCAATCTGCGTGGCAGTCAATCATTCTACCACCGACCTACGCCAGGTCTCGGAACTACATTTAAAAAAGACGCTAACTTCGTGAAACGTTATAGTGGTTGCAGTACTGCCTACCCAATTTTATGACCCTACATATGTGTTCCTTTGATACAGCCGTCACGTCCGGTTAACGTCAATTGTGGTTAGTTGCCATGCGCTGAGGTTGATGTATGTAGCAGTGTCCAGGGCTAACATCCTCGCGAGCATAAGCGCTTCATATTAGCTTGTGGTGTTGCTAATACGCATGTTCCAGTTAGCATCGTTGCGGGAGTGCAAACAATTGGTTATGTAAACATGAACAGCTCTTCAACATATGCATGTGCGTGCAGCAATTGTACATATATTTAGCGTCATTTTTTGACGTGTCGCTCAATAATAAAAAAATTGCAGCATATCCACGGAGGGAATGATGGAGAGTGGGGCGAAGCATTCGTCCGCCCATTCGTTCTTGCTTCCGTCCGTCCATGCGTCCGTCTGTGTGACCGTACATGCGTCTATCCACCCGTCCGTGCGTGCGTCTGTTCGTGCGTCCGTCCCTGCGTTCGTCCATGCATCCGCCCCTGCGTCCGTTCATGCGTCCGTCTATGCATCTGTCTGTGTGTCCGTTCGTTCATCTATTCAACACTCCAAGTACCACCATCTCACATCTTTTCATCATATATTCACCATATAGAAGCACCGCCATCCAGCGGACATTCCAAGGACTAAACGAGGGGTGGCACACTTTCTTACGGCTTGCGCTTCGGGTGTACTTCCCACTTTTAACCCCCTCGAGTTCATGGTATATACTAGTTCACTGTATTCATGGTACTGCGGCCCAACGCTCGCTAAACATTTCTAAAACCAAGGAGGTTACACCCAGCGAGTATAACGTAGCAACCTTTTCCTGTCAAATAGTGTTCAAGGTACATGCCAATGGCTGCTAATGGGAAATGAGAGACAGGAGAATTCGGCTCTTACTTTCTTACGACTTGCGCTTCGTACGTATCTACTTCCCACCTTTAACCACCTCCAGTTCATTCATGGTATATACTAGTTCATTGTATTCATGGCACTGCGGCTCAACGCTCGCTAAACCTTTCTAAAACTAAGGAGGTTACACCCAGCGAGTATAACGTAGCAACCCTTTCTTCTCAGATAGTGCTCAATGGACATGCCAATGGCTGCTAATGGGGATCGCAACGTGCGCTTTAACTAAAAGCCGAATGCTCCTGTTTCTCATTCCCCATTAACAGCCATCGGCATGTACATTGAGCACTATTTTTATTGTTCAACAGCGCACACAAGAAATCTCTCACCGGCACCACCTTGGAGGTCACAATGTTATACTTGTCACATACTACAACGGTTATGAGGGACGAACGGGTGCCGCTATAAGGAGCTTCGCCCTTAAAATTGCAACACGGTCACCTTCCCTCCGCATGCTTCGCATAACGTCGATTTCCCCCTACCCCCTTCCCCAGTACAGGGTAGCCAGCCGGTCTGAGAACTGGCTAACCTCCCTGTCCTTCCTCATTTATTCCTCCTCCTCCCCAGGTACGTGGGATCTGCCAAATTTATTGTGTAGCGTTTGCCGTTATTTTCTTATTTCCTTCTCATACGTTTCTTAATGTCTGCTTAGAATTAGGCGTCCCTTGTATTGTTGTGGTGAGAGGTTCCCAGGAGATTCAACATACGATAGTTTTTTCGTTTATTTAAAGAAAATATTGATAATAAAATTCTGCACGTCCCATGTACCATGTGAATCGATGTCACGTGATGCGGTAGGAAGGTGAGTGTGTTGTAATTTTCCTATTCAGGGAAACGTTACGCTAAATATATGCACAAGTGTTGAACGCACAGACATATCTTGAACAGTGGCTATGCAACTAGTTGTTTACAGTTGCGTAACCATGCCAACAGCAACGTAGGTGTCATTAATGCAAACAGAAAGCTGGTGTGCTTGCCATGACGGCAATCCTGACTATAGTGCTACGTAGAAAACGTCAGTGAATTGTGCTTAATTTTACAATGGGCGTTAACTCGACGCGACGCCTGTATCATAGCAGTGCATATTATTTTTATTTATTTACATTTCACCTACATCGCCGTGAGGCATTACGTAGGGGAGGTGCACATACTAATTTAACTACATAGTTTTCAATCAAAACAATAGATTCAACAAATAAAACAGCACTCAAAAAATTTAAGAGAAAAAAAAAACACTCGAATATTGGTGAGTGAAAACAACGTCACAGTCGTGCATTTGAAAACACGCACATGCTTCTTGACAGCAAACCATTATTAGTGGCAGTGATATTATAGGAGTTGTTACAATGAAGAAAAAAAGGGTTCATTATCAGTTTCATTGACGACATCATCCGGTAGACGGTTCCATTCCTGTATTGTTTTTACGAAAAAAGAACTACCGAAAGAGTGGGTTTTGTAACGGTATTCTAATATTTTTCGTGAATGGTCTTGACGATTAGAGACGTACGTTGGTGTGAACAGATAATCAAAAGGATTAATGGCATTTCCATTATAATATATACAATGAAGAAATTTAAGCCTGAGTTTCTGCCTCCTTACCATCAGTGTCTCCCATTTCAATGCTCGTTTCATTTCTGTGATGCTTGCAAAGGAATTATAGTTGTTGCTAACAAATCTGGCTGCTTGGTTTTGAACTTTTTCCAATGCGTCAATCAAGTATTGCTAATGGGGATCCCAGATTACGCAAGCATACTCTAAAATAGGTTTTACATACATGAGATAAAGGGTTTGTTTCACGGCCTGTGAAGCTTGCCTAAAATTTCTGCGTATGAAGTATAGCATCCGGCCTGCCTTGGTCACAGTTATGTCAACGTGTTTATTCCACTTAAAATTGTCGGAAAAATAGACGCCCAGGTACTTATAATAGGATTCATTGCTAATTATTGAATTATTTATTTCGTATGTTGTGTCTAGTTTACTAATCCGGTTGGTGAATGATACACAGCAACATTTACGGACGTTTAAACTCATTTTCCATTTTTGGCACCACGTTGATATTCGGTACAGATCATGCTGCAGAATTTCAGCATCATTGTGCGATTTAATCACTCTAAACACTACACAATCATCAGCGAATAACTTAATGGGAGAGGTAATACCATCGACTATGCTATTAATATAAATCAGGAAAAGCAAAGGTCCTAATACACTTCCCTGTGGTACACCGGACATAACGGTTACCGCAGATGATTTTGATCCGTTAAGCACTACGTTCTGCTGTCGATCGTTTAGATAGTTCTTTACCCAATTGATAACTTTAAGGTTTATGTTTGCAGAGAGCATTGCAAATTCTAACAGATTGTGTGGGACGGTGTCGAAGGCTTACCGGAAGTCAAGGAACACTGCATCTACTTGAGCGCCACTGTCTATAGATTGTGCGATGTAATGCTGGAATTCGACTAGTTGAGTTACGCATGAGCGTCTATTTCTGAAACCATGCTGAGATGGAGTGAGGAAGTTGATTGACTCTAGGCGCATATGCAATGCTTATGAAATTAAATAGCGAGCATTGCAACCACAAGTGAAGTTTCAACAACATTACGCCTGCGCGGGGTCTCATGGGAGCGAAGCTTCCTATGCCGTGCGTTCGCAAAGTAACTAGTCGTCGTAGCCACCTCCACAGCCGGACAGACGAAAGGCGTACGCACGAATGGACGCACAGACGTACGGATGGATGTATGGACGGACGGGTGCATGAAAGTACGGACAGATAGATGCGTGGGTGGTCGCACAGACGGACGTACGGATGGACGCATGGACGGACGCTTCGCCCCACTCATCGTAATGCACTCCGTGGATATGCCGTGATTTTTCCCTAAGCGGTTTTGATATACCTGGCGTGCGCTCTGTGGTGAAATACTTGAATGCCGCGCGGAATTCTTGAGTTAGATTCCTGCTGGGACTCCGATATTTATTATTCGCATTCGTCTGGCCAGTGCTGCCGATGTCAGTTTGCTTGACGCTCTCGCATTTAAATTACCGATGTCCCTTCTCGCCGTTCCTGGGTAGATGTGAACTGTCAATCACTTGTGGCTCATACCCCGTCGCCCGTGGCTTACGGGTATGTACCCACACGTGACTGCAGGAAAGTGATGGACCTCGCATGCGACGGAATTTTCACGTTATTCAAGTCCTGACCCGCCGGACATATTCGTCAGACCCTGTTACCCTTTCAAAAAGTGTTGACTGCACATAGAACGAATAGGAAAGGACGAGGCAACAGAGGCAAAATGAAATTAATCTCTTTGAATTGCATTCTGAAATGAATCTCCACCAGCTTGCCTAAGCGTCGACCCTCTCAAACCTGTTATCCTCCCTTAATGTTTCTGGTCTGCCCCAACTTAAGAAGGTGATCACGAGAGTGCCAAGACGTATACAGGAGGCTAGATAGATAGACACGTAGATAGAAACGCTCAAAGCGCCTGCAGTCGGCTCAGAAATATCTTCGTGTTTAGCGTCTCAGAATAACTATGTGATCGTAATGGACTTTGTATGAATGGTGGAGTGCTTCGAAAGTTTCGACCATCTGACAGTCTTTGGCGTGCTCGTATACCTAAGTACACGCGCCTCAAATATTTGCGGCTCAAAGAAAATGTTAGCCGCACGAATAACAACAATGAAGGACTACAATAAGTGCTGATTCGATCAGTGCGCGAGACCAAGAGCGAGATGCCACGTTGAGAGAATGCCCGCATTCATTTGCTGAGAATTCGTCGTTCCCAATATATAAAAGCAAGAAAAAAGGTGAGCGCTGAGAAAAAATTAAAATAAATGTGGCGCTTTATATTTTGATTTGCGATGATTCGCTTTCCGGCTTCCTTTTAGACGAGCGCAGCGAATTGCGAGACATGCCGCGAATGACGAGATAAGCCCCCGTATCACGCGCGCGCGAACGCCGAAATGTATATCCCGGCTTTCCGAACGTCTCGGGCCAACAAATCCTCTCGGAAGATTGGCAGACCGGCTATACGCAGCTGGTCTGCCAATTGGACGATACAACAACGATGAGGACGGTGACGAAGGCAGGAACAAACAAGAGCACGGCCAATAAAGAAAACAACAACAACAACAACAAATACGTGAATGCTTGCGATTGAAGGTGCCTGTGCAGGTATGTAGCTGTGAATACATACATACATACATACATACATACATACATACATACATACATACATACATACATACATACATACATACATACATACATACATACATACATACCTGCATACATACATACATACATACATACATACATACATACATACATACATACATACATACATACATACATACATACATACATACATACATACATACATACATACATACATACATACATACATACATACATACATACATACATACATACATACATACATACATACATACATACATACATACATACATACATACATACATACTCGAAAGACGCTTGAGCGCCTCTCCTGTAAAGTCCTTTCTTTCTCTTCGTCTTCCACGCCCCGCTGCGGTGGTCTTGTGGCAAGGGTACTCGGCTGCTGACCCGCAGGTGGTGGGATCGAATCCCGGCTGCGGCGGCTGCATTTCCGATGGAAGCGGAAATGCTGTAGGCCCGTGTACTCATATTTGGGCGCACGTTAAAGAACCCCAGGTGGTTGAAATTTCCGGAGCACTTCACTACGGCGTCTCTCATAATCGTATGGTAGTTTTGGGACGTTAAACCCCACATATCAATCATATTCGTCGGTCACAATGGATCAGTGGCTACTATGCTCGGCTGCTGACCCGCAGGTCGCGGGTTCCATTGTTGCTGTTTGTCCACTCATACAACCCACAATATGTCGAACCAACCAGACCCACACATACCCCTATATTGAACCAGATCGTGGTTACGTATACCGTACCAGACCCGGGCTTCCTTGACCTGCAGTGCCATTGCAAAAGGGCGGGACAGACGGTCCCGGAACAACAAGAAAAACGGGAATGCAGACCGACAAGCGAGGTCATCGATATGGACCCGCAGTCCGAGATTCAATTTGCGCTCCCGCCAAGTCTGCCGGGGTCTCGGGGAACTTGCACCGGTGACTTCAGCGCCCCGAGGCGACGTCAGCGAGCGTTATTGCGTACCAGAGAGTATCTAATGGACACTGCAACGACAGACCGTCCTTCTTCGAGAAGTACCGGTATACATACGTTGAGAGAGACCCCCCCTTTCCTCCCCTTTATAGGCGCGCATTGGGCAGCATTGATCGAAGTCGCGAAGGGGAGGGGAGTTTTGTCGCGATCAAACAACGCATGGTCACGCATGTATGGCCGCTCACTTCGCAATATCCACGCTTGCGCTTCGGGCGTAGAAAGTGAAAAGAAGTACAGATAGTTCAGTGGTGGCGAGTGTCGTGCTCGTGCAGCGAAGTGGCGTGGACCGTGGGTCGGCTTCGGGGTTCCAGTTCATTCCCTCCCGAGCTTTTCTTACGTATTGTTTGTGCGTGTTTCGCGCACAAACACACTCGCAAACGTATCCTTAAAAAGGGGTGGGAGGCGGCAGAGCAAAGCTTGGCGTCTACGCGAAGTCGTACTACTCTCTCTCTCTCTCTCTGCTATCTGTCTCTATCTCTCTTTCTTTCATTCATTCTTTTTCTCTTCTATTTCCTTTTTCTTTATATTTCTTTCGTTCTTCTTTCTCTCTCTCTCTTTCTGTCTTCCCCTCTCTGTTTTTCCCTATCTCTTTATTTATTCCTCCCTAGTTCTCTCTTTCTCTCTCTTTCATTCTTTTTCTCTCTCTATTTGCTTTTTCTTTATCTCTCTCTTTCTTTCTTCTTTCTCTCTTTCTCCCTGTCTTCCCATTTCGCTTTTTCACTATCTCTTTATTTATTCCTCTCTACTTCTCTCTCTTTCATTCACTCTTTTTCTTTCTCTATTTTCTTTTTCTTTATCTCTCTTTCTTTCTTCTTTCTCTCTCTCTCCCTGTCTTCCCCTTTCTCTTTCTCGCTATCGTTTTATTTATTCCTCCCTATTTCTCTCTCTCTCTCTCTCCCTTTTATTCATTCTTTTTCTCTCTCTATTTTCTTTTTCTTTATCTCTCTTTCTTTCTTCTTTCTCTCTTTCTCCCTGTCTTCCCATTTCGCTTTTTCATTTTTTTCTTTCTTATCTCTTCTTTCTTTCTTCTTTCTCTCTCTCTCCCTGTCTTCCCCTTTCCCCTCTTCTCGCGATCGGTTTGATATTATTCCTCCCTATTTCCTCGCTTTCTCTCCTCTCTCCCTTGTTATTCAGGTCTTTTTCCTCTCACTATTTTCTTTTTCTTTATCTCTCTTTCTTTCTCCTTTCTCTCTCCCTGCCTTCCCCTCTCTTTTTCTCATTATCTTTTTATTTATTCCTACCTCTTCTCTCTCTCTTTCTTCCTTTCTTTATTTCGCTCTCTCTCTCTCCATTTTTTTTTCTCATTGCGAAGTACTCCCTCCTACTGTTTGCTCCCTCACTGCCGGACATTGGACTTTCGCCCATGCACTCATGAGCGCCACACTTCAATAGCTACAGGCGACATCACTGGTCGTAGTATAGAAACGATAAATGTGGCAGCGTGAAATTACAAGTGACCCAGATAAAAAAATCTCACTTGCGTGTCGGAAGATGGTTGATCGCCCACAAGAGCACTATCGATGGAACATCAATTATTGGAAAACGGCTTCCACAAGCACGTTGACACCGCTAAGTAAAGCGCCTTATTCGTCCCGGAAATGACGTCAAAAATACGCGTGATCAGAAAGCAAAAAAAAAAAAAATCCACCAACGGGAGTCTAACCCACGACCTTACGTTCCACTATACATGCTACCCACTGCACCACGGCCACACATTTCGGTACAGTGTCAGAGCGAGCCCTTTCATGAAGTGTGCAACGTGAACGAAGATGTATTTTTGATAGGAGCTTCGTATGACCCACCGTCTTCGGTGGCAGTGTCGTACCTGCCTACTACCTGGTCTCACGCGAAAAACACGGTGGTGTTTCAATAATATATCGATTTAAACGAATTGATGGCTAGCTATTGCGTACAATGACGAAACGAGCCTTGCGCACGAAAAGGAGGGAGGGGAGGTTGCTTCTAGGCATCTAAGGGGTGTGCCAAGTCTTATATTCCTACGCTGTTCGGGCCTGTCCCATCCAAACCTCCTTGGTTATCATCATTGCCAAATGTGAGCTAATGCCTAAACTGAATCATCCACTTGTGAAGCTTACTTCATTTTGTACTCGACCAATGAACAGAGGGGGGCGGTTGCTGCAATACAGCTTTGCCCAACCCCGGCACCCCGCCTAATGCCAAACTATGTGCACGCCTTTGGTTAGAATACTTTCGGAAGAACCTCGTTGAACCGAGCATATTAAGCTACTTCTGCTGTGTTACGTCTCTGTTTGCACGCTTTATTTGTTATTCCACGATGGACGTCCTATACACAGGCGTGCTCAGGGTTCTCTTTTTAAGGGGGGGGGGAATGAAACCTCGTTGCAGCACTCCCCTCCCTTTCTGCTAATGTATGCGGCTGCTCTTGCACCCCCCCCCCCCCCCGCCCCCCCTGCTTCTAGCACTACCCTCCCCATTGTATCGGTGTGTGGTGCTAACTTTGAGACCCCCCCTTCCCCCCTCCCTGTCCCATTCCTTCAGAGCTCAACATCTCAACGGCCTCCACAGCTCAACTTCCGGCTTAAAATAGCGAGTCAGTAAAATTCCGAGCTCGGAATTTCACGGCTGCAGCTGGCGGCGCAGTTCGCGCGTTGGGCAAATCGCAGCTTATGCTTAATCCCCAAACTGTGAATTGAGGGGCAAAAAAAAAAAAAAAAAAACGGATTACTCGTGCCAGCGCGTTGAGTCTAGCGGGCAAAACTCGATCTTTTTTTTCGCGTCGCCTGCGTATGCCATTAAGTCGACAGGCAGTCGCCGTCGATGCGTGATTTCCGCAGCATATAGGGAGTTTGGCGTTTATTATGACACTGTTCTTGATAATCTTTTCTGGCACATCTGTTCAAATTGGGTGGCGAGGAGTAGCCACCTATACTGTTAGAATCATGTACTGGTCCATTTATTTAATCTATCTATCTATCTATATATCTATCTATCTATCTATCTATCTATCTATCTATCTATCTATCTATCTATCTATCTATCTATCTATCTATCTATCTATCTATCTATCTATCTATCTATCTATCTATCTATCTATCTATCTATCTATCTATCTATCTATCTATCTATCTATCTATCTATCTATCTATCTATCTATCTATCTATCTATCTATCTATCTATCTATCTATCTATCTATCTATCTATCTATCTATCTATCTATCTATCTATCTATCTATCTATCTATCTATCTATCTATCTATCTATCTATACTTTCACTTATCACCTATCACGAAACTTAGTTTTTTTATAATCTGCTGTTACTTACAAGTGTATTTTTCAAGGGCCGAAGCTCCTTATGCCGTGGGCTGTGCATGACGTGTTAGTACCGTGCAATAGTAGTAGCCACCTCTTGTTTAGTTCTTAGAATGCCACCTGGATGGCGGTACTTGTATATGATGAGTATATGATGAAAAGATGCGAGGTGGCGTTACTTGGAGTGTTCACTACACGGATGGACGGACGGACGGACGGACGGACGGACGGATGGATGGATGGATGGATGGATGGATGGATGGATGGATGGATGGATGGATGGATGGACGGATGGACAGACAGACAGACAGGCAGACAGACAAGCAGACAGACAGACAGCAGGATGGGTGGACGCACGGACGGACAGGAACAAGAATGAATGAATGAACGGAAGCACGGAGGGACTGATGGACGCTTCGCCCCAGTCATCATCATTCCCTCCGTGCCAATGCGGTGGTGCTTTTTTCGAAACAATGCTGTGCGCCAGACATGAGCCACTTTGGCGGCGAAGTTTTTTGACGCGACAGCTGAGAAAAAAATTGAAAGAAAATAAATCAAACGACGAAAAACTTCAATGTAGAAAAAAGTAAAACAAAGGCAGGGACTCAAAGAGTAACATGTGAACGAAAAAACACACAAAGAAACAAACGAACGAACGAGCAATCAGGGCTTTTTGGATTAAAAGGGGGGTGCAGTCACTGTTGAAGCATTTCAAGAAAAATCGAAATACATAAATAAATAAATAAAAAACGCCAGGAGGAAAGCCCGACGGTCTTTACAAAGTCGTGCAAGCGTTGACGGTGGTGCGGCTTTTCAGAAGGTGCAAACAAAACTTGGCACTTACTATTCGGCTTAACAGCGTAGTTCCGTGCAGCGTTACACCAGCTCCGTTACCGAAGCACATTTCATTTTAACGAGTCGTCGTTACGATTTCGTCAGTGTGTCTTCTAACTTGTTTTCACGTTGCGCAGCCTAACCTCATCTGGCACATCCCCAACGCTTATTCGCTGTGTTTTTAACTGGTCGTATAACCGTGGGTCTATGTGCGTAGAGATTTTCTTTTTTTAATTTGCACGGGGGATGCAAAATATCGTCATCATGTGATGACGTTATGTCATGATGTAATTATGGCGTCACCTAGTGGTTTAGGAGAAGGCGTTACCAATACAATCGGTTGAAAAGAAAAAAAAGATAATTATCGAAAAGTAACACAAGGGAATGTTATCGAATACTTTTTTTTTTCGAACACCACAGCAATTATTATGAAACAATGTCGAAATCTCGACACTTGAAATTTCAGCGGGAAGAAGAAATAAAAAAGCTCAGCATTGCCAAAGCAGACTATTGCCACCTACACAGAGCCGTAGATGACAGAATTACTCTAGAAAGGTAATTACGTTACATAACATTACTAATTAATATTCCGGAGGTTTTGGGGAGTGGCTAAATTACCCTACAAATTACAGCTGCCCAAAGTATAGGCAGCAAGACTGGTACTTTTGCAATGATTTCGTGCTTGTTTAGCCGGCAGTTCACATTTTAAATTCTTTCACGAAGTTTCGGGAAAGTTAAAATATTATAAATAAAAAAATTAAAAGTCAAGAAGTAGCTTTGAAAACGAAAATTGACTGGCGACAAATTTCGATCTGATTTTGGATTTTCGAATTAGTTTTCGCCGCCCTGTACGCTCCTTAACTAAGAAATACGCGCAACGCAACAATAGCCTTCAAGATATGTTACTCTATAGCGTTTTACCACCAGAAGGTGATTCTTAATTGAGAAAGGAAGATAAAAGTGAGCCCCGTAACTGTCTGCTTCAGTGAGCGACACCTCAACAGTAGCTCACAAGGGATGGGGGTGAGGAGGGATAAAAAGGGGTAGGAATAAAGGTGTAGAAAAGAGAAAGAGGCGTGAGGTGGCTAGCCAGAGAGAGCGACGACAAACTGAGGGGATATGCGAGATAGGAAAGATGGAAACACGGTCACAGGAGTCCGAGCACGGTGCACCACTTGCGAGAGCTCTTGTCGGCGTACAGTAGATGGCGTAGAGCAAGTCCAGTCGGTCAGAGCTACACTGTCGTCGAAGGTCGTCGGCGTCAGGAGGTGACGTAGGGCGAGCCCAGTCGGCCAGAGCTACGCTGACGCCGGAGATCGCGAGGGCACAACCGGTCGGCACGGCCGCAGTTATACGTTAGAAAACTAGGGTGTGGTTATGAGGAACGCCGCAGTGGAGGGCTTCGGTGCATTTCGACCGATCGGTGCTTCTCTATAGCAGTGTACCGACATCGTGCAGTATAGCCGTGTCTTTGCCGTGTGGCGCATCCGTTGAATTGTGAACGTCGCGATCTGCATGGTTCGAACCTGCGACCTTTTGGTTGAGCAGCCGATTGCCGTGACCCCTTTACCATGGCGGCGGAGGAGTTATGAACGTTATCTTCGGAAATAGATCGCAAATGCGAACTCGTCCACAAGACAGAACCATTAGAAAAAATGCAAAAAAAAAGGAAATCGTTGAAGCTTGCGCAAGCCGCACAAAGCTTGAAAGAGCTAAACTAGGTGACTTTGAAAACTAATCTGGTTGCTTCGAGGTTGTTTATATAGGCCTTAACTAGGTAATATAGGTTGCTGCTAGGTTATTGCTACAGGGTTTAGCTAGATGATGTTAGCTCGTTTGTGCGTTGATTCTCGGCGCGGAGAGGGATCGAGTCGAACCGGAGACAGTCACAGACACGACACGGTCTGCCGAAACTGGAGACACGGGAACTCGCTCCGAAACCAAGCGCCTCTCATAGGTCTTCGCACACGTCGTCGTTGGCGGAGGCCTTCCATCGCTTCGGCGTTTTTCTCGCAGCCGGCTTTGCCTTTATTCACTCGTTGTAGGGGGTTCGACGTATTCAGCTCGCCGCTGTCGCTTGGCAGTCATTCGCTGACAGTTGCCTAGCAGTTGCCTTCTTCACTTTTTTTCAATGGAAGTTGCGTGCAGTAGGATTTAACCAACGTCCGTGGCCCGTGCCCGTTTGTGATGACGATAGTTCTTGAATTTCCGGCACGCCTCGATTGACGGCCCGCGCTGTACCCGATTGAAGAATCAATTTCTTTTACGTTCGCTCAACCTTCTCGCACTCGTAGCTCGCATGTCCTTTATCTTTCGTCTCTTTAATCTACAGCTGATGCGTACAAATATAGATAATTTCCCTCGGCGATTGATCGTTCACGAGGGCGCTATTCCAAGAAAACAGTGGGCCTTCATCCGACGAGTCCACCGGACTATGATTTGTGGCTCTGGGGGGGGGGCAACCATAGAGCACTGTTGGTTTATATAGTGGGAACGGGTCTCTTCCTATATGTTTAACTGCGTATGCCGTTGAGCAAACTTTCAAAATTAAAAAACAAAACAAACAAGAGCAAATAATGCGAACGTTACAATGAATGGCATTGCCCGGGTTAGTTTGTGCTTTACCAATGAATTTTTTTTGTCTGCTATTGACATGTTATGTTGTCGCCACTCCTGCTAACGTCCATGGTGGGTTGCAGTATAAATAAATAAATAAATAAATAAATAAATAAATAAATAAATAAATATTATACCGATTAGGAGAAAATGTGTTCATCATATACTACACAGTTTCCGGCTCACTGAAAGTTGCCGAAGCCTTTCTGTACATGAAGGGGATTGCATTTTTCCAGCGATGTGGGACGAAGTATCACCCGTGCATAAACGTCGGCAGGTTTTTGTCGTGGGGGCAGGGGAAGGGGGGCAAGGGCCTTTTTTTTCACCCCCCCCCCCGCCCACTTGCCGCCGACGACCGTGCGAATCGCCCACGATTGTTTGAAAGCGCGAGTGCGGGCAGCTAAAGACAGTCGCTCGCTGGATTTCGTGCCGACCGGTTGTGCGCCCGCGCGCTCCGCGCGCTCGCGACCTTCGGCGTCACCGTAGCTCTGGCCGACTGGGCTCGCCCTACGTCACCTCCTGACGCCGACGACCTTCGACGACAGTGTAGCTCTGACTTACTGGACCTGCTCTACGCCATCTACAGACGCCGACAACATCTCTCGCAAGTGTACCCCGTCCTCGGGCTCCAGTGACCGTGCTTCCATCTTTCCTGTCTCTCCTATCCCCTCAGTTTGTTGTTGCTTCTTCTTCCTCTTTTTCTATACCTTTACGTCTACTTTTTTTATCCCTCCTCACCCCCATCCCTTGTGAGCCCTGTGGCGGTGTCGCTCACTGAAGCAGACAATAACGGGGCTCACTTTTCTCTTCCTTTCTCTTTCTCAAGAACCACTACGCGGGCAGCTAAAAGTTCGCCCGAGGCTGAAGCGCGAGCATAAACAAGATTCTGCGTCACTGCACGAGCGACTAGTCGTTAACGCACATTTCGTGGAACGTTTGGGAGTATAGGGATGGAAGGGAGTCGCGTTCGGCCCAGCTAGTTCCGTGCACTGCGGTAAATGGATGTGCGCGGGAGTTTGTTTCAACAAATAAGCGTTTGTAAGATCTGCAGCTACGCCTGTCAAAAACAGTGTTTCCATAAACTTTTTGATTGATTGATTGATCGATTGATATGTGGGGTTTAACGCCCCAAAACCACCATATGATTATGAGAGACGTCGTAGTGGAGGGCTCTGGAAATTTAGACCGCCTGGGGTTTATTTAACGTGCACACAAATCTGAGCACGCGGGCCTACGACATTTCCGCCTCCATCGGAAATGCAGCCGCCGCAGCCGGGATTCGATCCCGCGACCTGCGGGTCGACAGTCGAGTACCTTAGCCACTAGACCACCGCGGCGGGGCTTCCCATAAACTTTTGCACTTGTATTTATTTGTATTTGTTGGCTTTGCACTTCGTTACTAACAGTGTCTGTTTTTTTTTAATGGTCCCCTGGGACAACCATTGAAAGGACTGTGGGGACCAAAGTTGCCAAGCTAACTTGTTCGTAACACTTGTCACTGCAGTAGCACAAAGTAATGAGACACAGAGAAAAAATTGGGGGACCCTTAAGCTTCGCCTTAAAGAGTTGAAGGTGATGGCGGTATTCTGTTCCTAGTGCGTACTTCAAGCACCTATAGTGCATGAAATCGTTTCGAACTTGCTATGCACCCACTACGTGACCTTAAGGGTGACCTCAAGGGTTGTGCGTGAACAGACTAAGTTAAGTTGTTTTTTTTTTTTTTCTGTTTTATCTAACTTGGGCTTATAAGCTCGCTTCAGTTGGCTTCTATCTCGTCGAGGTGGCAACACTGTGCGCGGCAGGTGTGCTTTCGCCTCACTGCACGGAAGCGGCGAGCTATTGTTTATAGAGGGTGTAAAATGCAATGGATGAAGCAGTATCGGAGTGCAAAAAGAAAAAGAAAACAAAAGGGTTAATCGAACGTCCGCGATACTTTTTCGCAAACAGGTAACCGCTGTTGTTCGAGAGTCTGCTTTTTAAGCTTGGTCGGTTGAAGAAAAAAAAAAAAAAGGCGCGTGACGTAAAGAGCTTAAAGAAAAGTAAAAACGACGATTAGCAAATCAAATGAAGATAACAAAAAATAACAAATTACTCACAGTGAAAACATAAGCAAATAAATAAAGTAAATAATTAATTATTGAAGAATAGGAAGAATTAAGAACAGATAGGCAGCACTTGGAGAGCACTGAAGTAGAGACGACTGAAAGAAAGTATTGAAATGGTGTCAAAGAGGGGAAAGGGGGGGGGGGCGCTTTTTTTAATCGGCCCTGGGAACTAAACTGGCGTGAAGCAGGTGTTGGCAGAAAATGAATTGATCCTGCGCCTGTACCTTGTGCCACGTTCCTATATATACTCAGCTTCGTAAATCCTGTTTTTGTGTTTTTTTTTTTTAAATTAGGCACATTGTGTCGTAAACTGGGAGTTTCAGGAGCGATTTTACGGGTAAGAATTGGAAAAAAAGGGGTCAATATCGGAGCTACAAATTTGAAAATTTGAAAGAAAGCCTCTAGTAACGAAAATTGTGAAGCAGAACTGTATAGTGTCACGATATAATCTAGAATTACCGTGCCCTGAAATATTAATTTATTTAGCTATAGGCTTTGTATAGACTTTGTGAAGGCCACCGCGTCTGTTTCACTTACTAATATCTTCACTGAATGGCTCGTGTTCACCAACCCGAGCTAAGAAAGGAGCAGAGAGAGAGAGAGAGAGCACGACCGACTGAGAAAAAAAAGGGAAGGCGTTCATTTTTGCTCCTTTTGCGCTCCGAAAAAAAAAAAAAGTCATTTCAATCTTTTGTTAGGATTATCGCTTGCCACCGCGTATATGACACATATTGTAGAGGCACGTTAGCTTTCTCGTAGGTTACAAAACTCTTCGAAGGGAGTATATAATGACTCCCAGAAAGAGTTGAAATGGCTCTTTAAATGGCAGGCTAGGACCTCGAAAAAAAAAAGTCAGATTACTCCTTTTTTTCTTAGCCTGTATGCGAACTCAATACAGACTGCGTGACATCGACTCCATTCCCCCCCCCCCCCCCCCAAAAAAAAAAAAAGAAGAAAGAAAAAAAAAGAACGAAAGACGGAGGAAACCGAGGGGTTCGTTACTGAGCTCGTGAAAAGATCGCGAGCTTCGTGACGTCAGCAGGTAGGAAAAAAAAAAGGATTGTTCAACACTCGCCATTATGGCTACTATAGCAACGCTGAATAACGCTCCCACATTCAAATGCCCACATATATACCCTCTAAAATGCACGGACGAAAGTTGACCGCCGCTGTAGTTCGGACGGTAGAGCGTTTGTGACGCGTCGTTCGAAGGTCGCAGGGTTATGATGATCATGGAAACATTTACTGACGCGAAGCGATTCCCATATAGTCGGGTACTTGTATGAAGACTTCAATGATCGCCTGTACACGTGCAACGAGTGCCCGCTGGACCTCAAATGCGTCGTCTGATTGATTGATTGATTGATTGATTGATTGATTGATATGTGGGCTTTAACGTCCCAAAACCACCATATGATTATGAGAGACGCCGTAGTGGAGGGCTCCGGAAATTTAGACCACCCGGGGTTCTTTAACGTGTACCCAAATCTGAGCACACGGGCCTACAACATTTCCGCCTCCATCGGAAATGCAGCCGCCGCAGCCGGGATTCGAGCCCGCGACCTGCGGGTCAGCAGCCGAGCACCTTAGCCACTAGACCACCGCGGCGGGGCCTCAAATGCGCTGTCTGATGAAAACGTCTTTTTTTTTTTCAGCTGGTTCTATGTTCAGCAAGAGGCGAGATGATACATCGACCGTATACCCAATCTTGTCGAGCGCTAGCTAAAGAAAAATATTTGAAAAAAAAAAAAAGAAACGAGCGCGATGACGACGGAGAACAAACAGATGAAAAGGGACACTGGACAATCGCTGTCTAACAACCGAAGTTTATTAAAAAAAAAAAAGGTTGAGCGTACCAAATGGCGACACCATGGGTGCGCAGGATTTCATGTTACGCGGGAAAATTTGCTAAGCCTGTGACCGCGCCATCTATAGCAAACTAACGAAAAGTTCGAAATGACGTGGGACGATTGTATATCTGAGCCTTCCGTCCGTTTCCAAGATTGCGATGTCATGCTTAGCGATTTTTCTCTGTGTCACTCAGAATCCATGCGGCGCCGCACCATGCATGCCCGACCCGCGTTGGTTTTTTCGTACGCGCACCCGTGTTCAATAAACTTCAGTTGTTAGCGCTTGTCCTGCGTGCATCTTGCTCGGTGCGCTTCCTGTCGTCTTCGTGCTCGTTTTTACAAGTGCGTATCGATTGCAACTCGCCCACCATACCCCAGCTTAACGAATTTCATTCGCATTCAGAAGTTACGCTGCCCTCCGCAGCATTGCGCGCTATATATACCGTAGAATAAACCTTAATGTCTGTCTCGGCTACTGCACCGGCCGACTTCCTCTCCGACAGCCACATGATCCTCTTACACGGAACTCATTCCTCGGCTGACGGCACAGTCGAATGGATACAGCGTGCTTGCTGACCGATACGGTCTAAACGAAAACGTATACAGTGGGGGGTGTCATCTATGACGAGATGTCATCTATAATTCATCCAAGGTGTCATCTGTCAGTCATATATCTAGATGTCGAGGTGTCAGCTATCGCTCAATAACTTTTTTCCTCGTTTGTCTGTCGAAAAACCCTAGCGTTGCTTTGGCGTGACTCGTCTCATGAGTACACCGCTATGCTCGCTCAACCACCGATGCCATATAATGCAGTCGCGTGTTTATGCTTAGGTTCGTGTAGGTATCACCGCTCGGCTCGGCTTTCGGTAATATCCGACCGAACGGCCCCCTTGTTACCGCGGGAAAGATGTTAGATTCCCTGGTGATAGGTGTGCTCAGCGACAACTTCTCCTGACAGGACTGTGGAAGTTGCAGAACCTGAGTGCACGCCTGCTACCGCACCAAAACATAGTAAAGTTTACTGACAATTCTGTCATTTGCCTTGCTAAAATAAGTGCTGCTTTACTAATTACGGGACTCGAACAGTTGCGGAAAGCTGCGGGTAAAATACAGTTATTGTTCACTTTGCAATAACGCCTTCATTTTCTTTCCATTTCTTCATCACTACCTTTTCAATACCCTTTTTTGTGTGTGTTTCGTGTTTTAGACAGGGAACGTGAACGCCTTCGCAAACTTCGTCGGAGATTCTGACACCGCCGCCAAGCCAAAGATAATGTTTTAGGGCAGTAACGACGAACATTTAACTCGTAATACGCATCGTATGAACCGGTGACGAGTAGTGGGATATAGCGAAAAAATTTTTGCGACGCCTACTCGTTTACGATGAACCGTGACGACGACATGACGTGCCGACAAGCCGAGACCACCAAGGTTCTTCGCGCGTAAAAGAAAACATGAAAACTGAACGCGAACGAAACGGCGTAGAAGGACAAAGAGTAAATCTACCGGAAGCTTCTCGTGTCGCCAGAGAGGAAGCTCCTGTAAGGCACTCTGCACCGTCAGCTCTCTCGTCGGGCGGCGAAGCGAAAGTCTAGGTGCGCTGCGTGTGTCTGTAGCTTCTTTCGTATTTATCTTTATTTATGAATTTCTTCGCTTCCGTATTGTATAGTGCTATACCGTCGCTGGCCCTTCAACACTTCCGGTGTGAGTTTTGTTGCTTCGTCACGTCCTCATCGGGACTTGGTCGACATTTCTTTCGTCCTGTTCGTTTGTGACGAGTAAGGATGATTTTATAGTTGTAACGATGTGTCCCTTTGCGTTCGTCCTTAATACCATAGAGTTTCCCAATATACACTAGAGGGGACTCTGGCGCTAGTGTCTACGGAAGCTGCAATGCACAGCGCTTCAGCGAGCATCGGAATGACGGGTAGTACACACATTTGTCTAATTTTCGTACTTCTGGCCTGTTCTTGGCTCCGTGTCTGTTCGTGTGGCTTGAAGCTGTTTTCTCACGAAACAAAAATCAGCAAATGTTCAGCGATTGCGATTCACCACCCTATTTTGTTGTCGAATTACCTTTCCAAATTGGGTCACGAAGTTCAAAAGGGTTGAATCTTTCTCTGAAAACAAAACCGAAACACAGCAATAAACGAAGCCGCAAGTACGATTCGCCACCCGCAAGTACGAAGACTAGGCAAATGTGTATACTACCCATCATTCCCATGGTCGCTGAACGATCGCAGCGCCAGAGTGCCCTCTAGTTTGTTTGAGAAACGCTAAGCTTAATACTCTGCCGGGTGCATCAGTGTTGCTGCTGCTGTTCGTTTCTACCGCTAATGTCATCGTTAGTCCCACTCGGCGTTAGCATTCGCACTTGTGGCTATTACTATTGGGCTGAACAAGATGGTAGAACGTATGCATAGAATGGTGCGAATCCGCGACGCCATAATAGAGCCAACCGCCGCTGTAGTCTAGTTGTAATGGTGCTGACATAGTGCCTAGAAAGCCACTATAGTGCTGCACTTTTGATCAGAAAGTCGCGGGATCGAATCCCGACTGTGACGGCCACATTTTCGATGGAGGTGTAATGTAGAATCTTACATGCATTTATATGTGCACGTTATAACGAATGTTAGGTGCATGCATGTTAAAGATGCCCGGAATTCGCCTCGGTGGAACAATGGCTACGATGCTCGGCTGCTGACCGGAAGGTCCTGGGTTCGATTTGTGTCGCGGCGGTGGCATTTCGATGAAGTCGAAATGGTAGAGACCCGTTAACTGCGCGATTGCGGGGCACGTTAACGAACACCGTAGATGGTCGAAATTTCCGGAGCCCTCCACTACGACATATTTCATAATAATCTTTGAGCCACGAAACCCCGAATATTGTTATTATTCAAAGAACCCCGGAAGTCAAAATTTCCGGAGCCCTCCACTTAGGCGTCCTTACTATATCGTGATTTTGGGACGTACAACCCCAATTATTAGTATTATTACACAAAAGAGCCATTAAAAACCTTGTATTACCACATGTGCCTGTTTATTTTTTTTATGTGGTCGTCCTCCACCCACAAAGCCTGCTACAACCTCTGCATTGTGTGGGGAACTATGCGATAGGTTTATATAGCGTTGATATGAGATTTGAGCTCGATGCAAGCAGCCGACTTTATTATATTGTTAACGCTAGCACCCTGTAGATCGCGCCGTACATCGACGCAGGCGAGATCCAAGATACCGGTGTTCATAAATTAAGGTGCATGCTTAGGCCTTAGGCTCGAGAAGCCTATGGGAGTAGCGCAGCCAGAAATGTCTTTCGGGGGGGGGGGGGGGGGGGCGAGTGGCAGTTTAAGCATTCTTTACACGTGTTCGGGCATGCTTTTGTGTGTGCGTGGTTGTGTATACTGTCACAGGGTCGTGACGTCGACGAAGCCAGCAGTCGGCGTGCTTAAAGATCCCCTCATTGAGTTTCTGAAAACACAAGAAAACGATCACTGTTTCTACGCACTTCGTGACGTATAAAAACAGTATACTTCCCGCGATGTCTTCAGAGTATACATACTCTCGATTGGTCCATATATACGCAAAATATCGGCTGTGAATTGCCTCTCGCACTGCGTCGCCCCGCAGCCGCCCAACCGTTATTCCTTGCCAGGTGGCATCGCCTAACTTCAGTTCCTTTTGTGCGTTTTCGACTGCGCAATCGGCAATAAGAGTATGTATAGTCACGAATATAAACCTGCCGATCAATATGTCGTTCGTTCTGATTAAGGAATAGACTGGTTCGCCCTTGTCCCTTTCCCATCTGCTCTGTGTCCTTGTTCCTTAATTTGTGCGCGCCAGTTTATCTTGAAGCTTGCGAGCGCGAAGTCTTGATAGGCTCAACACTAAGTGCTGCTATTGTCATGGAGTCGTGGACGAAAAAAAGTCGACTACAGATCAAAGATGAAACAGTTTGTTCGGGCCAAACTTGAGGCCAACAAGTGAAAAGCAAGATTACAGCGTGGCGATGGCACTGATAGCGGCGGGCAGAGCGTGGGCCGTCGATCAACTGACAAGCGGCGAAGTTCATCGGCGTTTATACACCAGCCATCGAATGTCCTAGCGTTATCGCTAGCGGTGACGTACGCCCCAGCATAATCTGTATAGTTCGCGGAGTGGGCGTGATCTTATCGGAATGATCTACTACAGTCCTGAAGCTCCTCGAAGACTGCAGTCGCGGTCTGCGCTGAGAACTACGTATAGTGTCATAATGTGATAAAAAAATTTTGAGAAAAGGAACGTGACAATATCGGACTCGCGTTTTATTGAAAAAAATATATACGGTGGCGAGGATGAGATATCACCTCTAGGAAGGGTATACCGAAAGCCCGTAGAAAACCACTCCCTTGTATTTGAACGCGGGGTGGCGAGGGGCCCTTTAAGACGAACTTTATTTGGGCGAACCTGTGACCGGAAAATGAAAGGAGCAAAGTACAAGCGCTTCAAACTGCTCATCGATAGCGGCGAGAACGGCGTCGGCCGTTGAGTGAACTGCGCCAAGCGCTGCGGTGCTTCGGCATTTATAAATGCGGCATCGAATATTCGAGCGTTATCGCCCGTGCTCGCGTATAGGCTCTCGAATAAGCTCGACTATTCGCGTGCTGCGTCTAACCTTACTAGAATGATCGCAAACAATCGCGAAGCATACCAAGCATTGCTAATAAAGTTGTTTACTGCTACTACGAGCATTGCGGCGCGGTTTGCGCCGAGCGTCGCTAAGAGTTTTTTTTTTTTTTTTGCCTGATACACGAATACGTCAAAATTAGATAATAAACCCGCGTGGTAATTTAAAAAAATGGCTGGCGGAGGGAGGTTGAATCTTCAACCTTTCCCCGCGACATTTCAGCCATTGCCTCGGAGCATCGAACTTTCCGGAGCCCTCGAATACGGCGTCTGTTCTAATCGCGTCGTATTTTTGGGGACGTGAAACACCGACAATTATTGGTATTAGCGATAACGCTGGAATGCTCGATCAGTGATTTAAAAAAAAGGAACGTTTTCTGCCGACCTTCAGATTATACTATACGGAATTGCCGATCATGTCTCGTCGCAATTGTTGTATTGTGAGCGTAAGCTTTTGTCTTCTAGGCTCAACTTTGCCCAACGAAATGAGGACTTTGTCTTTAACAGTATTTGTGCAGTCTCATTCGCTGTTGGAACCACGTCGCAATATTTCGTCCTGTTCGTACACCGATAGCCGCGAACACAGTGTGTTGTCGGTGGAAGGGTTGCCCGATGCTACCACCAACCAAACAAGCAGATACTCGTCACGACAGAATCCCGAAGGAAGTGGAAACATGACGGATTTCTCCATTCTCGTGAATATTTTGAATTGTCACGAATAAACATGTAGTTCATATACGAAGGAGAGGCTTTAAAAAAATCACCTAATTGTTTTGCACCCACCCCTGGTTGTCACGGAAAGGGCGGACGCAAATTATGCGTCATATATTGACATAGTGAAACAGAGGGGGGGCGGGGGGCTAGATTAATCTTTGCCCCATTGATAAGTGGGGAGCCCTGAGCAGAGCTATGCACTAAGCTACTCAGTCATCGACAAACAGGTTATTGATTTATTGATATGTGGGGTTTGACGTCCCAAAACTACCATATGATTATGAGAGACGCCGTAGTGGAGGGCTCCGGAAATTTCGACCACCTGGGGTTCTTTAACGTGCACCCAAATCTGAGCACACGGGCCTACAACATTTCCGCCTCCATCGGAGATCCAGCCGCCGCAGCCGGGATTTGAACCCGCGACCTGCGGGTTAGCAGCCGAGTACCTTAGCCACTAGACCACCGCGGCGGGGCGGCAAATAGGTTATTAGTGAACGACAAACGAACGTGCATTGTGGACGCGATGAGCCCTAAAATAACTACTTGCTTTACTTGCTTGAAAAATCCAAACAAGCACCCCCCCCCCCCCCTTACCCCGAAAAAAATATAAAAGGTCACGAGCGACTGAGTAATTCTAGAAGTGACTTAGCGAAAAAAGAAGCCGAAATGCGCCGAGTTCAAGTGGGACAGGCAAGCGGAACCACAATATCGAAAGGCCCGCGGGCTGCACACGGCCTGCGCACCGGGTGTTTGAGACCTATGCACTATACCCCTGTTCTAGAGTGGCGGAGAGAGTGTAAGATAGGAATGCTGTGTCATCATTGGCGCACACGAAAGATGAGAGCTCGGCGTCGCAACGTGAGAGAGGCAGGGTCGGTGACGTCAGAAAAAAATGATGCTTGTTTGTCAATACGTCGGCGCACTAGCTATATTAGAGATACGCCGCCTTTGCGTTGGCACACAAACACACGCACACACACACACACACACACACACACACACACACACACACACACACACACACACACGCGCGCGCACACGCACACGTGCACACGCACACACGCGCACACGCACACACACACACAAAGTACGCGTGCACACACACACACACACACACACACGCACACGCGCACGCGCACACGCACACACACGCACACGCGCACACGCACACGCACACACACACACACACAAAGTACGCACACACACACACACACACACACACGCACGCACACACACACACACACACACACAAAGTACGCGCACACACACGCACACGCGCACACACACAAAGTACGCGCGCACACGCACACGCACACACACACACACAAACAAAGTACGCACACACACACACACACACAAAGTACGCGCACACACACACGCACATACACACACACACACGCACGCACACGCACACACACACACACAAAGTACGCGCGCACACACACACACACGCACACACACAAAGTACGCGCGCACACGCACACGCACACACACACACACAAACAAAGTACGCACACACACACACACACACAAAGTACGCGCACACACACACGCACATACACACACACACACGCACGCACACGCACACACACACACACAAAGTACGCGCGCACACACACACACACGCACACGCACACGCGCACACGCACATGCACACGCACACACACACAAAGTACGCGCGCGCACACACACACACACACACGCACACGCGCACACGCACACGCGCACACGCACACGCACACACACACAAAGTACGCGCACACACACACACGCACATACACACACACACACACAGACACACGCGCGCACTGCACACGCACACACGCACCACAAACACACGAGCGAAGATTGCGGTTGCCCGAGAATCCGAGAGAACAACACTGATCAATCTATATAAAACCACGCGGCAGATACAGCGGTATAGATGCAACAACGATATAAATAGAAATGCATTCCGTAAAGATTGCGTATGACATCCGATGGAGTCTGCTTTCACCCGACACTGCCTTTGGGCATTTCGGTCACTGTCTACTCTGCTTTGTGAAGGATAAAGAAAAAAAAAAAGAACAGTTCATTTATTTTTCTTAGAAACCGGTCGTAACTTGAAAGCGAAGTGCGTATTCATTGAAGTTTTGGGCTTTTGGTGAACGTTAAGCAATACAAGCGCGTAAGTTTGGGCTATGTCTATTGAAAAAAAAAGAAGGAAGATAGAAGTAGATTCAACGTGCCTCGCAGTAAACCACACACAGTAAACCAAAACACAGTTTTTTTAGACTACAGGATCACGGAAAATTATCAATCCCAAAGGCTTCTTGCATCGTGTAGCGATAGTCAGCATAACTGCATATGGCAATTCTAGAATTCTAGTAGATGACGGAAATGAAATACCACACTGCTTTGCGAAGCTGCGGAGGTATTCGTTTTGTGTCAAATTTCGTGGTCCTTAACTACATTTGGCTAGCTGTGCGCGCGAAGAAACTCCTTCACATATTGGTCTTTTACTGAATGCACATGCGAGGTATATGCTACGTATCCCCCCGTTAAGTCACCACCTGCTGTTTAAGGGAAATTCGATTCACTTTATTTCGACGTCACAGGATACATTACAAAAGTCACAAGAGTGATGCTGCGGGGAGAAAGCAAAAAAGCCACTAAGGCTTGACGAAGGCGTTCACACAATTCGACAACGTAAGAGCAGCATTCGATGAATAGGTATTATAGAATTTTGAAAACACGTACTTCAGGGTCATGCCTACGTGCATTTTAAAACACGTAGAAAGATGTTCCAGGAAAGGAATGGTATAAAGCGTTTATTGTAAGAAAATGTCATCATTAGCGAAGTAGCTCATCACTCGGTGACCATAGCTAAGTTTCCAGTCATCATGGGCTAGTGTGCCACAGGTTTCTTCGATGACGTCTAAGACGCCGACGATTACTTCTGTTAGAACTAGTCTCGGAGTCTGTGCTTAGCTTAGCGACTACCAGGAGGGAATAGGAAAAAAAGAAATTATTCGCGAGAATGATGCCTGGAACTCGAAGTGAATGAAGAAATTGAAAGTGGATACTGGAAGAGAATGCAGAGGCCTCTCGCGCGGATGATAGAAGTTCTAAAGTTTTCCTTTTGTAAGCGTTTTTTTTTTTCGTGACGGAAGTGACGTATGCGTTTTAGTGATCCTGTCGGCGTTTTCTTCACTTCCGGAACGGAAACGACGTTGGCATGACCGTGTTGAAGCGTGGCGTTCACAGACTATTCGCTTCAACTTATTAGATAATAAACCAGTTCTAGACATTCAGCTCGCACAGGTTAGAGTATCTGTGAAGTGTAACTACTCTGAAATAGCTACCTTTATACGTGAATACAATACTGAGTGTCTTCGTTGTAATCCAATGTAACCGTGTAATCTGGTGCAGTGCGTACATTTTGTGCACCGAGAGAACCACGACTTAACTATCCTTGGGTGTTTACGTTTTTGTACAGCGTATACGTTTGTATGATGCGTGTGTGTTCTCGTCTATGATAAAAACCAAAAATATCGCGCACCCTTGTGTACGCAGGTGATCGTACTCGCCTGAGACGTTTGTTACATGCACCAAATCCACGTACGTCTCAAGTTATACAATGGCCTTTTTACTTACGCAGGTAGCTTCTTACGCCCGAAATATCCACTTATTGCTATTAGTCTTTTTTTAGTTTTTAATTTAGCGGAGCGAATTAGCGCTTAATCGGCAAAAAGAATGAAGAGAGGAATGTTCTGGCCTTGTAGTAGCTGCCAGATAACGAACAAGGATAAAGGTAATTAAAGCGTTAGTAAAGACGGCTAAAATCACCATAACGCGCTGAGGCTTAATTAAGCGTCGCTAACGAAACAAGAGACGGCGGTGTTTCACATCAGCGAGTATACCCCATAGAAAGAACAGACAATAAAAATAGTAAGTGGCGACGCAGCAAATGAAAAAGTGCGGAGGTAGCGTTATCGTAACCCACACTGACAACTAAAGAAAAAAAGAGTATACTCTCTGCGCCAAAAATATCGTCGTAATACGAATGTACGAAACTAACGCGCACTGCTGAATCGATTATTCGCGAACACGTGCGCGTGCTCACTAGATGTAGCAGCACCTTAATTATTGGTGCTCCGACGCCAGCTTTTGTAACAACAACGCCACCAAAAGCGGCTCTTGAATGCGTCGGAAGTGAAATTCGAGCGCTCTGCAAAGAAAGCGACTTTCAAACAATCGCTGGCTCTGTGTTATATCCGACGCAAAACACGCCTGCAAAGAAACGAAGCGTGATGTTGTTGCGACTTCGGCGGAAATAAAAGATAAATGAACGATCGAGATTGACGACAAGTTAATGAGGCGATTCTGAAACAAAGCCCTGCCTCAGAATGAGAATCGATTCAAACGATACGAAGAAAACAACCGTGCGTTGAAAGTTTTTTTTTTTTCGCGACTTTACAACAGGGTCGCGGAAAGGTCGACGACCCGACCGGGGCATTATGCGACTCAAACTGTTTCCGAGACAAATCGACTTCCAAACATGACCCTTTTCAAAACATTGCAGATCCCTGCTTTGTGGTAGAACAAAGGAACTGTGTACTTATAAAGCCGAGTGGGATGCGTCTCGCCGACGGGAAATCGGGCGACGTGAGGCTTTCCGTTTGTAAACGCGACTGAAAGCTATTACGTGCGCGTTGTGCCGCCGGCGCACAAGCCTTTCCAAATGAATTGCGGGTGGAGCTGAACGCTATCCAATATTCATTAACCAAGGCGCATTTGCGTTAGGAAGACCTTCATGCTTGCTGTCACAGTAGTTATGCGTGCTGCAGCGTGCGATGTTGTTACCTTCTAAGGTGGAGAGTGCACGTACGTTAGGTGGCGCCACGTGAGTACAGTGGCGCCATCTGGCACGCGTTAATCGACTTAGGTTGGTACGTTTTTTTTTTTTACTTTCTGTATTGTGCATTCAAAATGAACTGTGCCCTGTCCGGTGGCAGATCCAGAGGGGGGGGGGGGTGATAGGGGTGATACCCCCCCCCCCCCAATCCTGTCGGCACCACCTCACCCTTTCTTCAGTGCTTGCCACACGCCTGCGATCACCAATCAAGACAAATGAGTGGGACCGCTTTGACCACACATTAACAGTAATTATGCTATGACAGAGTTTTCGTACTAGAAAAAAAAGTAATGACCGCGCCCCTCTCTCCGGTGTTACTTCAAGCGACCGTCCCCCTTCCTACCTAAAATGATTGGCTGGATCCGCCCTTGGCCCCGCCGCGGTGGTGGTGAACCGCAGCAGGTCGCGGGATCGAATCTCGGCCGTGGCGGCTGCATTTCCGATGGAGGCGGAAATGTTGTAGGGCCGTGTGCTCAGATTTGGGTGCACGTTAAAGAACCCCAGGTGGTCGGAATTTCCGGAGCCCTCCACTACGACGTCTCTCATAATAATATGGTAGCTTTGAGAAGTTGAAACCCCAACAATTATTACGACTTGAACCATGTGTGGCTCTACCAGTGCAAACATTAAGTGCGCCTCACAAATCGCGAATCAAATTTTGTGTGGTTCATTTAAGAGGCGTATATGACAAAAACGAGGCTCCATCGGCCTAACGGCCTCTTCAGTGGCATATTCAACGAAGTGGCCCAACGAACCAGCGTAACCTGCCAATGCGAGTAAAAGAAATATATCCTACCGTGATGAAGGCCACTTATCGTATCACCTCCATGCATCAGTACGGGTAGCGCTGATTTATCGTTTACAAATTTAAAGTAGGAGCCGTTGTAGTTTTATATTTAGGATATATTGACACTTGGAAGGGATTTGGTATGATGTAAATGAGAGAGAGATGCGAGAGAAGGCATTATATTAGAAGAATTGATTATTACGTCATTGCACTTAGCGAAATGCGTAATAACGCGGAAGCAATTTACAAATCGGTTCATAAGGCTAAGCTAGACGCAACATACCATCGCAGACAATCGTGCCCGTAACACACTAAACGCATTGTTTTGAATACGGTTTCCACACAATCACCGATTGAAATAGCCTTACTAACGATGATGTGCTTTGAAAATCATTGCTAACCATTGACACGCACCTGAAGTGATATTTTAGGCGCGAAACATATCAGGGATTCGCGGCTTGTCAGTGTCTCCTGTCGTCACGGTGTGTTATGTGGTCACGGTCCACGATAAAACGGGTACGTGCTACAAAAAAAAAATTAAGAAGTTCCAACAAATAGCCGACGACGTTAGCGAACCTGAATCACCTTTCCCTATATACATGCCGTTAAGGAGCTGAAACTGGACACCTAGGGAAAAAGAGGAACTGTAGGGGTAAGCTCGATTCCGATGCAGCTTTCCGACGAGATTAGTGGAGCGGAAGCACCCTTCTCTACATTTCTGGTCTCAGGCTTGGCACAGCTGCTGCATCATCAAAGAAATCTATGTCATAACTTGGCGTGCTTCGCCCCTCGGGGTTTCACGTGCTGAAACACCGTTCCCTGCATGCTTTGCCTCTTCCGAGTTCCCCCCCCTTTTTTTTACATTTGTATGCTACCGCCTCCCCCACCTCCTTTAATATTTCCTTAACGTTGTTGTATCACCTAGCCGTAGCCCCATGGCATAGTTTAGAACGCAGGTATCATAAATAAAAATAAAAATACCTCCATAAGTGGAAGGAAGGGAGGAAAATAGAGGGAAAAGAAAGGCAAGGAGGTTAACCAGCCTGTAGGCAGCCGGTTTCCTACCCTGCGCATGGGAGGGGATGGGAGTGATGAAAGATAGAGAGCAGAGAGGGAAGAGAGATAAACGCAGCACATTTGGCAGCACACGCGCGCACACTCAGTCATAGTCCAGTCTTGTCTTTCGCGGTGTGTGACATTGCTGTTACAGTTGCTTGTTCAAATCTGTGTCGCGTAGGAATTTCAACAGAGCTTTCGTCGCCTTCTGTTGTAATGTCTTCTCTCGGGCACTTGACAGAATAGTGTCCACAGACATTTGGCTGTTGTCGATGCGCGCAAAGGTGGACGCCAGTGACTGTCTCTGGATGTCATACAGTGGACAGTCACACAGGATGTGGTGCAGCGTCTCTTCGCAATGACAGGCATCGCAGAGAGCGTTGTCGGCCATTCCTATGACAAAGGAGTAAGATTTTGTAAATGCCACTCCTAGCCATAAGCGATGAAGAAGGGTGGCTTCTCTTCGGTCGAGTCCAGTGGGCATGCAGAGAGCCATCAAAGAGGACAGTTGGTGTTGACGATTCGTATCGATGCTTGGTGGGCACCATAGTGAGAACGTGATTTCACGCGCAAGTCGTCGAAGATTACTGGCAGCATCGGTCCGCGAAAGTGGTACGTTCTTCTCGTGTTTCTTCAAGGGCTGCCCGCGCGGCAGTATCGGCATGTTCGTTCCCGATGATGCCGCAGTGACTTGGCAGTCCATAAGTGGAAGTGCGTATTATGATACCTAAGGCGAAAGTGCGAATCCGTTATAGACGCTGTAGAAGCAACGCAACCATCTTAACAATACCTCATATATGCTACGTCAAAAAAATAAACAAATGTATACCAGACTTAGCTTTGCGCACAGAGCCTAGTGTACGTCTTCGCATACGTTTCACCCGACCAGGTTGCCGCTATGTTCGAACACCGTCATTTCTGCGCCGAGGTTCAACCCTCAAAACACCACCTAATTGGCACAGAGATACACCGGCTGTTCTTTCGGAAATCCGCGCATGTTAAAAAAACAAGAAAAAAGAGAGAGGACGAGAAAAAAAAAAGAGAATAGAAAGTAAGAGAAAACGAAACGCAAAATAAAGGACGGAGTGCTCGCGTCGCCACTCCAGTCTCCATGACGGGTGCTTCTTCGCCTTCTAACGTCGAAACACGGCCGTACACGCGAGCTTCGTCTCAAACAGTTCCGTGCAGCATAGCGAAGCTAACGACGCCGGAAGTAGGATGACCGAGTTGGTGAGTTGGTTGAAAACTTGGTTGTGCTTAAACAACAGCGCGAAAGGCGTGACTAAGGAAAGACGCACACGACGGTTTAGTTCAACTGATATTGAAAATAATTTTTTTCCGTTTTTTTTTAAACAAGCGTGTGCGCATTTAGATAGTAAGGACAACACAGTTACGTACACGAATGCCTAAAAACTTTATAACATATCCGCGTGTGCAAATGATGCCGACGCTAACACTGATCAAGCAGGCTAATCTCTCTACTAGACAAGCACGATAGAAGGCTGACTTACGCACTTGTTTCTATAGAGATATGAAACGCTTGCGCCGCTTCCCTAGTATACATGCACTGTTGTGAACTGGCAGATTACCAGTATCCGCAGAGAAAGGAGTGCCGCCACAATCAGAGCAGTGTTCTGCGAGGTTGGTCAACTTCTTTGTTAACGCGTTCTGGTACGCATACAATGGATTGATATGTGGGGTTTAACGTCTCAAAACCACCGTACGATCACGAGAGACGCCGTACGTGGAGGGCTCCGGAAATTTCGACCGCCTGGGGGTTCTTTAACGTGCACCCAAAATCTGAGCACACGGGCCTACAACATTTCCGCCTACATCGGAGATGCAGCCATCTCATAAACATATGGTGGTTTTGGGACGTTAAACCCCACATATCAATCATTAGGTTTGGTCGGACAAAGAATTACTTGCGTGGTGGCTTTGCTGTTGAAAAAAAAAAACAGTAGATGTCCTATTATTATTATTATTATTATTATTATTATTATTATTATTACTATTATTATTATTATTATTATTATTATTATTATTATTATTATTATTATTATTATTATTATTATTATTATTATTATTATTATTATTATTATTATTATTATTATTATTATGAGCGATAGCTGCCCCAGCGCTGCACGAAATTGCTGAGAGACCAAGGACTGTCTCCAGGCGGGCCCTCTCGGGCTGCGCAACGGCCCCGGTGACATTAACCTAATTGACGTGTCCCTTCCCTGATCAATTGTCGCCCATCAAACACGAAGACGACTCCCGCAGTAAATAATCCTTGGCGTCGACATCGTCCCAACCTCGGCGCACACGGCGATAGGCTCATTTTTTTTATTTATGTTTTGCTTTTGCCTATGTACCGCTCTCATGGCCGCCTAGCGGTGGGCTCTTTTTGCTGTCTTTCGTTACAAGTAGTGTCCGTCCACACGAAGCCTTTGACTGGAAGGAATCTTCCTTGTTGTTGTTGTTGCTGCTGCTGCTGCTGCTTTTGTTGCTGTTGTTGTTGTTGTTGTTGTTTGTTGCGTAGTTGATGGTGTTGTTGCCTAGAAAAACCGTACATGTCTTTATAAGAACACATGCTTGGGTGAGTTTGTGATGATTCATGCGCAGGACGAGAGCTCACTTCGAACGAAAGATTATTTTCCGAAAGCGGCCAGGTTTTATCATACGCCCATGCGGCCTTGTCCAGTTTTTTTTTTTCTTTTACATCTCGTGTTTCGCACTTCTAAGTACCTTCATGTAGATGTCTTACAGCGTTTTTTCTATCCTTTTCTTTCGCATGTGAGTAAGGGGGGATGGAAGTGCTGGACTTATACGATCCAGCACTTCCTTATCAGCTTGCGAATATGCGAAATGAAAACAAAAGAAAACTGCTCATGGTTTAGGACGTGACGTCGCAAAACTGCGCCGGTGAGGCTGTTGCATGCCGTGGTTGCACTAACAGAAAAAAAAAGTATTTACTAGTATTCACTATATTCGAAGAAGGTGGAGTCAATAGAAGCGGTATGTTTCCTGAACCACCTGTGAAATGGTAAACCTGCAGAAAATAAATAAATAAATAAATAAATAAATAAATAAATAAATAAATAAATAAATAAATAAATAAATAAATAAACCATTACCAACGGAATAAGTAGGGTCCGCATTGTTATCGTAAATGACTGTTTATTATCGCTAACCATAGATGACGTTTAGTGTTCATATTACCGAACACTGAAGTCATCATTTGGCGCAGACATCACAACACTGGCCAACATTTTCGCGCATTATATCCAAAATTATCAATGATTTGCTCATGCTTACCCGACGCAAGCGGCGTGATATAGTTGTCACTATGAATCTCACTTAGCCTGCGTTATCGAATAATGACCGGCAGTTGTTATTACACAGCCATTACAGTTATCGTTTAGTCGCAACTAGGTATCATTAGCCATTGATGGCTAATACCGGCGATATGCGAGTAACCGCAGAATGTGTGGGCACGTTTGCAGGGGAGCACGTTAAGTTCTCTCATTCAGGGGTCTAGCACGCTCGGCACCACAATAATTAGGAACAAGGTTGCTAATTATGTTCGCGCTAGTACACTATACGCCATGAACTCAACAACTCGACCAAGTGAACCTGTTGTCGCATTCGCGTGCAGAAAAAAATATAAACAAAAATTGAGTGTCTAAAACTTCAGCCAGACGCCATGCAGTCGAAGCGGCAGCCGGAGTCAAAGCCAGAGCCGTCGATTTGTACTGGAATATACCACAATGTGCACTATATTCTAGTACACGTAACTAGACGACTGAAAAGTATACAACCACGTAGGAAGTCGATGCTTGCCGTGGTTCTTGCCCGTGCATCGCAAACTCGGTCCGTAAAGAGAAAAGAAAGAGTGAGTGAGAGAGGGGGACGCGAGGGGGAGAGAAGAGAACGTAAACACTGGCTCAGCTTCTGCTGCGAGGATCGACGAAGTCATTAGGAGAATAAATGTCCAATATCGACGCGCGGAGCGATACCCCCGTAGCTATAGCCGGCTGTGCGTCGATACAGGACAAAGACCTTCCCGTTTGACGCAGCAGACGCACGGAACCCGGAACAAAATCTTAAACGAGAAGTTTAAGCCGGAAGAAAGTTCGAACCGCTTGCTTTAAAGACACGTTGAGGCGACTTGATTAGCAGTGGGGTCACGGATTGCACTTTCCTCGAACCGCGGGTTTGAAAATTGTATCGGAGGTTCGATCGTCGTGTTTATTGATTGATTCGCCATACCCAGTCTTCAGACGTCTTTTCCATTTTTGTTCTTTAAACATGGTTAAACGTGAAAATGTTCGAGCAATCTTTTCCACGTACTATAGAGACGTCGTGCAGTGTGTTGTGCGCCGGCGTGGTATTGAACAAAGACGGTCTTCGACATCGGTTTAGCCTCGGCTCGTGTACAGTTTTGCCCGCTTTTTTCCGCTGTAAGTTTTTCCCGCTCTAAGTTTTTCTCACGTTTGCGTCACACATGACGTAGACGTGACCCTCCGGGTGTGCGCAGGGTCCTGCGATAGGGGGGTTCAACTTTCAATTGAACCGGCGAAGGTCGCAGGCTAGGTCGCTCTCAGTGTCAAGTTATATTTTTGTCCCATTCAGTTTCTTCACACTTACGTCATAATCAAATATCATCTCCATGTACTTTCCTCGGCATCATTGTCGGCTAGTTCTCAATGATGTTGTACCTCTGTTAACGCGACCCCTCGCATTGTACAACACGTATAGTTTTTTTTTTCGAAACTCTCCTTCATTGGTTTTGGCTCTGTAGTGAAACACCTGCCTGTCAGTCAGAACGCCTGGCTTTGAATTCGGCTAGGACCCATGAATTTCATCATTTCCATCCTTCACGATTTTTCTCTCACGGTCTGCGCCGATTTTTCGCTCGCGACCAACGTCGCCGACGTCGGAATTTCTGCGATACGAGTTCTCTGATCCATCGTGAACTTACTTACAGTGCAACACCAGAAAAAATACAGGACAGGGAAGGAGCAAAAGAGAAAGAAAAGACGGCGCTGTAAGTAAGTTCACGATGGATCCTAACCAACTGGCCCAACTTACCGTCTTACTATAGAGTTCTCTGATGCCGTCGCGTTAATCAAGATCATACTCATGACCACCATTGCCGCCCCCGTTGCATGCCTCTAGCCACCCGGTGTCCCGCTACGGCTTAGAAACGGCAAGCTAAAACTCTCCAACGTCCGCTCGTATACGCAGCTGTGAGTCGGCGTCTCGGCGTGACGCTATACGCTACGCTAACGAGGTTCCCTCGAAATGCACTCCGCCGACAGAGTGGCAAACGTCGGGGAGGAGGAGGAAAATTCTCGAGGGCCTCATTGAGTTATAGCGTAGTTCTCGCCCTCCTATCCTCCCCGTCTGGCAGCCACGCTTGCGACTGCCGTGCCTCGCCAGGCGCCCATCTGCGCGCCCCCATTTTAATTGTATACCGCATTCTTTCCCTGGAAACTGTGGGCTCCGCTTAAAGCATCTTCATGGCGAAGGCTCGAACCCGTGTTCGTGCGTAAAGAGTGATGGTGGCAGTTTAGGAGTGTTCATTAAGGAGGAGTGTTCAGCGAGTGTTCAGCGAGTGTTTACCGAGTGTTCAGCGAGTGTTTACCGAGTGTTTACCGAGTTATCACCGAGTTTTCACCAAGTGTTTACCGAGTGTTTACCGAGTGTTTACCGAGTTATCGCCGAGTTATCACCGAGTTTTCACCGAGTTTTCACCGAGTGTTTACCGAGTGTTTACCGAGTGTTTACTGAATGTTTACTGAGTGTTCACCGAGTGTTTACCGAGTCGGAGTGTTTGCCGAATCGCCAAGGATGCCTCTGCATCTCGGTACTCTTCAAGGAATATGTGAAACATGTGTTACATGTGGCTGTATGCGTTAAATGAATGAGAATTAACAGACAATGATGCCATGGGGAAAGTATAGGCGATGTTGCTATAAGTAATTGAAATGTAAATGTAATTGAAATTGCAATGTAAAGTAATTGAAATGTACACGGACGTGAGGTTTTTACAAGTTCGTCCTCGCTACATTGCACGGAACTAATGAGGCGCAGTACACGCGCGGGCTCATCTCTCGGCCGCCAGTTTTCTCGTGGGCGAACTAAACAGAGGGGTGGATCGGCGAAAAAGGGGAGGCGGAGGAGGGGGGTCGACGATTTGAATTGAATAGAGACAACGATCCCCCCCGCTTTTAAACACGTATGAACTTGTCCACACCCGCGCAAACGCATTTCCCTCCGGCCATCCTGCTCGCATAGATGCCTCGGCGCACGGCTTGGAACAAAAGGCTTCGCGAAGCACTCCTCCACAGTGCTTGTAGCTAGATGCTGTCGAGTGCATTCAACACAACCGGCCCCCCGGCTAATGCCGCTTCAGACACAAACGCACACACACGTTTTTGTTCAAAAGTCTGGGAACAGTTGATAAAGCGACCCGCAGGTCGCGGGTTCCAATCCCGGCTGCGGCGGCTGCATTTCCGATGGAGGCGGAAATGTTGTAGGCCCGTGTGCTGAGATTTGGGTGCACGTTAAAGAACCCCAGGTGGTCGAAATACCCGGAGCCCTCCACTACGGCGTCTCTCATAATCATATGGTGGTTTTGGGACGTTAAACCCCACATATCAATCAATCAATCAACAGTTGATAAAGAAAAGAGGGCAGTCACGGTGTCGGCCGTCGCACCAGGCCTAGCTCTCAGTATAGTTGCTCTCGGTCGCACCAGGCCTCTGTAGGCAGTGTCCCGCAATTGTTGCTAATTCAGTCGGTGTAGGGCCACTCGTTCAACGTCGTTTTGGCTGATGTGTTTGCACACCTTCGCTTTGCCTCGGGTGGCGTGGTTGTGACATTTAGCGGCCGAATCTTTTGCGGCGCTCGTGCGCGTGTTGGTGTGTTTACGGCCGTAAACACGCAGAAACAAATACGGGAGCCCCTGGTAACGTTTGCTGACGACACAGGCTCTCGAAATTTGTAAACCGCCGCTTTCAATGTTCTCGCGATGTCATAGTTTAAAGTCGCGCATGAGAAACTGCAGCCTTAATCATACAGATAGCATACAGTCACTGTCGCAGCTGTTATTTAAGGTATATCGCTATTAACGCAGCAGTAAAACATCGTTATTGCGACACGTACTGATCTCAATGAGCAAATATACTCATGTCAGAGGTTATCTTCAACTTGAACGGGAAGGTCCCTATTGGCGAAAAACATGTGTGGATAGTGTGAGCGTACGTGCAACAGGGGGTGTCGGTGTTGGTAGTCCAACCCCCTCCTGTACCCCCTTCCCTAAAATTTTGAACAGCGGTGTGGGTAAAGGTGGAAGCTGCGCCGTTGCCATGGCAACCACCACAGCCGCGCGCCATCTCTGCTAAAAAATGTCACCCGCTGTGACACCTAAAAGCACTTTGACCACGCCTACGTTAGTTAAACGTGAGAGGCGGCTCGCAGGATGACGGGGAGCTTGTGCCGATATTACCGCGGCTGTAATACGGGGTGGGGGGGGGGGGGGGGACAGGCTTCGTATGCCTTCCTCTCCCTCTTTTCAATTTTCGTCGTATATTCATTCATTAATTCATTCTTTAATTCCGTGGCGAAATTTCTTATAGACAAATTCCACCGGACTTACGTCACGAAAATGTGGTGGCGCTGTCTTGGTAGGCAAAAGACTCTTTGCCTACCGCAGTTTTTGCTGCGTTTTCAATGGTGCATGTGGTGTTCTGAGTCAAACAACGAGAAAAAAAAACGGTATGCCGATGAGCTGCGTTGCGGTTGGATGTGAGTCGCGTCTCACAACTTAGTTTTGTTTGTTGGCGCACATCACAGCCCTCAGCGCTTAAAGCGGAAGTTACTTGCGGACGTCGCTATAATTTTACCCATAATGTCAACATCGGTCTACCTGTGTTCACAAACATGGAATGGGTCTATACAATGGCAGGGGCCAAGAAATAAAGCTGCTTTAGGCAGCTTTTTTTTTCGGGGTCACTGCCATTTTATGGCAGGGGCCCCGGAAGAGGATGCCAACAGCATGGGTGAACTGCAGCTGAAGAATAAAGCATAGGTAATAACAATTATTTAGCTTTAACGTCCTAAAACGACCACATGGTTATAAGAGACGCCGTAGCGGAGGGCACCAGAAATTTGAGACACTTGTGATTCCTTAATGTGCACCTAAATCGAAGAATAAAGACCCATAAGCGTGGAATAAACCTCGGTCATGCCAAGATCTGCGTAGCGTGAGCTACGGACGGAGGGGCGGATGAACTAGCGAGCGGTGCTCACTTGAGCCAAGCACCAGCCCACAGGGATGACACGTCACTCCAAGAGCTGCCAGGCCTTTCTACGCGCGCCAGCTGCGCGCTGTGTGACGTCACTGTTCATCGGGCATGCGCAGCACGGCTCTCGTTAAGCCACGCAAAACTGCTGAATGTCGGTCAGTACAAAAAAAATAAAAAATTAAAAAAATAAAGCTCTTCCCGAGAACTTCGGTGCGCCTGCCACTCGTATGTGCAAGATGGTCATACTGGACTCGCTCTCTGGATTTCGTGCCGACCGGTTGCACCACACAGCTCTCGCTGAGTGGTGCCCCGTCCTCGGACTCCTGCGACCGTGTCCATCTTTTCTATCTCCTCTCTACTTCCGTCATTTTCTGTCGTTCGCTGTCCCTGCGCATCACTCTGTCCTTCTCTCTGCCTGTATACCTTTTGATCTCTCCTTACCCCCGTCCCTCGCGAGCTACGGACAGTTACGGGGCTCACTTTTCTCTTCAAGAATCACATAATAAGATTGTCATAATAGGTGGCTTTAGTTGTAAACATGAGGAGATATTCGCTGCTAACCATGACTTTCATGATACGCTTGTTAATAATTAGAAGTTCGTCGCATCTACTTGACATATTGCGTTCTCCCGGGAAGTAGCGTCAGAATCTCTGCTGAAATTTCTCCCTCTCTTCGCAACATTTCTTTTTTACATCTATCATTCCCCTCACGCCTTTCCCCAGCACAAGGTAGCCAGCCGGTCTAAGAACTGGCTAACCTCCCTGTCTTTCCGCTTAAATTTTCTTCCTCCACCTCCTCCTCCTCTGCTGAAATTTGCTTCGAAGTTTCTCGTCCGAGAACAAGCGTCGCGAACACGTGTCAGAGGGGAAAATGACCTACATCAAGTACGCGAATGGTTCGTGACGTATGTAAACTCGTCACGGGTAGGCCAGCGAAAGATGGGGGCGGAGCTTATTGTATTTACACGATTGCGAAGCGACTGTAATTGTAACGCGAGAGGAGATTTTTTATTACGTCCTGGAAGAAAAAAAAGAATAGAATTTCCGTATTCGATTGAAACGTGAGAGTTAAGATGAGGTAGCAAAATTCAGGGGGGGGGGCGCTATATTTTAGTAAACACGGTACATTTATTCTTTGGTTATAGCCAAATACAGCTAATAATTAGATAAGAGGAGGTGCGAGCGATGATAATTCCCTCCAGCGGACTGAAAAGAAACGTTAGACTTGTTTACAGCGAAAGCTCACTTCGTAATATCCGAAAGAACAGACTAGTAAGCATATTCGACGGATAACCCGAGGCTCTCATGTTTTATTCAAGGAGCCGATGGGCGAGCCAGAGGGATACAAGCCATACTGAGCCGAGCCAGGACTAAAACAAACAATTAGGTATGCTATAAAATGTAAGAAAGGAAAGCAACAAGAGAATCCAGTGTTCTCCAGCACTCCTTCAAATACATAAACAACGGCTGAAGATTTCAAAGCAAAACACGAACAACGCTGATATGGAAAAGCGGGGCAAACGTTAAGGTATAAGGAAAAGAAAAAAAAAAGTATGTGAGGACGAAGCAGCAAATATCTTCGGAGCAAGTTGTAAGCGCTGAAAATAAGAAAAAAAGAAAAAGCCTACACCTCGACTTTTGCTTAGGGCTTGGCTCGACTTCGTGCATATGCAGCAGGGGAGCTGGCTGTTAAATCTCAGAAAAGCGGCGATTCGAAACAAGCTGCGTATCTTTATCGCCTCCCGTTGCATTTCCAATACCTCGCCAACGAGTCGGCTCAGCCGTTTCCTCCTCACCTCTACCCTCCCCCTTCCCCCGGCAGTACTCACGCACAGCCTTAGCTTTTCTATTCCTTTATCGGGGTCTTGCTCTTTTGGCACGTGTATCCCACGAATTCCACTTCCGGTGAGTTGGAAGTGATGCTGCACAAGCAGCAAGACGAAACCGGGGAAGCTGGAAGTTAGAGGTTTCAAATAGTAATAAATAAACGAGCGAGCACAAAATGTATAGCGCGGAGGTCGCAGAGCGAATAGCACAGTTCCGTTAAGCGTAGATATGCCGAAGTCCGAGTCGCGGAGCGATCGGGAAATAGCGGAAAGAAGTAGCCAAACTTGTGCGCACCTTTTTTTGTTCGAATTTATATCAGCAGTATCGAGCTTTGGCACACACACCCGAATTTCGGGAAGCTAAGAAAAAAAAAAGATAATGAAAAACGGTGCAATGTATGCCCATTCTGTATGCTAAAATTCTAGTACACTCTACTGCGTGCTATTTCACCGCACCATTGGCCGGCTCGCCCTCGCTGCAATAATCCGTCGCGTCCCTCATTTCGTATTCGAGACGCACGTGGTGTACCTGTCCCGAGGACGGTCTATGTGCATCCAGTGCACGGAGCTTTCGAAGCAGGACTAGCGCATGATCAGGTTGATATTTATCACTTTTACTGTATCGCGCTGTTTTCCACTATATGGTTATGTACGAGCAGCCTCAAGTTCATACACTGAGGAAAGTACGTACCAGCAAGCGCAAGTCCATACGCTCAGGAAAGTATCTGGATGCGACCCTAATCGGTGACTTAGGTGTCCAATTGTGAAACTCGCAACTCGGAGTTCGTGTGCGCATGTGCGTTCCTGGGGCAAACGTTGCGCTTCGTCGTGCTTCCGGGGCAGATCCCGGAGGCCGCGTAGAAAGCAGTTCGTACTTCAGATCTGCTCCGCCAGGTGACGCCACGTTTTCCAGCTGCTCACAAGGAAAGCGTATGCTCTCTCTGTGAGCTCGCTGCGTTTTCGTGATTTTTTTTTTGAAATTTAAATATGCGTTGTCCAAACCAAACTTAGGCTGCAATGTCATATGTTTATCTGGTATAACTCTCAACTTGGAGCATAACGATCAATTTTGTACTAGTCTTATTTCTCATTGAAACTTTTCTGAATTTTCGGAAAACCGGGAGTCCTAGCTCTCCACCTTTCTTCTTTCTCTCCCTTGAAATAAACACTACGGGCTCACATTCGAGTAAACGAGGTATATTGTATAGCTCACTCACGTGGTTTCGCGTACTTCCCTTCAGCATGCGTCTATCCATCTCGACTCCATGTAACTGATCTGAGAGGGCGGCAGCGACAAACAACTTCCCTCCGCATCCAAGCACTTTCGCATACATCACGCATACATTACACACACTTACGTGTGCATAACCGTACACCTACATACGCGCACAAATCCACGCACACATATACATGAACATACACAGTCAAGTACATGCACATACATGCAAATACACACTTCTAATTAATTAATACTCATACACCCAGATGCGTATCGACAGATGTAGTACGTACGCACACGTACATGTCTACATATGTATGCATGCAGTGTTCGTAAGAAGTTTTAGAGATCGTGATATACAAGAAACGGCTGAATATTCATGCTGCCCGGAGGGCAACCGTGAATTTAGATTTCCAGTCTTTTCTTAAAAACGCGCTAACAACACGTGCTGCGCAGTTCGACTCTCACGAATTGCGGGGAGAATCAAGGTTATCGAGACCTAGCGGTCCCCAAAACTTTTCACGTTAGCTATAAGAACACGCACACACGCTCGTGTACACTCGTACACATACATGTGCATGCATATATGCGCATACTCCTTGCACATATGCACGCACACATTCACATATAGCGTACACTCACAACGCATGCATACATAGATACATACATGCATACATACATACATACATACATACATACATACATACATACATACATACATACATACATGCATGCATGCATGCATGCATGCATACATACATACATACATACATACATACATACATGCATGCATGCATGCATGCATGCATGCATGCATGCATACATGCATACATGCATACATACATACATACATACATACATACATACATACATACATACATACATACATACATACATACATACATACATACATACATGCCTGCATGCATACATACATACATACATACATGCCTGCATAGATGCATACATGCCTGCATACATGCATACATGCCTGCATACATGCATACAAGCCTGCATACATACATACATGCCTGCATACATGCATACAAGCCTGCATACATGCCTGCATACATGCATGCATGCATACATACATTCATACATACATAAATACATACATGCATGCATGCATACATACATTCATACATACATAAATACATACATGCATGCATGCATACATACATTCATACATACATAAATACATACATACCTGCATACATACATACATACATACATACATACATACATACATACATACATACATACATACATACATACATACATACATACATACATACATACATACATACATACATACATACATACATACATACATACATACATACATACATAAGGGGCACACACGTCGTACGCCATACCAAGCGAGAAGAGGACAGAAAACGAACGCTGGAGGTTACAGAAAGTTGTAAACAGACAAGAAACTGCGGTAGCGCCCCCCTTCCTTAGTTCCTCGCTTTCTCCAACTCCTTAAACAAGCTCGGCGGCGCAGACATTGGCTCCTCGCTTTTAGCACATACTCGGCCGAGCTGGAATGATTGAGTTAAAATTCGTCGCCGCCCTGTGAAAGGAGGCTTGGCCGAAACCGCCGTCGCCACCGCGTAGGTCGTCGGGCCTCACTGTGTATGCTAGAATTCTAGTACACTCGTGCTATTTCGCCGCACCATTGGCCTGCTCGCCCTCGCTGCGAGAATCCGTCGCTTCCCTCATTTCGTATTCCAGACGCACGTGGTGTGTCTGTCCCGAGGTGGGTCTCTGTGTATCCAGTGCACGGAGCTTTCGAGTCGCTTCTCACTCGTGGGTGACTTTGCAGTGCTTTGCGTGCATTTGCATGGCAATAGAAATTGGGACGAGGTATAGGTTTGGTTTTTTATTTTTCGGTGCGCTGTATTCTGTTTGAGGGAAATCGGGCTGCCAGAAACAAAAAGAGGCAGCTTATCCACGGGGTGAATGATGGAGAGTGGGGTGAAGCATTTGTCCGTCCATTCGTTCTTGCTTCCTTCCGTCCATGCGTCCGTGTGTGTGACCGTCCGTGCGTCCATCCGCCCATCCGCGCGTGCCTCTGTTCGTGCGTCCGCACGTCCATCCATGCGTCCATCCATGCGTTTGCCCATGCATCCGCCCCTGCGTCCGTCCGTGCAGCCATCCATGCGTCCGTCCATGCATCTGTCAGTGTGTCCGTTCGTCCATCTAGTCAACACTCCGAGTACCACCATCTCGCATCATTTCATCATATATTCCGCACATAGAAGCACCGCCATCCAGCGGACATTTCAAGAACTAAACGAGAGGTGGCACACGCACACTTTGTTGCGGCTTGCGCTTCGTGTCTACTTCCCACCTTTAACCACCTCGAGTTCATGGTACATACTAGTTCACTGTATTCATGGCTATGCGGCCCAACGCTCGCTAAACCTTTCTAAAACCAAGGAGGTTACGCCCAACGAGTATAACGTAGCAACCTTTTCTTGTCAGATAGTGCTGAATGTACATGCCAATGGCTGCTAATGGCGAATGAGAGACAGGAGAATTCAGCTTTTAGTTAACGTGCACGCTGTGAATGTTTTACTGTTCAACAACGCACAGGAGAAACGTGCCACCGGCACCACCTTGCAGGTCAAAGCGTAAGACATGTTACGCACTACTACGAGGGACAAACGGGTGCCGCTTCAAGGAGCTTCGCCACTTAAAAAATAGAGACACACACTCAGGGCTCGCGCGATGCACGCAACACTGTCGCAGAATCTGCTGGCACAGAGGCCGCTGTAAATTCTGCTACAGCGCCTCAAAGTAAATTTCCGAGTATACCATAACCCCGAAATTCAACCAGCCCCGCTTCAGAGACACCGTAGAAACAGTAAAGTTGATGACGATCCCTTAGTCAGACAGACCTATATCTACGTTTTGAAAGTCTCTCGGATATGTTGTATCACTGCTCATTACTAAACACTCATTGTGAAGCTTCGAAGTGGTAGTGTACAGTTATCGTGAATCTTGACCATACCGCTCTTACTATACAAAGGTTTACAAAGAAGCCTTCGCTCGAGATGCTCCGATATCACTGCTCTTTGTTAAGCTTTGAAATCACTGCTCTCTACTAAACACTGTTTGTTAAGCTTTGTTAAGTTTTACAACCACAATGCACTACGTGACAGCGGTGTATGGCAAAGCGCACGCCATTTGTAGGGTAACAGTGTGGTTTTTCAGTTGTTTTCACCTTATACTTGGTATTGTTGCTAGCAGTGTGTTTTTCAGTTTTTGATCACATTCACCTTATACTTGTTATTGTACCGTAACATGCGTGCCTTGGCTCATGCCTTTTTGCTGCTGGTTTATTTCTTTGAGTTCCCCGTTTTTCACATGCCTTATAATCCACTATTGATGTAGCCCCTCCCCTCTGTAACGCTTCTTGTAGGTCCTGGCGGTAATAAATAAATAAATAAATAAATAAATAAATAAATAAATAAATAAATAAATAAATAAATATATAAATAAATAAATAAATAAATAAATAAATAAATAAATAAACAGTTGCCATGTCCCCATTTTTTAGTAAAAGTTGTGTGCAGTAGAATTTATCCCGATATCTGTGGCGCGTACGCGTTTACGACGATGAAAGTTTTGCGCTGGACCACTACAGTTACGCATGGAACATGCCCATCTAGTGTGTCAACTCTTGCCTCCATTTTTAGTGGTCACGTGTTTAGGGTTAAGACTTGCCCAATGTGTGTGTCACATGCCCATTCGTGATTGCGTTCCTGTGGATCCCGGTCACGAAAGGCTCAACCAAGAACAGCTCTACGTTTAAAGAACAGATACGCCACGCGTGGCTCAGTCACACTAAGCGCTGGCGCCGAGCCTCCTGCAAATTCTGTTAGAGCACCTGTAAGTAAATTTTCGAGGAAGCCGCAACGCAAACTCTCTTAGTGCACCTTGCGCATTCGCCCAAGACGAAAGCAGTCTTATTTTTCTTCTTACTGCGTGTACTGATCTTGCACATTGTTGGATAGCACAGACAGGTGTGCAACTATTATTGCCCATCGCTGTGTTATTAAGGGCAAAGCTCCTTAAGGCGTGGGTCTGTCCATCCCTTGTATGTATGTAGTAGTACGTAGCCACCGGTGGCACATACCCGCTCTAGAGCGAGTGCCACAGGGGATGCGAGATGGGAGATGGCGGTAGTGTTCACTAGATGTACGCACGGAGGGACGGACAGACAGACTAGCAGACGGACGGACGGATGGATAAGCGCGGACGTATGGACTGATGGACGCGAGAACAGACAGACAGGCAGACCGACAGATGGATGAACAGGCACATGGACGGACGCACGAACGGACGCGTGGACGGACGCATGGACAGACGAATGGACGCGTGGGTGGACGCACGGATGGTCGCGCGGACGGACGGAAGCAAAAACGAACGGACGGACAAAAGCACGGACGGGCTGACGAACGCTTCGCGCCACTTATCATCATTCACTCCGTGGATATGCTGTGATTTTTTAAAAGCAAATTTTACAAAACCTTGAAATGCATTTCCGATGGAGGCGGAAATGTTGTAGGCCCGTGTACTCAGATTTGGGTGCACGTTAAAGAACCCCAGGTGGTCAAAATTTCCGGAGCCCTCCACTACGGCGTCTCTCATAATCATATGGTGGTTTTGGGACGTTAAACGCCACAAATCAATCAATCAATCAATCAATCAATCAATCAATCAATCAATCAAAACCTTGCAAGTTACTTCAATTAGAGTTTTATTGCAGGTTTTGCGAACTTGACAAAATACAAAGCTGATCTGAAAATAACAGAAGATGAATTATTTGTCTCAATTTATTTATGGAGGAACATTTTTCGTGTGATATGGTGAAGTCTCTTACGATTATTACATCTCCTCAAGATATCCGTCTGAACCAAAAAAAAAAATTGTGGGCATGACCATTCTTTAGTTAAAAATATAAATGTTTTATGACTAGAATTTTAAGGCTGTTTTCTTGAAAAAAAAAAACGTTGGTAAAAAATACAATTTTGGTGGCAACAACATTATTTCGCTTCAAAAAGGGCGATTGGCACTAATAAACAAGTCACAAAAGTTTGCGTTTGATAGCTTCAGCGGTACAGAGAAAATGTTCCTTTTCTGGCGAAAAGTAGTGTTCGGAAAAAGCGCCATTTAAAGTTCGAGTGACCGTGGCGCAGACTGACTCAGGCGCGTTTGGGGCCGTTTTTAAATGTTTTACACGGTGCGCAAAAACTCGCCACTTTGTGGAAGCACTTGTAAGTTATGCTGAAATATTGTGCCACGAAAACTGAGAAATCGCGTGTTCAGTCGTCTTTGCCCTCCATCCCCCTTAAAACGAACCTTTGATCAACCACCGCGAATCCTCCAGCAGGGGCTAGCAGCAGGCACCCGAGTGGGGCCAGACTGAGCACACACTTCTCGAAAGTATACCGTGTCTAAATGCCATGTGATCACAAACTTAGCGAACGTCACAGGGCTTTATTTGCTACGGCAAACGCCAGAAACTCCGAGTGATCCCCGCGGTCCAAGTTCTCCCTGCAAAGCGAGCTTACTTCACGTCACTTTTATTCTGCGGCAAAAACAACTAGCAGTACCAATAAGTAGTGCTGCGCCGCTATTTATAACGTTGCACGCAGATTAACCTTATATGCTTTATCAAATGCAAAAAAAAAAACGAGAAAAAGACTTGCGGTGTAAACACAATTGACGTAAAATTATCACGTGATAACGTCATCACGATGCTACACGTCGCAAAAATTTCTGACGTCATCCTTGCGTCACATACTCGGGAGAAGGGGGCGGAGCTAAGGGCAGTCTGCTAGGAAGGCAAAGAATTCTACTCGCGCCATCGAGCCGTCCTATCGGCAAATGCATGTTTGTCCGTGTGAGGTTTTATTATCAAATTATGTGCGAACTCTTAGCGAAATTTCCCCGTCGTCACGATGTTCCGTGTATATAAAATTCACATGTATTAATAGGCACTATACGAGAGAACAGGCACTAACACCAACAGGTGCATTAATATTGCGTCCAGCGAAGAGAAACCAAGCCCTCAAATTTACACTACATTCCTCCGTTCACATGTGTGTTATGTACGGCGTATGCAATATGTAGACGCTTTATTTCTTCAGCGAACAGTCTCAACACTGTAGGCGTTATACGCTTTGAGACGCTGATGGAACCGTTATGTCATAATAGTTCACACGTAAAGGTGTCACTGATGCTGATTTTCTTACGTTTACCGCTTCTAAGCGGTCTGGCCTGCTCGCCCGCTCACTCATTCCCTCGCTAAGTCGGCTCGCCAATTAATGTTTGAATGCAGTGACCCTCTTCAATCAATCAATCAATCAATCAATCAATCAATCACTGAAATAGCTATTGATAATCTATCAATTGGTCAATCAATCCTAAAACTTTCCCTCGGGAAAAGGTCACTGAAGTCGGGTCGATCATCAAAGTACGATGGCCCGTTTTCATGGCCATCGTGTCCGAGGTAATAAACATTTTCCATTCCCAGAGCTCGCGCTGTACTTGCCATTGGAGAGCGCTTCGCTGTGTCATCACGTGGAGCCAGACCGATCCATCTCGTTTCCGGGTCGCTCAGTCAATAAACGCGTTTTTTTCTCAGGCCACTTCCCGTGTATGTGCCGATCGTTCGACCACTCCAGCGACATCGTTTCTTCGTTGCGTTCATCGTTACACGCTCGCGTTGACCTTTCTTTACAGAGCTTAGCAAACCCCGTCACATTTCGCATGTACCACCGCGACCGCAACGACCTATCTCGTCGTTGTCTTGCACAAACAGCGTTCCACTTGAAGGGACACTCGTATGAAACAGCAGTTTGGTTTAGAATGATAATTTATACTTGAAAACTTTATTATCGTTAACTTTAGGTTTACGGAAAGATAAGGAGAGCAGTGTCAGATGTATCGCTTTCAAGTTTTCTCGCTGAAATGCCCGATTGTGACGTCAGAGATTTCAGGGTATTTTATTTTTCGCACCTCGACCACATTGACTCCAAGAAATCTCCTGAATTATGGCCGATACGAGAGGCTGCACCTCCGCATACGGCTGTTTAGATCCACTGGAGGGAAGCGCTTTCACTGTCAAGAAGATACTGGGACCATAGGGTTGCCCACCACACTTCAGGAAGGCAACGAAAACTCTGTCGCATTTTTTGCCGCACAGCATGCCGGGCCGTTTCATATGCTGAATTGTTACGTCGGCTGAAGCGAAGCGTCTTGAGGTCGAGAACAATCCGGTGTGCGGCGTGACCACCTTTACTGCGCATGCGCGTACCCTCCCCTCCCTCTCCTACACTCCCTCCCTCTGTCGCCTCGCAATGCCGACGCAGACAGCGTCTGTTAGTCTACGCTCGCTCCCCACTCTCTCCCCTCTAGGCATCCCTCCGTGCGGTGCTTACTCAATATACGGGCCTTGTACTCAAAACATTCACCATTCATGCGCCAAGTGGCCGTGATGTTTAGAGCATTGGGCTTATGTACTAGGTGACCAGTGTTCGAGTCTGGGCGATGAAGCGTTTTCAATTCACTTACAAAAAGCCGCTTTTCGGCCGCCGATCTTTCCTCTTCCTGCCGCAATTTTTCGTAAACTCCCCCACCCGCCTTTCCTACTCACAGCTACGCACATGTTAGGGGCTTCGAATCGATTCAACGGAAGATTTTTCGGAACCAACGAACATATTGCTATAACGCTAAAGATAGCAAGAAATTTAGAAGAAAAGAAAACGAAGAAAAATGAATAGCAGCACGTGAAGTCGCACACAGCCGATGCAGTAGCGTTTTCCCAAAATGGAGCTGTCGCTTATCAAGCAGGAAGACGCAAACAATCAATCAACCAAATAAGTAAACTAGAGAGACCAGCAAACAAATAGCTTACGAGTGAGCTGTTTCCAAAGGCATGGTGCGCCACGATGACCACAAAGCCGTCCGGATAAAAAAATAAACAAAGGTGAATAAATTACCGCGCCATTTCCCGGACCCGAGCTCGCTTGCTCCACAACCCATGCGTACGTGCTTCGCTGAAGCAACTGCAGTCCATCCCATCTCAGGTGCGAGTTCAATCGCGCCACTCTTTCATCAGCCGATATGGTTCGTTTACGTTTAAATATTTTTTTTCGCCTGTTAGAGTGGATTAGCTTCATATCTTATGAGCGGTCCGCCGTCATATACTATAGCTGAAACAAAAAGAAAAAAAAGGCAGCATATCCACGGAGTGAATGATGGAGAGTGGGGCGAAGCATTCGTCCGTCCATTCGTTCTTGCTTCCGTCCGTCCATGCGTCCGTCTGTGTGACCGTCCATGCGTCCATCCGCCCGTCCGTGCGTGCGTCTGTTCGTGCGTCCGTCCCTGCGTTCGTCCATGCATCCGCCCCTGCGTCCGTCCATGCGTCCATCCATGCATGCATGTGTCTGTGTGTCCGTTCGTCCATCTATTCACTGAACACTCCAAGTACCACCATCTCGCATCTTTTCGTCCTATATTCCCCATATAGAAGCACCGCTATCTAGCGGACATTCCAAGGACTAAATATGAGAGATGGAACATGCACACTTTCTTACATCTTGCGCTTCGTGTCTACTTCCCACCTTTAACCACCTCGAGTTCATGGTATATACTAGTTCACTGTATTTATGGCACTGCGGCCCAACGATCGCTGAACTTTTCTAATACCTAGGAGACTATGCCCAGCGAGTATAACGTAGCAACCCTTTCTTGTCTTCTGTCCGTTGTTGAACAACAAAAAATTCGCTGCGTGCGCGTTAACTAAAAGCCGAATTCCCCTGTCTCTCGTTTCTCCTTAGCAGCCGTTGGCATGTACATTGAGCACTATCTTTATTGTTCAACAACGCACAGAAGAAATCTCTCACCGCTACCACCTTGGAGGTCAAAATGTTATACTTGTTACACACTACTACAACGGCTACGAGGGACGAACGGGTGCCGCCATAAGGAGCTTCGCCCCTAATATGTGTGTTTAAAGAGTGTTTAACGATTTAGAGTAGTTTGTAATCAATTATGGAAGTGCAGTGAGCCAGCTCTATGCTATGTCAAGTAATTCGTAAAACCAACCATGCGTATTAGTCCGGAAGACTATTGCTATTTACCAGGCACTCTACTGTGGTACCCATCGACATAAATGTGTATTTAAAAAGTGTTTAACGATTTCGAGTAGTTTGTACTCACTTATGGGAGAGCAGTGAGCCAGCTTTATGTTATGTCAAGTAATTCGTAAAACCAACCATGCGTATTAGTCCGGAAGACTATTGCTATTTACCAGGCACTCTACTATGGTACCCATTGACAAAAATGTGTGTTTAAAAGTATTTAACGATTTCAAGTGCTTTGTACTCTATTATGGGAGAGCAGTGAGCCAGTCCTATGTTATATCAAGTAATTCGTAAAATCAACTATGCGCATTAGCCCAGAAGACAATTGCTATTTACCAGGTACTCTACTATGGTACCCATCGACAAAAATCTGTGTTTAAATGTGTTTAACGATTTCGAGTAGTTTGTACTCAATTATGGGAGAGCAGTGAGCCAGCTCTATGTTATGTCAAGTAATTCGTAAAACCAACCATGCGTATTAGTTTGGAAGACTATTGCTATTTACCAGGCACTCTACTATGGTACCCATCGACAAAAATGCGTGTTTAAAAAGTATTTAACGATTTCAAGTGCTTTGTACTCTATTATGGGAGAGCAGTGAGCCAGTCCTATGTTATATCAAGTAATTCGTAAAATCAACTATGCGCATTAGCCCAGAAGACTATTGCTATTTACCAGGCACTCTACTATGGTACCCATCGACAAAAATGTGTGTTTAAAATGCATTTAACGATTTCGAGTACTTTGTAGTCAATTATGGGAGAGCAGTGAGCCAGCCAAATGTTATGTCAAGTAATTCGTAAAATCATGTTTAAGATAATTTTATTTCTGAAAAAATCATACATACACATAAGACATTAATGTGTTACATTGTTCGTCTTCACGACACGCTAATGTGTGTTCGGAGAAAGTTGTTAACGATTTCGAGTACCTGGTGTACTCAAGGAACGAAATTTGTCCGGTTGTATATTGCTATTTACCGCTATAAGGTTTCGCTCGACTAGGGCGAGAAAACTCTCCAAATCTTTAAGCAAAGCAATAGTCGCATCAGTTAGGTTTGTCGGCATCTTTTGCCCAATATATATCGAATAGTGTTTTTATTAAGAGAAATCACGAGTATTTTAATAGCTGCGTATGACTCTTATGCGAGACTTGGTAATGTTGGAAGAGCTAAGGAAATTAATTCATATTTGGCTTATGAATTCTCGGGAAGCTCTACGCTGCGAAAGCCTGTTGGGCCGAGAGCTCTAAGGTGGCCATTTCGCACGTGCGTTTAGCGCTAAGAAATCTTTGTTGAGGGGCTGAAAAAATTACGTCATCTCCCGCTAAGGAGAACAACCATGCGGAGATGCGAAGCAGCGGGCCGCTAACGCTTACACTGGCGGCGGCGTTGACGCTGACGATCAGCGTGGCGCTACGCAGGAGAGAAACCTGGGGAGGCGCAAAGCGTGCAGCGATGGACTGGTGTTTCCTACTCGAACATACCAATCGCTGCTAATGGTACGTGGGAGACAGAGTACCCTGATTAGACACAAAAACCCGCCGTCTGCTTTTAGTTAGCGCGCATGCTGCCAATTTTTTTCGTATAACAACCCTCAGGTGTAATCTCCCGCCGGCTCTATATTTTGGAGGTCAAGATCCGATTCCCAGACATACGGGATGTTCAGTGGATGGTTGTGCAGCCCACAATGGTAATTCTAGGGACTTATTCTTAGATTTAGGGATTTTTGTACCGTATGATGGATTTGGCGTCTTTTTGGTGAGTTATTTTTTTTTTCAAATGAAAAAGCTGAAATAAAACGATAATTATGGCTGTTTCACGATCTTTTTCGTAAAAGACAGTCTTGTGTTCTGCTGGCTCCAAGTGATGGGGATAGCAATTTTGTAACGTGATAATAATGTATGAAGAATACTGGGGAAAATTGAACTCTGTTGTCGTAAGAGATAAGCATGCATGCGGATACCATGAGCGTCTTGACTGACTGCTGATCTGTGAAACAAAGATAAATTTTGTCTTTTAGTGCACATAAACACGTGTTTACGCTTATTGCGTTCCTTCGCGCGCGATGGCGCTGTGTTAAATAACCAAGAGGCTTAGAGAGGAACAGAATGAAACTAAAATTAGGTAAGGTGGTACGGGTTCGAAATTGCGAAAACGGCGGGATGAAGAGAGACAAGACTTGTGCGGGTGTTTTCAGTCTTTCCGTAGTGCCCCTCACTCGAAAGTGCAAAGGTGTCGAAAATATTTGGCCAAATGGGCAGTTGATTGTAAGTACAGAGGAAAAGCGCACCATTCAGCCAGTAAAAGATGGCCCACGTACATCTACTGAAAATAATGCAACAGTGATTGACAAATCAAGAATGTACTGCCACATCACAAGTTGCAGGTATGAAAAAAATGTCCTATAGACTTGCAGTTCGCCCGAATGGTCACATCTGTGTCTTCAATGCGTGTGCAAAGTGAACTTGACAGACAAATCTGCCTCTGTGGCAACTTGTGCTATCTACAAACACTTCGTATGCAACTCCACAAAACATGTAGAAAAAAAGGCCTCAAAGGTGGTTAATACGGTTATTTTTAGTTTTATTAAGATTTGGAAGACCTTGGCCACAGAGCACACTATTTTAATACTTACTTAAGGATCAATTAGCCAGAATAATGGCATTATTTCTTTCTGAGGATTCTTCTTGTAGTCTAAGGAATTTGGGGGGGTCAATCTAGGGATAAATTGTCCTAGGTGTCAGTGCAGCTCAGCCGCAGATGCCATTTGACTCGGAAGCAAAAGCCGTAGCTTTTTACCAGGTACTTTATATGACGCGAATACTGCTTAGCTTTTTTAGATGCGGAAGCATCTTATACTCGCGCCTTGTAGTGCGCCGTCCGCGCCGTCCGCGCCGCTTCTCGAACATTCGACAGCTGACGCGCGCGCATGCGCCGTCGCGCCGTCGCCCACTCTTCCACCATCTGTGCATCCCTTCCTCCTCTACACACCGCGCGCGCTTCACTCCTCCACCATCTGTGCACCCTTCCTCCTCTACACACCGCGTTCGACATCTACAATTCTCCTGATTCTCCAGTGGACGCGCATGTGGCGTCGCGCTTCGAGAACATTCAACAGCTGACAGTGCATGCGCCGTCACGCTGTATATATACTCAAGGTCGGCGCTCGCTCGCTCAGTTGCCGCTCGTCGGTTGGTTTGTACGGCGCGTCGACGTCCAAGGTCGCGGTGAAATGAATTCCAACGAATCCACAAACACAATGATCGACGTCCCTTCGACCAGCGCCGCCCTTTCGCATACGTGTGTACGTGTTCACTCATTTAACACCCCCTCCTACAACCACGTTAACCAATTTAGCCATCGACCCAAGTAAGTCGCAATTTAACACCCCATTTCACAACCACGTTAACCAATTTAGCCATCGACCCAAGTAAGTCGCACTTTAACACCCCGTTAACCAATTATATGCTCCGCATCCTCCTCAGTGTTCCCCCGAGGGAAGCTGCGGGCAATTTTTATTTTTTGTAACATGAACGCCGTCAACACCAAGTGAACGTGTCGTTACATTATTCAGTCATTCAGTTAGTCGGTCAATCGGTCGGTCAATCGGTCGGTCGGTCGGTCGGTTGGTCGGTCGGTCGGTCGGTCGGTCGGTCGGTCGGTCGGTCGGTCGGTCGGTCGGTCGGTCGGTTGGTCGGTCGGATTGTGATAAGTGTGTATGTTAGTTCAGATTACTATTTTCCAGCACACCCTGTCGACTTGGATATTTTTGTCAAAACGTTTCTCGCACATATAGTGCTGATTATGCATAATATGTGTATGTTAACGTCCTTGTTGCATAGACACTGTTTCCGTGTGCTCGCGTCATACGACAAAACAACTTGTTTTGTCTAAACGCTGGAACACGCAAACTGCACAAAATGCCCCGAATCGAAGTACGTAGACGTAAGGCGAGGCCGTAAAAGACAAACACCACTCCCCTGGTATAATGCGGAGGATGCAGGCGACACCGACGCATGCTCTGCTAGAGAGATGAGCTGGAAAAGTGCGTGCCAACGAGATACTATATAGCCACCTCTTTCCAATCTATCTCCTTTTTTTCCCTTCCCGGGATCCTTGAGAATTCGGAAACGGAAAACAAAGCTGCGCGAAGAGAGAGAAAAAAAAAGGGAAGCTGCTCGTCCCGGGAAAAATCTCGCAATAGAGGAGACACGAGGTTGAGATGTTCGCGAAGCAGTTTTTCTTTACGGAGAAGGCGAACGGGCCAGAGACGAAAAAGCGGACGACAGATTCGAGTGGGGTGGAAGCGATTCAAGCGGACGACGAGGACGACGCTGTTTTTCGAGGCCCTTTCTCCGCTGCCAATAACACTACTTCGCCTAAGATAGGGAGGTGCGGCGCCTGTCCAGGAATGTGCCGACGCTTTTTTTTTCATATGGGAGGATCGATCTGCAGTGTGTATGCCGTGCTTGTTTCTCCTAAGTGGAGAGTCACTCATTCTGTCGCTTTCGAGGGCGGGATGAGGCGAGATAACTGAAAGCGATGAAGATGGGGAAAGAAGGGTGGAAGGGGTAACGAGAGTACGGATTTTCAGCGGCGCAACAACCGAAAGGAAGAGAGAAGCACGCTCGCACAAGAGCCACGTGCTATAGACACACAGCAAGCCCAGAAAGCTCACGCCATGTCTCATCTCTTCTCCTCTTGGTTGCTGCGCCGCAAAGAATCCGTACTCGTGTTACCCCTTCCACCCTTCTTTTCCCGATCTTCATCGCTTTCAGTTATCCCACCTCGTCCCGCCCTGGAGAGCGACAGAACGGCTGACTGAAAAGCTCGCACAAAGCGTTTTAAGAGAAATGAACAGCCTGGAAGGTGCCGGTCTGTCTCCTCTGTTCTTTCTCATCTTGGTTGCTGCGCTGCTGAGAATTTGTAATCACAAGGTATCAAGACGCCCAATTCTACACTTTTCTAAGTAATTATAGGGCGTCGACAGGATTTTGTTTGAAAAATTGGGGGGGTGGGGAAGAAGTGCCAAACTATATAGTTTAGAAGAACTTGTTGTTCGCTGAATACGTGCTTCTTAACACAAAATGAATTACTTGCACAAACTGAAAGCCACGTATAGCTAGGCACACAATTGCAGTGTCGCGACTATCCAGCGTGGCCGAGTGTACAAGTTGTGTCGCATGTTGTATCGAAGGAGGGGGGGGGGTGCGCTGGTGTTAAAGACCCCCCCCCCCCCCCCATCCTGGCCCTCCACTGCCAACGCAGGTAGTGTGCACGCTTTGCCTCAAAGAGAGTGCATTGCAAAACGTAAACGCTCTGTATACGCCCTTTTTTCACAATATCCCGGCGCATGCGTCCTTCCTTTAGAGGAAATGTCACGAAACACCTCTCGATCTCGGAGGCTTTTGTTTTGGCGGTACCCGTCGTTCCGGCCCTTACCAAGATGGCAGTGGGTAATACGGGACAACGTAAAATTCCGATTTACTTTGACTTTGGGCGCCTTACTGGGGTTACAGAAGAGAGGGGTTGACAACGATGTAAACAAAGGATAGCTAAGAAACATGCAGCGAACAGTCTAAGGGGTCTAACTTGACCCCTTAGAACAGTCTGAGCGAACAGTCTAACTTGACCAAACAACCTAGCATAATCTGTGACTGGTTCCATTAACTTAAGGTAAGTTGTAACCAAGTAAAACAAAACCTAATGTAACCTATGCACTTCCTATAGAACTGTCGTTCTACCAAACTAGTCTAACTTCTAAAATGTTAAAGAGGACGCGTTGGCATAGCTTAATGTAACCTAACATAACCTAACTACCTGGAATGACCGAAAGTCTCTACAATTTTTGTGGCCACATTCACCCAAGTCCAGGGCAGGTTAACGAGTAGTAATACTAACATTTAGTTCACTATATTTTCCCTGCTGTCCCTTTCTCTTTGTGTGTCATCAATTATCGCGATGAGTTCCTACTGCGCGAGAATTTTCGAGATTTGCGCGCTCTCATTCTAATCACGAGACGTCTGAGATCTCTCCTGTAGCACACACACACACGCACACACACACGCACACGCGCCGACACACACGCAGACACACACACGCACGCACAGACGTACACGCACACGCACACACACTCGCACACACACACACGCACACACACACTCTCACACACGCGCGCGCGCACACACACACATACACACACACACGCACGCAAGCTCACGCACCACAGGTACTCATAGATATATATATATATATATATATATATATATATATATATATATATATATATATATATATATATATATATATATATATATATATATATATATATATATATATATATATAGATAGATAGATAGATAGATAGATAGATAGATAGATAGATAGATAGATAGATAGATAGAAGACAATCGTGCTGGCTCAATTCTGTTCGAAACGTAACTGCTGTTTCTTTGATAATATAAATATTGCGCATATTTTGAAATAAAAGTTCGTCGTTGACGCCTGTGTTGACAGTGGTGTTTGAATACATGGTGACATGTAACCATGGAAATCCAAACTTGGGACCTCGAACCCGTACCGCGCGCTCATCTAAATGTAACAACTTCCTCTACATGAAACCCTGTTAACGTGGTTTACCATAGCTGCTATCTTCATAGGTTGGTACCAGGCTTCACTGTCTAGAGTTGTTAGCGAGGGACGGCTTACTGCTCTCCCATAGTTGAGTAACAAGTACTCAAAATCGTTGAACATATTTCTAAACACGAACCACGAGGCTTCATCAAGTGTGCTCTCCCATAGTTGAGTACCAAGTACTCAAAATCGTTGAACATATTTCTAAACACGAACACCGAGGCTTCATCAAGTGTGCTCTCCCATAGTTGAGTACCAAGTACTCAAAATCGTTAAACACTTTTAGGGGCGAAGCTCCTTAAAGCGGCACCCATTCGTCCCTCGTCGTAGTACGTGTCTTACGCTTTGACCTGCAAGGTGGTGCCGGCGAGAGGTTTCTCCTGTGCGTTGTTGAACAACAAAAAAATCGCAGCGTGCGCGTTAACTAAAAGCTGAATTCTCCTGTCTCTCATTCCCCATTAGCAGCCATTGGCATGTACCTTGAGCACTATCTGACAAGAAAGGGTTGCTACGTTATACTCGCTGGGCGTAACTTCCTAGGTTTTAGAAAGGTTTAGCGAGCGTTGGGCCGCAGTGCCACGAATGCAGTGAACTAGTATATACCATGAACTCGAGGTGGTTAAAGGTGGGAAGTAGACAAGAAGCGCAAGCCGTAAGGAAGTGTGCGTGTGCTACCTCTCGTTTAGTCCTTGGAATGTCCGCTGGATGGCGGTGCTTCTATATGCGGAATATATGACAAAAAGATGCGGTGGTAATTGGAGTGTTGACTAGATAGACGAACGGACACACAGACAGATGCATGGACGGACGCATGGATGGCTGCACGGACGGATGGACGGACGCCGGGGCGGATGCATGGACGAACGCAGGGACGGACGCACGGATGGACGTGCGAACGCACGAACAGAGGCACGCGCGGATGGGCGGATGGACGCACGGGCGGTCACACAGATGAACGCATGGACAGACGGAAGCAAGAGCGAATGGACGGACGGCTGTTTCGCCCCACTCTCCATCATTCACCCAGTGGATATGCTGTCATTTTTTTTTCTAAACTCAGTTCGTTCGAGAGTGTGAGCCGAATGCTGCTACCTTCGTGGCTCACGCCGTAATTTTTGGTAACAGGGCCTCATACAGTGTGAGGTTCACGGGACGAATTTTAGCTCTCTCATAGTAGAGTACCAAGTACTCTGAATCACTACCCACGTTTTCTACAAGCTTGCTGCTCTCCCATAGCACCCATGGTACAGTATACATCGTACTCTAAATTGTCGAAGATTTGTTGCAAACACGAAGTCCCATTTGATTCGAGAGATATGAATAGCTATGGCTCTCCCGTAGTGGAGTATATATATATATATATATATATATATATATATATATATATATATATATATATATATATATATATATATATATATAGACACGTTGCTGTCATGATCGTTCTAGGTTGTTGATAGCGAGCGCTTGTGTCGTTGGCTGTTGCTTCTTGCTTTCCTTTTCGTCTTCGTGTTTGGGTGCCCTGTTTGATGACAACATGCTTGACATCACGAGGCCGAGCAAACGAAATCGGATGGACCATCTTTACAAAGTCTCTCTGCGAAGGGCGGTGACAGCTGTGGGCCCGGTTCGGTCGTAATCGAACGGTAGCCTCCCCAACGTCGTTGAAGTACTTTACTTTCCGCGACTAGCAGCGAGAAACATATTGGAGTGCGGAAGGATACAGTCTCGCCGACGCAGATAAGACGCTATCGAGCCGACCTCGTCGGATGGTCTAAATTTCGTTCCTCTACTTTTTTTTCTTTTCTTTCCCAAAACAAGCTTCGACCCGTCCCCAGGGCCTCCGACCTATTATAACTCTTTTCTTCTTCTTACTTGAGACTAAATGACACAGCGTAAAAATACATCCACTCCTCGGAACCAAGCCGAGCCAGCTCGAAGCAGGAATTCCTGCGAAAAAAAAAACGACGAAGGGAACCAAAGAAATGAAAGAGAAAAGGGCGTAGATTAACAGAAATAGATGAGGAGCTGTTTGCGAGAACGGCGCAGGGGTAGTTTCATTTTCACGACGCGGCAGTCTGCCCCCATTTAATTCGGGCACCGCGCCTCGACAGCGGGCTGCGTCGAAAATAAAGATGCCGACTTAAGGAGAGAAAAAAATAACAAAAAGAAATATGTTAAATTCTTTCCGCGGAGGCTAATGACTTCAAACAAGCGCCGAACATGGTTGGAAGTACAGAAGTCGTATTTGGGCCCGGGGGCGTCCTCGCGCAGTGCGTAAATTGGAGAATGCGCGAATACTTTCGAATCGAGATGAATACGTGAGTGTTGAAGAACTCAAATAAAAAAAAAAAGAAAACAGACTTCAAATGCTGGACACCTTCTTATTTAAGAAGTGAGAACTGATGCGAAGCTTGTGTAGCATCTCTTTAAATATACTTTTGAAAATTGGGTTGTTCTACTTCTCGCCACCTGTGTGCGTAATGACGTTTTATAATACATGTCAAGCTATTATTAAACGTTACTGTATCACGAATAACTCTTTCATACATAAGAATAACTGAAAAAAAAAAACGGACAGGACCCCTTGTGCATTGACTTAAGACGACTCGAGGGCAAAAATCACCTTCTTCATCATCTCAGGCGATGTATTGATGCTCCCCCCCCCCCCCCAACCTTCGAAAGCTTTCCGCACGTCCAAGATCGGAGACATCTCACCGTGTCTTTGCATTGCCTCCGTGTTTGCACCAGCGTTGACCAAGCTACGATGTCATCATGTGATGTTACGTCACGCATCGACACAATGACGTCATAAGTGGCGTCACTAATTTGGGGGATCTGTGTCGTCATAGTGACGTCATATGACGACATCATCGCAGCGGTGATCTTTCTCTTTTTTTTAATCATCCCTCGTCCCGACGTCGATGGATGCCGATGGTCGAATCTCGCGCTTGATGAGGTATCGTTAATCTATGCATGATTAACGAGGAACGTATCGTTCGGGAGGACGCACTATCACCGGAACTGGGAAGGTCCCTAAAGCACAGCGAGTGAGGAAGGAGAAGACGCACGGTAGTACCGTACTTCCGTAGCGTGTTTACATAACTTCCTAAAATACTTCATTGAATTAAGGAGCAGGAAAGAGGAAGTCGCGCGCATAAACGGACTTCAGCCTATAGCGAAGTGGGAACGCCCACAGCCCGTCGTCTTTCGCGTGCCCTGCTTGGGAAGGACACGTAGACTCGGGAGTTCCGACCCCCGTTACTGATGGTGTTCGTTCATACATCCACCGCGAGATGGCGTTGGCGGAGGTACTAGAAACTCCGTCTGTTGGTGGCTAGGCGCGCGCCTGCGGGAGTATCGCGCGACAACGGCTGATGCAAGCGCCCCGACGTTTCGACGAAGTGGTATACTGCTCTCCGGCCGCTCCCCTCGAAGTCGATTGTTTCTCGTAGTCGCACGCGCCGCCTTGTACGTTTTCCTGTTCCCGCGAAAGTCTGAATCACGTATGCGCGTAATTTTGTTGAGCGAATAAGTTGTTCGCTGATTTGTGAACAGTCGACGCGACTTTCAAGAAGAACGGGCTCTGTGTTGGAATCTTTCCGGGTTGTGGCCCTTCCAGCAGCTGTGAAAGGATTTATGAAAATCCCGAAGAAAGCCAAGAAGCGTTCGAAGAAGCTGTCAGGTATGTTTTTGCCGTTTGTTTACGCAAGGGATAAACGCGCTGTGCGTGTTCTCTTCTTGCGCCTCGTCGGTGCTACGCGATTCAACGCTTGTTCGAGATATGAGGTATGTGCTGGTAGAACTAAGAGTTTTCTGAGTTGGTATTCATTTGTTAGTAATCCTCCTTTAATCTCGTCTAATCTCTTGAGCATTACTTTAGTCTTGTCTAATCGTAATACTTCTTTAATACTGTTTAGCCATAGCGAAACGTTGCAATATTTTATTTGTTCTCAATATTCTTTATGTACTCACTCTACTACCATTACTTAAAATGTTCGTTGGTAGACCTTAACTAATTGTTTGATTAATCCTCTCGATATTCAGCGCCAGTGACATCCACCACAATTAGTAATCGAGCGCCAGAATTTCAATTATCCCTCTTACTGGCAACGTTAAAAACAATCTTTCGTGTGCAAAAACGAACTCTGTTTAGTCTGCATACAAATGAACTGCAGCTCCACTCTCACGTACTCTACTGTCGTTCGTAGCCGCTTTTTGCTAAGAGACCATCGGCTGTTGTTACAATTTGACTGATTGTTGGTTCGATGAGATTGTTCGCATGTAATACATATAAAATAACCTACATGCGGCTTTATGGTGCTTATTCTAATAACACAAACAAACCCGGCTTTGCCAAAGCCCATGATTGATAATCCTCTTTATGAATGCACTGGTGCGCGCGGCAAGCTAACGCGTATCCGTATTAAACTCATCCAGGCGTGGATTACGTAGAGTTCGGGCCGCAGTCCTGGGAACATCGGCAACTGAATTATAAGCTCGTGTTAATCCGAGCTCGAGCTTAATGGGAAATCTCGGCATCATTGCGAGATCACGAATAGATGTGCATGGAACGTGAAATACCGCCCAGAATGTAAACTTTAAAGAAATTTACGCACAACGGCGGCGGAATTTCTTGAGTGCAACGGTCGGGACGTGCGAAGTACTTAATGGAGTCGAGCAGTGACGTATAGTAGTGTGAATTTACTTCAGATGTGAATAGAGAACATCACGCATAATAAACATGCAGACTGAGGTGTCAGAGCACTATGCTGAAGGAAGACCTCATATTTCAGATTGCAGATAAAAATAGGCAGATTAGCAGTAGAAGCAATTCTGCAAGAAATCTTGCGTTGTGACCTCGGAGGAGCAACTCCGCTCCTTCAGGCAAGCAGATAGCGTCACATGGCCGGAGAGCCAAAAACCTTCGTTGATTCGAGAAAGAAATAACTATGGCACATCTTCATCATCATCATCATCATAATCATCATCATCATCCTGACTACGCCCACTGCAGGGCAAAGGCCTCTCCCATGTTGCGCCAATCGACCCTGTCTTGTGCTTCCTGCTTCCGCAACTATACCTGCGAACTTTTTTTAATGTCATCGGCCTACCTAACTTTCAGTCTCCCCCTCGTGAGTTTGCCTTCTCAGTCAGTTACCCTTGATGACCTGGGACGTTAAACCCCAGTTATTATTATCATTATTAGTTACTCTTAGCCATCAGCGGTTACGCTGCACTCGTGCTACGTGCCCGGCCCATGTCCATTTCTCCTCCCATATGGCGTATCGTGGGCACCTAAAAACTCGGCTCGCAATGGGCATTCAATGATACTTTGACACGACTAATGTTACGGGCACCATAGTTCGTTTCCTTACGGCATGGTTAAGGCATGCTCTGATAACCGAAGCACACTGGCTGTTCAGAAGGTGATGCGCACGAGACCCGGTTACGCTATCTCAATCTGCTCTTGAAGGCGAAGCTCAAGCGTCTAGCTGTTCAGAAGGCAATGTGCACGAGGTCCGATTACGCTATTGCCATCTTCTCTTGAATGTGAAGCTCAAGCGTCTAGCTGCCCAGACGGTAATGTGCACGAGGCCTGATTATGCTATCGCAATCTGCGCTTGAAGGTGATGCACAAGCGTCCTTCAACCTTTGTTTCCCACTGTTGTAAGGTGCTTCCTGCGGCGTTAACTTGGGTGCTGAAAGTTGGGGGAAAAAGGAAGAAGAAAAAACAAACCCGACGTTACAATAAAATAGAATCGGCTCCCAAGATGGTGCTTCGTCTAGAAAGGCAGCTTTGGTTAATTAACGCAGACGACTCGCTAATGAGCTTTCTGGTATATAGCTGGTATGGCTCTTTCGTATAGAAGCGTAGCGGCAGACTGGATGCATAATATCTGTCCTTGGTATATAATATGAGCGAGTTTAGCAATAACTTTAGCAATAAATTTGGAGCCAAAGTTGCTTGAGGAAGTTTGTCATGGTGATTATCTGGCCGTTTGAGTCACTCATTAAAACCACCGTAGTGTCACGAAGATTCCAAGAATAGGAAAAAAAAAGCTGTCTAGGATGCTTAAAAGCAATCTATATTACCGATTCAGTTGTATAGGCCAGCAAGGACTACATTCTATTCTGAGAGACCTATGCTGTTATTTTTTCATAGGTGATATTAATATTTACAACAGCTCGTGTTCCTCTCTCTCACACACACACATACACGCACAAACACACAAACAAACACATGCAGCACACCTAAAATGTGTTCAAAATAGGTTTCATAAATGAAAATTAGGTTTGATTATACGGTGCTTGCACATGTTTTGCGCAAGGTATTTAGCAGTGTCTACGTTTGTGGGGATTTTTTGTATATTATTTTTAGTTATTTAAGCAAGAAGGAGCATACTGGGGCGCCATAAAGGCGTCGACCTCTTTTGTGCACATAATTTCAATAATAATAATAATAAAAGGGGGCGACGTCTTTCACAACTGCTTCTATGAAAATTTCGTTACCTTTCTGACGATATCTTGGTGAATTCAATAGAACTTATTTTTGTGTTTGCTTAGGCACCCCGCAGAAATTTCGCGAGCGATATGCGTACGGGCACCGGTCGATGGGCGATCATTTTTGACGCACGACTCGAATGGAAAGCTTGCACGCAAATTCGACAACTCCCTAACTCTCGGTCGCCTAGCCCGGCGGAATTTCGAGGACGCGAATTCAGCAAAGAGCGGGGGAAATAGAGACGGAAAGAAAAGAAAAAAGAAGTCGTTCGTATTTCCCACCCTACAAAGGAGGCGACGATGCATGCAGGAGATATCACCGCGTCGGAGAAGAAGAAGAGCTGTCGAAAGCCGCAACTGCCGCATAAAGCCGAGGCGAGCCACCCGTGAAGCCGCGGGGGAGACACTACCGTGTGCGCGCCGGGCACCCTAAAATAATAGCGTGCAGGGCAGGGACCGCGGGTATTTGGGTCGAAGCAGCCAGCAATTCTTTCCGCTAGGAAGAGGACCTAATGTTACCTTGACATCACTGTCGTTAATTAAAGTGGGCAGTTCTAGAATAGAATACGCACAGCATTGCGCTAACGTGTGTGGTCACCGATTCGTAATGCGCTATTTTCTTGGGTACACGCCAAGTGACGGAAATAGCATATTTCCACGCGTGTTCTCTGCTTTATTTTGATGTGTTCAAGTTAGGACCACGAAGATCGTTGTCAGGGCTCGACGCAGAACGCGCCGCAATGCTTGAGGAGCTTCACGATTGCCTGTGATCATTCTGTGAAGATTTCGCGCAAGACAGTAAGAGACAAGTTTTTTTTTTTCGAGAGCTTACGCAAGCTCCAGCAATGACGCTAGAACTTTCGCGGCGGCATGCATAAATGGTGGCACGCTTCACCGCTTGACAGCTTATCGACGACCGACGCTTTGTTCGTCCTTATCAGTGTACGGCGCGCATTGCTTGCTGTGGTTTGAGTTTCCGTTTCTCGGCCACAAGTTCTCCCAAATAAAGAGTTTCATCTTGGACAAGCCGATCCCGCGGACAATATCACACCCAACTAACTGTCTGTGCGCACCCCGCTGCCCTAATGTCTGGGAGTTTACATGTCAAAACCACGTTATGATTACGACAGACGCCGTAGTGGCGTTCTTTGGAAATGTCCACCTTCTGGGGTTCTTTCACTTCCACCTATAGATCTGAGTACAGGGGCATCTAGAATTTTGATTCCTTGCAATGCAACCACCACGGTCAAGATTTGAACCCGCAACCTTCGGCTCAGCAGTCGAGGGACCTCGGTGCCTGTATTTTAAGCATGTGCTTTGATCACGCAGAGATAAGGCCACGCAGAAATTGGTGGAAGGGATGCTAACACCCACTGTAAAGCTTTTCGCGCTTCATTGCGCACACGTGTTTTGTGCGTAGGTCGCATTTGGGATTCACAACCATCGAGCGATATGTGGCGTCATGCTCACGAGCGTTTATCATCATCATCATTGGTAGCGTGGCACCGGCAGCAGTGACGCCTGACGCTGAGGCTGGTTGGAGGCACATGAGATATGATTGGCCAACGTCTCCTGTATTAAGATGCCTGACGAATGGCTCCTGTTGATAGCGGAGTCTCCTTGCCTACAGTTTCGAGCAAGCGCCGCGCTGTGGCGCTCGCAACCGACACTATTATAAAGGGTTTTTTTTTTCTTGTGGCCCCTATGAGGGCGCGTTGGTCGAGGGTCATTCGAGATGTGCAACTATACACGACCACTTCGGAGGCTATGCAAAATGTCGAGTTGTTGCACCGTCCGCCACAGGTGACGCTAAAGACCGAGAATAATCGAAAATAAAGGAGGGAATTGGTGTGGCAGCTGTTTTTGTTCTCACGCGGCAGGCATCTAAATAGAGGAGGCATTGGATTGGCTCTCTTTCGCGTGGGGCTGCTGGCGCGGACAGTTGTCTCCCGTAGAGTTACTGTATATGGTATACCTTTAGGTACTGTATATGCTACCTTCAGGTAGAGTTGTTGTATATGCTACCTAAAGGTAGCATATATATATGCTATTTTTCAATCAATCATTTAATTACCTATGCGGCTATCTGAGCACACGCTTAGGACCTGATCACACGTACGCGCTGCACCGTGTCAGCGCATACGAGGATGTTTTTTTTTTTCGGAGACATTTATGCGCATGATACAAACTTGCGCTCAGATCTGATCAGAAAGAATAAAGAAATGGAATTAAAACAATTATGACATCTTTGCAGTAGTGGTGCCGGAATTAGTGGTGCAGTAGCGGTGCCAATAGCAGGCCACCCAGCTCTGCTGCTCCTTAAGGTGGTGCCAAGCCTTAAGGAACAGCAGAGCTGGGTGGCCTTCCAGATTTTTTTGTTTTTCTATCTTTGTATTTCCATTCTTTCCTTCCATTTGTTTTCTTCACCTGTTGCTTTTTATTTCTTTCTTTATGTCCCTCTTCTTTATATCTATTTTTTTCTCTTTCACGTTCTTTCTGTTTTTATTTCGCATTTTTTATCTCTCTCTCTGTATATTTGTTTTTTTCTTGTCCATTTCTTTCTCTCTGTTTCTACGTCTTTCTACATTTCTATGTCTATTTCCTTTCTCTGTTTTTCTCTGTATAGCTTGCTTTCTTTTTCCTTCTCTCTGTCTCTCTATCACGTGCTTCACGCGTTCGACTTCACCGAACAGAGTTTTCGTTTGTCCGCTTCGGTGAAACAGTGGCTACGATGCTCGGCTGCTGCCCCGAGGGTCGCAGGTTCGATTCCGTTCACGGTGGTCGTGTTTCAATGGAGGCCCGTGTACTGTGCGATCTCAGGGCACGTTAAAGAACACCAGGTGGTCTAAATTTCCAGAGCACTACACTACGGCCTCTCTCATAATCATCTCGTAGATTTGGGACGTACAAGACTCCAGATAATAATAATAATAATAATAATAATAATAATAATAATAATAATAATAATAATAATAATAATAATAATAATAATAATAATAATAATAATAATAATAATAATAGTTGTTGTTGTTGTTGTTGTTCTTGTTGTTGTTGTCGTCTTCGTTTAACGCTCCACCCTGTTGTACTCGGTAGTAAGGCTTGTCCGATTCCGTCATCTCGCGGCGGCCGTGGTAAAACATGCAAGTTAGGGTGCTCAAACGAGCCAATAGGCGTGGACTTTGGGTTTACGGTGTCATTTGTCGAGAGGAGATGGAACGATTTCTGGCCGACATTGAGAATACGTGACGTCGTCAGATGGCGATCTTTCTGTTTTTGTTTTTTCTTATGCGTCACCGTCGTTGATTCCAAAGATAAGTTTTCGCGTTTCACGTGGAACCCAAGGGGCGTCCCATTTAAAATGCGTTTCAGGATGTACGCAAGACATTTCGAAACATAACACTCGTGTCTTGCAGCGTCTGCTATAGCCTGATGCATTATCTGTACGTGAATACTTGTGCTGCGCACAGAAGATCGTGGTTTCAGCCGCGTTGCACGGTTTTATACAATAAGACTGTGCAGAGAGGAAGAGACTGAGTTCGAACGTGGAGGGGCTGCACTCTTCCTCCTCGCAAGAATACTCTCTCCCCCATTCTCCGGAGTCACCCGCTTCCGAGCCTCGGGCCCACCTTGGCGTAAGCGTGGCTCCCTTTGGAGTTCTTATTCGGGCACCATCATCAGGCGGACGCGTCATCGCGTTCACAGCCGCGAACTCCGAGCTGACGACCGAGCCGAGGACCGGCTTACTCGGCACGCGCGAAGAGAGAAGCACAGACCTTTAAAAGAAAAAAGAAGAGGGGGGTGGGGGTGGCAATGCGGTCTCCTTTAAAGGGTAATTGGAACTGTAAATAGACGGCCGGCAGTTCTCGAAAGAAAGGCGAGGAAATGTTTTTGCAAGGGGACAGACACGGTGGGGTGGATCATTTAATGCAGAAAGGCTTGCAGAGACAGGCTGAGACATTTCTGTCGTGTGTGATACGCTTAGGTTGCGCACAGACTGTAGGTTTTCAACATCGAAGCCGCTTAGAATTAGCAAATCGTGCCTTGTTCACCCCGTTCCAAAAAATTATCATCACCATGCATAAGCGGGTATGCGCCGCAGAAAGTGGGCAAGTCCCGGGCTTTCTTTCGCCCAATCAGAGCGTCCCTTGTACACAGCGTCATTTGTAGTGTACACAGCGTCATCTGGCGCCATGCCAGCTGTTCTCGATAGAGGAAAGGCATGGAGAGAAGCATGCGAGCGTCTGTCGGTGATTTAGGGGCCCTTTAACGAATAACATCGGTATTGATTAGATAGTGAAAGCGGGTATTCCACGTTGTAGCTGAAGCTATTATAGTTCTAACCATCGCAACTTGTCAATGTTTAATAAACAGGGATAAGTGCCGTAAGACCGTTTGATCTTTCTCAGAGGCACCTGTTCAGTTTTTTTTTTTTTTCAAGACGGTCCGTTGTCGACGCCACAGGCCATGTGGTGTCGCTGTCGTAGGTCATGTTGGGATCGTAATACCGTGTGGTGTCTCTGTTGGCATTTGTGGGGTACCGATAGAGACACCACATGAAGTGACGTCAGAGACTAATCCTTTCTTTATATAGTTCGCCTAGAGTGACGAAGGTTCATGTGATAAAGATAGAACCACGCATCGAAACACGAGTCAGATTGTCTGCGGCAACTGATTGTTGTTCAACCAATCACCATAGCGCACTACGTTTCTATCCCCGGGCTCCCCACCTTTACGTCAGGCTGCTTGTCGTATACGAGAAAATACAGTAAGCCAGAACACCACCGCTCACAAAATGAGGCGAAGAGCAGCGAGCCAGAAGCTGAAAGTAAATAAACGAGCAATTATGTCTCAAATTGTGTCCGAGAAATCACGTTGGGCAGGCCATGTAAGCATCGTTTGCCACCTTTGGCTGTACTGCTCAGTACTAACGAGACGGAGCATGCATCGGGGAGGGTTGGAAAAGACACGAGACTTTAACGCGAGCTCAACAGCTTTACACATGTATTGCACGTTGTTTTTTTTCTTCAATTATTTATTTCAACATAAAAGTGTCTTATGCCGGGGTCCATTACGGCTCCGCTTACGTATTTCCGTGACGGATATGACGTAGTAAAATATGCGCTGAGAGATTGCAAAGAAAGAACGAGAAGGGGAAATTCCATAGCGGGGCGTCGAACGAGCTGCCTCTCAGTTTGTAGCGCGTGACGCAAGCCACTAAGCCACAGAGCGCACGTTGAAAAGCTGGCTAACGGCAACCCATTCATTCACACCATGTACCGTTGGCGGTCCTCAGAGCTTCTGAATTTCACCTCAATTTCGTCACCAATGGCGAGATGACTCTACGGCCTCACATTGGGCGTCTCTCACGTTTCTTTGAGCGCGTGCCTCCACGGGGCTCGGTCTCTCGTGGTTTCAGCTGCGCCCGCGCTTGTCAGATAAGACTCGTGCTTCCGGAGAACGCGGAGGTCACTTCGCTCGCTGCCGCGGCCGCGTTCACAGAAGGAGCGCTCTGCTCACATACGATGAAGTCGTCCAACCTCGTCCCGTGTATACTTGTGCGTTCGTCTCGTACGTCTTCTTTCTGTTTGAGCAGCGTGCTTTAAGTGTCGAACTGAGACAGTCTTTTTTTCTCCGCGCTCGTTCTGCATATGCTCATTTTGTGCTTGCTTTCTGCTTGAGTTGCGCACTGTAAGTATTGAGCTGCTTGCCGTTCTTCGCAATAAGTCGCAATTTGTTCTTGTAGCATTAATATCTTCGCCCTTGCCGCGAAACAATGCAAAATAAACGTTTGATTACCTCGGCGAAGGCACCCTTCATTTTCCACGCCGCGGTGGTCTAGTGGCTAAGGTACTCGGCTGCTGACCCGCAGGGCGCGGGTTCGAATCCCGGCTGCGGCGGCTGCACTTCCGATGGAGGCGGAAATGTTGTAGACCCGTGTGCTCAGATTTGGGTGCACGTTAAAGAACCCCAGGTGGTCGAAATTTCCGGAGCCCTCCACTACGGCGTCTCTCATAATCATATAGTGGTTTTGGGACGTTAAACCCCACATATCAATCAATCACCCTTCATTTTCGCGTTATACTGATTCCTAAAAAGAGTGATCAGCCACGTTTTTTTTTCCTACACAGCTATCCTTAGTGCTTTATTTGCTTGGCTTTAAAGCGAACAACTGCTTTCACACACATATTATATACGTAGCTTTTTGCATGCCGTACACAACAACCTCATGCGTTTTTTTAAAAATATTTCTGTCTTCTATACTTTGTCTTCCGATGGCTTTGGCTTCGTCTTCTTCTTCTTTAAACCGTCATGCCGTTCGCAACTTCCTCTGTCAGCGTATTTTTGAACGCCACGCCGCCCTCGTGCGAGGCCACGTTCGGGAACGTGGTCTAAATTTGGAATGCCGCAGCAGAGGAGGACCGAGGTGTGGTGCCGGTGCCGTGCATCTGTTGTCGCGTCTCTTCACGAGCTTCCAGCGCCCAGAACAATACAACAATAAATAAAAAAACTTGTAAAGGAATTTACTATGCCGTAAGAGCGACGTTGGATAAAAAAAAAACAGCAGAGCTTCCTTGCTAAAAGATTGGCGGCACTTTCGAGGCGGCGGCCTTGGATGCCCCAATGCCTACATCAATGACGATAGTTATAGCGCGAGACCAAAACGACGGTCTCGCGCTATAACTATCGTCATGCCATACCAACTAGCCCAAGCTGCCACACTTCTAAGCCTACATCAAATGCGAAAATTGTTCATCGACGCTTTCTCATATTTCTTTTTACAAGTAATATTCAAGCCACGTTTGTTAGCCTTTGAGTGACCCCAAAATATGTTGGAAATGAACTTTTTGATTGGTTCGTATGATTTAATCATTGACTGTCTCCTCTATTTAGCTCACTTACGATAGTTCGTATGTATATACTTCCTTATTTGGCTGCTTTCCTGCACAATGTTATGGTGCTTTTTAGGCGACGGCAAGAAAACCCGGTTGCGGTTAAAATGCAATGCTCCGCATTCAAAAACGGAAACTCATAATGGTTATGCAGGAGCGATGAAGAAACACGGACATGTAATGCCCGCGCCGAAAATGCTCTTCCCGCCATTTCTCGGAGCTTGTAAACGAGTGCCGCTTGGGAAATGTGATGGTTCCCAGCTCGTAAGCGGAAATGGGTTCATCCGCACACCCGTCTGAAAAGGCTCGTTATGCTGGCCTGGTTGACCATCTGCACGTTGTAAGTGCAGATACTATAGCAGTGAAGACAGATATATAGATGTATGCACGTGCGTGTGTTTGCGTGTGTGTGGCCACCTGGGCCAACTGAAACTGAATGAGTTTATAAATCAAGGCGGGCATCTTCTAACGCTTGAAGAAACCATTACGAATAGGGGGCGCCTATGCAATAAATATCCGAGAATACCGATAAGTCGTTATGCTCTACAAGTTTACGATGTGGGATTCCACGTTCATGCCTTAGGAGTTACTGTTGTATCTCGGAAGCAGCTCCGACTTTTCTATTCATACACGTTTGGAAAGGGACATGCTCAAGGCTCTGGTATTCCTTTCTGGACTGAACATTTCATATGGAATTACAATGTTGCCGCATGCTTTCCATGCAGTTGAAGCGAAATATTTATCGATGTTGCGTATCCATTCAAAATATTTTCTATAAGAATTGTACAAAACTTCATGTGAAATCATTTCAATGGATAATGTGAAACGTTTCCGTAGCTTTGAATTATCTCTGAACCCAGTTGAGGGGCGTTTATTGCCACGTTTATTAGAGGAAGTTTAATTTTAAACTGGTTCTGGCAAATAGAAATTCTATTTATGCTACAATACTTTAGATCTCATTTCGAAGACATTGTCTTCCCAAACAACTTACACTCAATTGCTGCAAGGAGGTGTGATTATATCAATGACGTTTATGATGGTGTCATCGCCATACCTTCTTGTAGAATTGAACTTTTCTCAAGTAGAAGCCTTTCTCAGTTAAGCCTTATCAAAGCCATGAATGAATTGTAGGCCAGAGGTGGGTTAAGTGATAGGACGAAAGGGAGCATGCAGGCTGTAAGCGCATGTTAAAACGAGAAGTCCTTAAAATTGAAAGCGCGTTCCAGGATTCCCGTCAGACTGAGAGTGCCGTACATGGGTGTTATGTGCGACCCAGAAATGACGTGACAGTGAGAAGTGACGTCAGCAGAGAGAGAGAGGGGGGGGGAGCGATAGTGAATGCGAGTGTGTTCTGTTTCAGTCCGATAATTGTCTTATCAACTAAATGTATCGTAAAAACGTAGTATGGAATGCGTTTTACGATATTTACGAAATAGAAACCAATATTTTACATACGGAGCTGCCGTCACGGAAATGACGTCATCATCATCAATAGAGCACGCTAATTTTCTAGCGTTTTTAGGAATCGTTATTTTTTTATAAACGCTTTCCGCATTGAAACGGAAGTTTGAGCTTACGTATATTGTTAAGATTTTTACGGTGGTTTTGCGAAAAAAATTCGAATCGCGAAAATGTAGTATATTTAGAAAATTATGTATACTGCGAATTATCGGGAAATCCTTGCGTTGTTTCTTCTGTTTATAAGATTTCAGGTAGATCCTTGAATTTCCTGGGGCTAATTTTCGGAAAACAAATGTTGACGTCCTAAGCAAAAAAAAAAGATTCAAGAAACAGATGCCTTGGCGCATTGTCAAGAACACAAACGTGACGAGATGGGCGAACTCTCAAGAAAACACGCGTCTACTATTTTGACGATACGTGAACCCAAAAAGAAACGCACAAAAGATACCGTCCGAGTAGACAGGCTTCCGAGGAAAGTTCAGTGCTCCAGAGAATTCGTGGTGTTCTTAAAACACCACTGGTGCGAAAACGGAGTCCTGAACCCAGACTTTAGAAAATACAATAGAATAAAAGAAGTAAAACTGTAGCATATAGTGGACTGCGAGGCTGGTGACAGGGTGCGCACAAGTGTGGCTTCAATATGACGACGACCCAAGAAGGTCCACAACGCTTTCGATAAAAAATTAAAGTAAGAAAGGCAGGGGCCTTTTTGAAGACAAAAGACTGATAGGTTGTTTGGACACTGGTCAACGTGTGTATATATATATATATATATATATATATATATATATATATATATATATATATATATATATATATATATATATATATATATATATATATATATATATATATAGAGAGAGAGAGAGAGAGAGAGAGAGAGAGAGAGAGAGCACTGAGAAACTGTTGCGTAGCTAAAACCGTGCACTGTTGTGGAAGGTTGTGGATAGCCTTAGCTGGCATCCGTCGCAGCACTGCTGTAGAGGAGGCTCGCTTTGTTGCCGTTTAGATTCCCTTAAAATTCCGTATTTGATGTTGTGCTTATTACTTGCATAGTTATGTGTATGTGCCTTCGTTACACAATTTACAATCAGATTGATTGGGTTTATGAAAGCAGGAAGGTATTTCGAGAGCTGGTTCCTTCGTTTTAGTTGACACAAATTTACTGAAAACCAGCGGATAATGAAGCCAAGTAAGGTATAAGTGACGTAAATTGTACTGTTTGGAGTTTATTGCAGTAATTTCGATATAAATATTGACAATGTAAATTGGTCGAAACGACAACATGCTGTCGGCGAGTGCCGCACCTACGGCGTTCGGATTATATGCACCCGAAGCTCTGCCAATTGAGCTACGGCGGTGGTCTCATCCTCTCGTCCACTTAGTCGGGTATTGATTGATTGATTGATTGATTTGTGGGGTTTAACGTCCCAAAACCACTATTTGATTATGAGAGACGCCGTAGTGGAGGGCTCCGGAAATTTTGACCACCTGGGGTTCTTTAACGTGCACCCAAATCTGAGTACACGGGCCTACAACATTTCCGCCTCCATCGGAAATGCAGCCGCCACAGCCGGGATTCGATCCCGCGACCTGCGGGTCAGCAGCCGAGTACCTTAGCCACTAGACCACCGTGGCGGGGCTAGTCGGGTATTTATGTGCACGAGTTTCCGATGGTGGCAGGTTCGAGTCGCTGCCAGTAGCGGGTCGCCTCATCGTCCACATCACTTTTGTCACACCTATATTACGATTATACTACGATACACTCAACAGTTCAAGCAATAAGTGTATCTCTTGTAACTCTTGAACCAGAGTCACCGTTTAAACAACCCAGTTAGCTCCTGAATTCCTCGCTACCCCTTCCTGATAAAAATGTTTTTTTTTCTTACGAATATTTCTAAAACCGGGTGTGCCAGACTGGATATACTTGGAGGAGAATCGAGAGTGTCGCTCGGTGCTCGGGTCAGTAAAAAAAAAAACATAAAACAAAATAGACATTCCCAAAAACAAAACAAAAACATTACGACAAGTAAAATGGAGCGAATGTTGCCCAAATCGCCCGCGTCAGCTCTGGGTACTGTGTTCAGCTACTTACTAATGCCTCCGCTCAGCGATGGGGCGCTTCTATGCTGAAGGCGTTGGCGCGATCGCTTCGCATTCAAAGGGGAGTTTTCGGGCACTAAAGAAAAAAGAATTTGAACGAGAAAGAGCACAAGGAGGAGAAAAGAGGGAAAGAAAAACAGCGAACGCCGATCCGTCTGCCCCGATCGCTTGGCCCGCTTGCTTATTCAAAAGGTTCAGTTCCACCCACGCTGAACGGTTGGGGATTCTCGTATTTTTCGTTTTGTACGCGACCTCTTCTATTCGTTCCCTCCTGTGCGATAAAAAAAACTAGTTTTCACGTCTTTTCTCGCTGGCTTTTCTCGTCAAAAGCTTTGTTTGTTCTGTAGTGCTTAGGCATGGTAATGAAGCACTCACACACAAAGCCCACTTCCCTTTGTTATTTTTAGATGCGAAGCTTGACTAGCCTGTGTAACGCTGTCCCTCCGTACGAAGTGTTGGCGCGGTGCCAAGTAGGTCACGCCACGGCTGCTCGTTGACGTCATGCTCCCCTTGCAGTGCGCGTTGACGTCACCCTCTTCCTCGCCTGCCGCGAGCTCGCTGCAGCGCCCGCAGATTCCGCCTCGTCCGTTCGCCCGCGATCGCCGCTTGCTACACCGCCGACTCGTCGGTTCACGCGCAATAAACCTGACGTGTGCCTAACGCACGCGTTGAAACATGACTTTACGTGTCATCTACAAGACCTACGCCAGCCGTTGCTTCAAACTAATCTTCCAGCGCTCAACGCAGCACCCGTGTGGGCGCCACTCAACCATCATGAGGTCACCCATGCGCAACGCTGCTGCTTCGCATCCAATCAGAGAACCCTTCGAAAGATTGGTCAAAGTTTTTTTTTGTTTATACTGAAGTACGTTCCCTCTGTAACTCCCTTTCCTTTCTTTCCTCTTTGCGGATTAAAAAACACCCGTTTTACTATTTTGTCAATGGCTTTTGGTATTGTAAGGGTGCATGGTTACAAAACATTTTCGCGTCAAGCCGACTTATCAGTTGTTGTTCTTTTTTCAAATAAAATCCTCTCTCTCTCTCTCTCTTATACCTCGCTCCCTCCACCTTAAAAGAAAACAACCATTTTGCTTTCTTTTCTTTCTTCCTGGTTCCTTTCATAATACCTTTGTTTGTTGCGGACGTATATAGTAGGCGGGGTTGGAGAGCAAATTCACGTCAGGTTGGCGTCACAGTATTTTCGTGCTGTTTTATTTTTCAAATTAATTTATCTTTCCATTCCTTTCTCTCCTCCCCTTCTCCTCCCTTTTATATGTCTGTCATAAGTCGACAATTCCCTTGATAGAAATACAAGAGCAAGAAAACAAGTACACTGAAACCGCTTTCTTTGTCTAGCTTTGTTGCCTGTACGTCGACGTCTTCTCGCCTCTTTAAAAGAGACTTAAACAATCCCGACTCTTTGAAAGCCTCAATTTTTTAAAAATTTTCTTCCTACACCTACTATTTTGAAAATGGCCGCAAATGGGGAACACACGGTGGTAAACGTTTCTATGCTTATCGTAGTTCATCATTTATTGTGGTTTAATTGTTTTGTTTTATTTTCAAAAGAAGTCTGGTATAAACATAGCGTCAACGGGATCTCCCTTTGTCTACGTTCAGAATAGAGTAGCGGGAGTAAGGATGGAGCGATAAAGATCTCTGAATAATACAAACTGGATTGTCTGTCACAGCGCTTTTTTTATGAATTTTTTAAAGGTAGTCGATAATGTAAGTGATTGAATGCAAGAGGCGGTGCCTAGATGATCTCAATAAAAGGCTATCGTAAGCCAATGCTTCAGAATAATTATTTTTGGTTATTATTTTGTTCTTTTGCTTCTCTTTTCGTGGCTGTTCAGTATCACATTTACTTATTCTTTACAGGCGGCATGAACACTTCTTATAACTACGCTAATTTTCACGCATATATATATATATATATATACCTTAGAGCTTGCAGTAGATCACCGGTGTCGCCGAGGCGGCGCTTTCGAGTTAAAAGAAAAAAACGAACAAACAAAAGGAAACATTAAAAACACGGCATTAAAGTTTTTTAGCCAGTCTGACCGAACGAAATGAGTATTCTGCTGCGGCTGTCGCCCTTTTCCCCTTTATACCTCCAGTATTCATCGTTTTCTCTTATTCACGAATAAAAATTGAAAAAAAAAATTTACCTTGCACCCTACACTGTGGGTGAGTACGCGTTTTTTCGCCAGAAAAAAAAAAACGTTTTTATTCTCTTTTTCTTTTTTATTTTAAAAAACGATCGTATCGGCAGAATTGTCTCGCATGGTCCAGGAGGCAAACACGTACGACTAAAAATCGTACTGACGAGCAATTTCAAAACGACAAAGGAAGGAAAGGGCGTTTTAATTAAAAAATAGATATATACGGTGACCCCTTTAGCGCCGCTTCAGGCAGTCTTTCGAACGTTTGCGCGATTGAAATCGTTTACATCAACGGCGGTACGGGTTTCGTGAAATGGAAAAGCGCGAATGTAGGTGCAAAGAAATAGTCTGTGCCGAGTCAGGTTATGAGAAAAATTGTGAGAATGAGACAGTGTGTTGAAATCGGGAGAATCGTTTTCGTTTGAGAAACACTCGCAATCGTTGCGTAGCACCGGTGATTAGGGTATACCTTTATTCTGGCTTTCAATTGTATTATTTCGAATTGTCACGAAAGTTATTACTGATTTGACGTATCCGATGAGGCTTTCTTACCTTTCGCATTGCCCCGCCGTGGTGGTCTAGTGGCTAAGGCCCTCGGCTGCTGATCCGCAAGTCGCGGGATCGAATCCCGGCTGCGGTGGCTGCATTTTCTATAAAGGCGAAAATGCTGTAAGCACGTGTGCTCAGATTTGGATGCTTGTTAAAGAATCCCAGGTGGTCGAAGTTTCTGGAGCCCTACATTACGGCGTCTCTCATATATGGTGGTATTGGGATGTTGAACCCCACATATCGTCATTACCTTTCGCATTTTGCTTTTCCATTCTGGTCGGTTATGTTACGTGTCGGTCATCTATTTCGCACATCTTGACTATTTCTTGTACTCATATAACCTCGCCCGTGTGCTCAGATTTGGGTGCACGTTAAAGAACCCTAGGTGGTCTAAATTTCCGGAGTCCTCCACTACAGCGTCTCTCATAATCATATAGTGGTTTTGGGACGTTAAACCCCACATATCAATCAAATCAATCATATAACATCGCGTGTGTTTCTTATAATTTTGCATCATTTCTGTGCCGACCACGAATTGCTCATACACGCTTGACCCTCAGTTATCTTCTTCGTAAAGAAAAGCAGCCGACTTCTCAGAGCTGCGGAATATAAGCTTGACTGTAATCTGGTCTCTTGCACGAGTATAAAATGGGAACGGAAACAGTTTTTTCAGCACTTTTGCACCCATATAATGTCATTTAATCCTGCCTTTTATATATATGAGAGAATCCCTAAATAGAACAGAAAGATGTCATCAGATGCCTGAAAGCTGTAGAAGTACTAAATCAACTTCAACACTTTTAGACGAATATTCTTAGAACCCGTTGTTATAACTTTACATGTGCATTGAAGAACAGCACTCCGCGTTTGGCGCAATGCATAGAATTAATATACAGATGGTATATTAACTCTATGGTGCTATATAGCCATGGTCGCTAGAAAAGCTCGGACCAACGACGACGACGACGATGACAACAACAGCAATAGCATCAATAGCAATATCAGTAACAACAATAGCAATAACAACAATAACAACATTAGCAATAAAAACAACAATAGCAACACAACAATAGCAACAACAGCAATAGCAACAATAGCAACGACAGCAATAACAACAACAACAATAGCAACAACAACCACAACAATAGCAACAACAACAATAATAGCAACAACAACAACAATAACAACAGCAGCAACAACAATAACAGCAACAATAATAACAACAACAACAATAGCAACAATAGCAACAACAACAACAATAGCAACAACAATAGCAACAATATTGTACGGGTACTGCATTAAAAGTCCGCGGCGCTTCCTTGTCAAAGGGCACAATACCTGCCCCAATGGGCACGCACAGTCCAGACTAACCTCGTGAGCGCACTTAGATCGTCTGGTCGTGGCTTCTCCGGACTTCTTAATTCGTATCTTACCATAGATTTATGTATTATGGTTTCTATATTCTTTGATGTCACAGTGTTATGAAAAAAAAATAAAGGCCATAGTTTCGTCACAAAAGCGAAACAATGCATACAAAAGCAATGGGCGGATTGTACGTAGTAAATCAAGCGGCTAGCTCGATTGGCTGCCGATCTCGCGTAACTCGGCAAGAGATGATCGCATGAGGAAACGTGACCGCGGCAACGAGCGAAGCGACCTTGGCGTTGTCTGTCGCTACAGTGCAAGCCGTGGAAACAGATATATCGCGTGAACGGGCCATCGTGAACGGGCACTCAATATCACGTGAACGGGCAATCGAACGGGCCACCTGCTAAACGAGTGCTAAAAAACGGGTCCTTAAATAAGTACTGCGCATGGACCACTCTAAGCATGTTTAACGCAAGAGTAAAGGCGGTGTGATGATCTTGGACGATTTCTACCTCATTTCGCCACTAGGCAGATGAGTCTACATTGCTCCATGGTCATGACGGGGTGTTTAGGGCGAGGTCCTAACACTCCAGTTATTGAATGATTGCATCACGAATGTGATATTCCTTTCTGGTTGCCATTATAAAATTTCACTCTGCTTCCCTACGATAAGCCTAGCTCAGTCGAAAGTAGCACGCCTGCCGTGTGTTTCCCTTGTCAAGGACCGCCGTTTCATAGCCCTCCCTTTTTTTCCCCCTATACAGGTATGCGCAAACTTGCTCAAGCGCATGTCCTGCTATGCCAACCCTGGTCAAGATAGGGTGCGTGCGAAGGTGTCCGGCCCATGAAAATGCGCAATTCCATGCCAGATCCGCGCAGACCCCACTCCTGGACGCTCCATTTGTTTTTCTCGCTACGAACTGCCACCGGCGCATCTCCTGTGTATACGATTGAGTCGTGATCTGCCGCTGTCTTTGCAGAGTTTCACTTGTACGTAAAGAACATACAACGCGCCGGGCAATGTTAGTGTTCTTAGATTTTATACGGAACATCACGGCAATGGTAAAAGAGTTCCTAGAGTGTCCAACGGTCGATATCGAAATATAGAAATTATATCTGATAGATAGATAGATAGATAGATAGATAGATAGATAGATAGATAGATAGATAGATAGATAGATAGATAGATAGATAGATAGATAGATAGATAGATCATAGCGACATCACCACGTGACGTCACTTTGACGTTAGGATGACACCACAAATTTCGGCAATTTGTGACGTCATATAGTGACGTTATCACGCGGTAGTGATTTTTCGTATCAGTCGTGTCGTTTTGACGATAATTAACCCAGCGCTGTTTCAGCGCGAAATTCAACATTTTGACGGGAAAAACGCGTTGAAGCCAAACACGTCTTCGATGTGTCCGGGCTCTTAGTGAAAAAATTGCCGATCCGGATCCGACACGTCCCAGCAACAGCATCGCAGTGACAGTTTTATCTCCAGTTCAACGGAAGAAAATGAATGCATAATAGGCGGGAAAGGAAGGAAGGAAGGAAGGAAGGAAGGAAGGAAGGAAGGAAGGAAGGAAGGGTACAGAAATGAAGAAGGCGGGTATATTACCCAGGAAGACCTCTGGTTGGCTACGCTACACTGGAAGGCAAGGAAGCGCACGTGCTTCCTTACTGGCATCGTTTCCGTGACGGAAATGACGTCAGTTATTTTTGATAGCGTGGTGCATAATAATAATTGTTGAGGTTGAAGGGCCCAGTCCTAGGCAGATACGCAGCGCCCGACCCTGCAAACTCTCCAATGAATGAGTATTGGATTTGCAATTGTTAGTCAGTACCGGCAAGCTGTAGCGCAATAGACCCAGAAATAGGGCCCTGTACAGCTCTAGCATGGAGGCCACAGAAGTTCCCCATGCTTTCCCGCACATGAATTTCATTATATGAAATGCGCTTCTACTTATGCCACAATCATGCTTGCCAAAGACCACCCGGTCAGGACATATAGAGTTGTGGATTGCCTCAGAGCGCACATTCGACATGCTAGCCGTGTCCCCGACCACCACTTGGCCCTTCTACCCTCCGGAAGACCACGTGCTACGTTTTCAGACGTCATAGCCAAGCACCTAAACAGCATTCCATCAGGATATGCGCCAGCTACGAGAATGGCATGTCCTTTGTGGTGCCTCGACCAGCTGCAAGTACGTCTAGAAATTCCGGGTATCAAAAAAGAAAAGCAATCACTCCAGAGTAGCATTGAAGCAAGCAACACTACGATTATTACATGAGTTGTACTTGGACCGAACGCAGATATACACTGATGGGTCCGTCTTGACACGTCAACTATAAAGATGATGGTTTCCACTGTGAATGAAGAGCCCACGGTTATGAACCAGCCAAAAGCTTCGCCACTGGCTATGAACATATTTGCACAGCGCAAGACTACTAGTAGTTACGATGTAGCTACAAAAGAAGAGACAAGGACAGAAAGAGCGCTGACTTCAACTGAAATTTTTATTAGCGAAAACGCTGGAAATATATACTCGTGACAGAACAGCACAGCGCAATCGCGCAACCTATTGCATCACAGCAAGACAATCATCATCTCATCATATGGTTACAACGCCACAGCTCAGCACAATTTCACGATCTATTGTGTCAAAGCCAGAAACTCTATTTCTTTTTTTAGTCAGAGCAAGCGAAGGCATGCTGATACATCGATCACACAGCATTTGCATTTCATTGGCCTCCATAATCTCTCGTGTTAGCTGGTGAGGGTGTTTGGCTGCAACAGTGCACTTTTCGAATCACGGTCTGCAACCACGATCCCTACAATGGATGCCCAAATGACATTGCACAGCTGACTATAGATCTGTCTTATCAAGCGCCATTGGCTGCTGAGTGACTGAATAGATTTGCGAAATGGTACGTTTGGAGATTGGGGTGGGGGGGAGGGGGGGGCTCGTGTGATCGTCCCTGTTTGTTCCCGAAAGTACGCTAACTCATAAAGAAACACCGACGCGAACACACGCGGCTGTGACAGGAACATCCACACAGAACAGGTACACACGCAAGCCCCCAGGAGCACAAGAAAGGAAGGAAGGAAGGAAAATAGGAGGAAAAGAACGGCAGGGAGGTTAACCAGCCTATAGGCAGCCGGTTTGCTACCCTGCGCATGGGAGGGGGAAGGTGAAAGATAGAAAGCAGAAGATTCTTGAATACGGATACGCGATAAGAACCCAACAGGACTATTCTAAAACGAAATATGAAGTCAGACGTATAAAGTCAAACGAATGAAGAAAAGTATAAACAATGTTTTTTTCGGGCTACAACAACATATACAGCAACTCCCAGATTGCTTTATTAAGTGTGAGCGCAAAAAAGAAATACAAAAAAAGAGAGAACGATAATAAAGAAGAAGAAGGTGACAAAGAAGACAAACTGCCAGGACATCCCGAAAAAGCACAAAACTCTCACAAAGACGGGGCCCGGCAATCCGTGCGAGCCTTCACGGATATCCCTCCCCCATCCTTTTCTGCTCCTCGATATCAGCCATCTATTGGTCGAGGCTGTCGCGGAGGAAGTTGGATGGACGAGCACAAGCTCTCTCTCCGACCACGACACAATAACAACGTGCGTGTGTGTGTGTGTTATTGTGTGCAGCAAAGGGGAAGGGGGGGGGGGAGTTCTGTAGGGTCGTTTGTGTGTTGCTTTAGGCTTACAAAAGAACCGGGCTGAATAGCACAACGACGTCTTCCGGAGGTTAGACGAGCTGATACAGTGGGCTGCCATAAACAACCGCTTCAAAATGACTCCGAAGAGACGCGGTGGCAGGCATGTAGGATAAAAATAAACACAATAAGGAAAGTATTGAAGTGCTCACTCGGACGACAAGAAGGCAAAAGAAGGAGGCGTTGTTTGGTGTTTCACAGAGGCGGGCTTCCAGGTGGGGCAGACACGTCTACGTATGTCTATTGATGCAGGGCAAGTGTATATTTTTTCCTATAAATTGTACATTACTTTCATAACAGGCCCTGCATAACTAAATTGAAAGCGCTCGTACAGTCGGTTCTTTCTTTTCAGCGCGTGCGCGCTGTTTTTCGGTGAAGCTCTGCGTTTTAAAAAAAAAGTTCATTTCATATAGAATACGGGCTACACATACTATGTATTTAAAAATAAATTGTGAACGCTTCAGAGCACTACACGCACTCTGTGGGAAAGCCAAGGCTGTTCAGATCTCTCGAAAGAAATGCGATTACGTGTTTGCAACGAATCTTCGAAGATTTAAAGTACGATGTATTCTGTACCATAGGTCCTATGGGAGAGCGGCAACCTTGTAGAAAATGTGGGTAACGATTAGAGTACTTGGTACTCTATACTATGGGAGAGCTGACATTCGTTCCTTGGGCTTCATTCACGCTTCATGATGACATATCGACAAAAATTAGAGCTCCACAATGTGCGTTTACAAAAGGTGTCTAACGATTTAGAGTAATTGACACTCTACAATGGGAGTAATGTGTTTTTAGAAAAAGTGTTTAACTATTTAGAGTACTAGGTACTCTATTATGGGAGAGCATCGAGCTGTCACGGGGGCCTCACAAAAATACACTCTATTATAGAACAGCATCAAGAAAACAAACAGCTGTGGTGTTTAGAAAAAGTGGTTAACGATTTACTACCCTACTATGGGATAGCTGAAAGCCGTCCCGTGAACCTCTTTACCAAGCAGTAAGCTCAGTAAGTGCAGTAAGACGAAACCATTGCGTATATCAGTGTGCCGTTGAGGCTGTATAGAAAAAAAATATTTACAGTATATACAGAACACAAATGCTTCATAACATTCCAGTAACAGGGCACATACACTTCGGCACATCTATGTATCACGACCAACATCACTACGTTGCAGTGAATACATTTGCTCTAATATACATGACAATGTTGGCATACATGTACACAAGAACTCAATGTGATATCATGATACAATGGTATAACGATACAATAGATGCAATGATACACGATTTGTAACAAATGAAATCATATATAACAACTCAACGGGCTCTGCTTAGCACCTTGTCGGTCGAAAAATGAGTTGTATCCTTTCGTGTTCAACCCTGATGAAAGGGCACGACCAATGCCGCAGAACACAGTCTGCGCAAGGTACCTCCGCTCAAGAAGCGGGAAGTCAAAATTCGGGGCATTCTCAATTTTTAGGGGCGAAGCTCTTTATAACGGCACCTATTCGTCCCTCGTAGCCGTTGTAGTGTGTAACAAGTATAACATGTTGACCTCCAAGGTTGTGCCGGTGAGAAATTTTTTCGGTGCGTTGTTGAACAATAAAAATAATGCACAATGTACATGCCAATGGCTGATAAGGAGGAATGAGAGACAGGAGCGTTTGGCTTTTAGTTAACGCGCACGCTGCGTTCCCAATTGGCAGCGTCAATTGATGATGAAAAATGGCCCAAGGCTGATGACAAATAGAACAAGAGACAATGGGCATCCCTGACGGACCCCACGTGTAATAGAAAAGGCAGCACTCTCCCAACCATCTAGAACTAGTGTGCTTTTTATACCAGAATAGGTATGTCTAATTAATTCCACAAAAGTACCGGGAAAACCAAGGGCTGTGAGCACTTTAAAGATATACGTGTACTCTAGTCGGTCAAATGCTTTGGCTTGGTTCAAAGACACAAGGAGATCACGCGGAGATCACGACAGAGTACACTCTAAGCCGAAAAAGACTAAAGTGGGGTATGCCATTGGACCTTTAGGGGTCTAAATGCGCTGCCACAGATTTTGAACCAATTATGGACTAACCGCGGGAGCAACTGCAAGGGCTTAACTGTTACCCCAAGCACTTACTCCATTTGGTTTAAACGTTGGCCCCAGTAGAATGCTCCAGTGGGACTAACAGTTGAACCGTCTGGACCAATGGCAAAAAAAAAAAATAGCGACACTGCGTTTGTGCAGTATGTTTTATGTTTATTCCAATTTAATCAGCACTGAAGATCATAGTATGTTATTCTTGCAACACATACACACACATACATACGCACTATTATTTCAAAGTAAAACACTGACTGCCCGCGCAAACACTGACTGCCCGCGCTGTACTACAGAGAACAGACTCTCGGGTATATATAGCACAGTATTTTGACCTCCCATCTAGTGCCAGTGGGTGACTTTTACTCGGCTTAAGAAAACAATAAATATTGACACCGTAACGTGAAAATTTACATGGGCTTATTTGTAGCACCGATGCGCATCGATCTTTTAATATGGATCCATCTAATCTTCAACATGCCTCCAGCCCGAGAATACGAATTATCAGCTGGTATTCGATCATGTCGGCCGAATCAGCTTTCGCAGTGCTGGCGCACGAGTCCGCAAACACAAACATAGCAGTGGCGCTTGTGCGGGAAAGCCGGCGAAGCAGCCGCAGCCGCAGGCGCCCCGCCGATGCCATACCGTGTCGGCTTGCCGACGGCGTCGCTAGGCTTACGACGAGTACGGCTAAACGACCGCCGGCGATCGCAACATGCCGCTCGCGTGGAATTTTCGTCGTCGTTATTTTGTAGTCACAAATGAACAATAGGTAAGTGCCCTATGTTCGCTGTGTCTTACCGAGTGATGTAGATATCTGTATACTTACAGCGACGAGACCGTTCGCAGGCACGGTTCTTTTATCGTGCTGGTAAGGCACAACCTGTGTACTTCTGGCCGCACGATTAGTCGTATCCGCGATCACCTACACGTTGGATTTTTGATAACGATTGTCGCATGGATAAAAAGACACAAGTTTGTCTGAGCTACTATTTTTGTGAACTTGTACGCGACGTTTCCTTCGCTTGTGCCGGCAATGCACTCACGCCGGCAGCCCGCTTGATACCGATGACGTACGAAGCCTACTTTTCCTATATATCGCTTTGAACTTGTGGTCACTGTGTGGGTACACGACCGCTTATGAACAGCTTACCTTTATTAGCATTGTCAGTGTTCATCGTAGTTCGAACTTATTCAGCACATTGAAGCGAGTTATCCGCATTGCCCGTGTTCGGCGATTTTCACTTGGTTTCGGCCCGCCCGTGCCGGCATGGTGGAAACGCGAGGGCACTTGCTGTGTGCACTGACAGCGTGTTGTACTACTTTCCTCTCATAACATCTTCTATTCGTTTCATAGTGCTTCACTTTCACAGTGGCGTATAGCCTATTTAGCTTGTTTTCATGATCGCCGACCACGCCGAGCATTGCAGTGCAGCATCGACAGGAGGCGATCGCGGCGCAGTTGCCCTCCCCGTTGGTCCCTTCATTGCCGGGCGTTTGCGCAAGACACGCAATGTCACACATTTAGTCCCTGTTAGACGAACCGTTCGTCCATTGGTTTAACGACTGCAGTTAGTCCAACTTTGCCGAATTTCGGCTTAGAGTGTATAGGCACTCGACAGTGTACCAGAGGGCGTGACGAAGCTCTTTGGGCCGCCTCAGCATTGTTGGTACCGACCCCCAGGGATACTAAGAAAATGGAACGCTCGCTGAACACAGTGACACGCTGAAGTGTCAATGTCCTTTCTGGCACGTTTTCAAAGAACGCTTCCTGGGCGCTTACATAATCAGCCATGACCACTTTGCTCACAACTAAACAAAAAAGCGCAAGTGCAAGCTCGGTTTTGCTGCGTTATAATCGTTAGGCTGTGTGTTCCGGCGCTACCATCACATCGCGTAAACTGCATTGCCGGGTACCTATAGGCTGTGATATCTTGGGTGGTAAAGGACAAGCTGCGTATTTCTCGTCCAGACATAGATGAAACCTGTGGATTGCTCACTAGGGTGTTCAACAGAGCCCTCAAACGTAAACGTTGAACGATCACCGTCGCGAATATGTTAGAGTCAGCGTTAAGAAGCGTGATAGGTTTCCAATCTTCAGGATTAACAGAAGAAGCATCACCTTTTGGGATAAGCACAATGCGTCCATCTCGAAAACTTGATGGAAAGACACCATCCTCGAAACATCGCCGGATAACCGCGGTTATGGCAGTACCAAGCTCATGCCAAAATGACAAGTAAAATTCAACTGGAAAACCGTCTGACCCAGTGGCTGTCCCCCGTTTCATAGATTGTAGTGCTGTCTTTACCTCTTCGCCTGATGGAGGGACGTGCAGAGAATCAGCAGCTCGTTGAGGAACGCGAGGCAAGCCTCTAAGCATAGGCAGTATTCCATCACGGTTCGTCCGCGTGGCCGAACAAGACATCTCTTCAAAATGCGCCAGAAAAGGAGATCGATCACGCGTAGGAAGCAGCTGTGTAGGTTATGTCTGCGTGGTCGTGAAAACAGGTGATTGTGACTGCCCAAAACACGATTGCCTCGCATAGCGTAGCACCTCAGGGTGGGCACAAGGGTTGTGCCTACAACGCCATGCAGCCGCCGCCAGAGACGAGGCGGCAATCAAACGCTGGAAACGTTCACGTAATTCATGTTGCCAAGCTCGCATCAGGGGAGATGGGCGTTTCGGCGCGCAAAGCGATGCTTAACTTCGCTGCAGTATTGGCCAGCTCCTCAGGAACGCGACGACGAAGTGAACGACCTTCAACTTAGCAGTGCAGGCGCCACTGCGTTTGAAGCGCATCCCAGTCAAATGAATCAGACGCAGCGAGTGACACGCGTGTTGGACGGGACAAATTTGAGCGAGAGCACGCGTCCTGGAGGACGCGAACATCAATACGCCATGGTTTCTCCGAAAAAAAAAACAGAATTTTAAGTTCTAAGAAAATCGGACGGTGGTCAGAGATGTACACAGGCGAAGGTAAGATGGGCAGAACACGCAAGTCGGAGACAAACGTCTCTAAAGCATGTGGAATATAAGCCCGATCGAGTCTGCACGAGGATGGTCCGCGGCACCATGTCCAAACAAAAGTATTTCCGTGCATGACAATATGCGCATCCAGCTATGAAAAATGCTGGACAAGGCGTCGCAGCTCACGTGAATTTCAAGCAGATCGACCCCAGCCAGAGCAATCGCAACCAGTAAATCGCATCGCGTATTTAGCACACAGTTAAAGTCTCCAATTAAAATTACGTGACGACCGTCTAGAAAAAAACATTAAAATTTCGAAAAAAATCATTAGACTGTCCGGCTTGTGCAGACGCATACACACAGAGTATACTCATTCGAAAAGAAAAGTAGGGACAATCCAGAGCCATAATTCTACCGACGCCACCATGGATAAATAACGTGGTGACCTCTCAATAAAGCCCGGTTAAATATAATGATGCCTACTCCCGTAAAACGAGTTGTAGCGAAAAAGAAATAACAGTCTAAGTTAAACTTCTGTTTAAAAGCGCTTACGTCAGATAGTGAGCAAAAATTAGTTTCCTGCAGGCGCGAAACATCACAATTTGCAGCACGGGCTACACTAATCATCTCAGCCTGTTTCACCGGACTGTGAAAACCTTTTTTACGTTGAATGAAATAATATTCAATGCGGTAGCCATCGTAAACGATGAAGACAAATTTGGATACTAAACTCACAGTTCTGACAGACGCGGGAGCGAGTGCCCCGCAAGCAGCTCAATCACTTCTTACGACCATACGACCCACCGGAAGCGCGGGGCTTCCGGGGCCGCATCGAAGTCCGCAGGGGTAGGCAGGGGGATAAACAACAAGAGGGTAGGCAGGGAGGTTAACCAGGCACATGCCCGGTTTGCTACCCTACGCTGGGGGAATAGGAAGGGGGCATAAAGATGAGAGAGAGGAAAGAGAAGAGAGAGAGAGGGGGGAAGGGGAGGGTTGTCAGTCAATCGGCTGGCGCGTATGCAGCGGTGGCACTACACAAAAGTTAAAGGTGGTCACATAGGCCTGTAGTCCTCAAAAAGCACAAGACAGCTTTGACTGCTTTTTGAGCCGACGAAAGGTGATGACGGTGTTCTAGTATCATCTGCACAGAGAGCGGCCGATCGTCCAATTGTCCCAATGGATCCGAAAGCTTCCGCAGGGGACTTCTGTCTCCGCTGGGGGCGTCCGAGTCGCTGCTGGATATTCGGTGGCGCTTGGTGCCGAGGCTCTTGAGTGAAGATCGCTCAAAACTGTCCCGGCTGATCTCGCTTGGAGTGCTGTGGGTGTCTACCTGCAGGGCCGTGCCACTCCTGCTGTTAGAGTCCTCGTTGATGGAAACCTCGTCACCTTGGGACAAAGTCTCTTCAATAATAGAAGGACTAAAAAAAAAATGCCGCCATATCCACGAAGTGAATGATGATGAGTGGGCGAAGCTCCGGAGGTAAACCTGGTAAACCATGAATCCTCCGTAAATTTTGCCCACTCGATTATATTGCAACGCTCCTCCTAGCGTACGTCGCCGCACTATATCGAACGATGACACGCGCCATATGTGGCATCATTCCTATTTTATAACACCTCGCATCTTTCATAATCAACTACACGTACCGCCGTCTAGTTTATAACATCTTGCATCTTTTGGACGGACGGACGGACGGACGGACGGACGGATGGATGGACGGATGGATGGACGGACGGACGGATGGATGGATGGATGGATGGATGGATGGATGGATGGATGGATGGATGGATGGATGAACGGATGGACGGACGGACGGACGGATGGATGGATGGATGGATGGATGGATGGATGGATGGATGGATGGATGGATGGATGGATGGACGGACGGACGGATTGACGGATGGATATGGCTGTACCCTTTAGATCGGGCGGTGGCTAGCGTAATACTTAGAACTGAACGAGAGGTGGCTACATACAGGGGACGCACAGCCCACGCCTTAAGGTGGCGGTCCCACTCCAGTGGCAAGAGCTCGACATTTTAGTTGTTGTTTACTGGCTCACTGTGCTTGCTCTGCTCAATGGAAGAATATGAGTTCTATTGCATTAGAAAGTTTACGTTCTCCGCTTTCTAATGACAACTAGTATTTTCGCCTAGTCTGGAGTGTTATTTCATGGCAATTAAAGCAGTGTGAGCAAAAAACAGCGTTTTTGCTGTACAAGCCTCCGTTGTACTGCCAGTGCAGCAAAACTGTCCAACATAACGAAATGAAATTTGCTGAGCCTTTTAACGAAGCGTTATGCAAGGTTTCTATGAAGAGATATTGCCAGTAAAGCAATTAGAAATTGATGCACGCTCTAATAAAAATGGGCAAAAGAATGAAAGTTTATGAGTAAATAACTTTTTTTCTATTTTGTGCAGAACAACAATATTGAAAGGGTTTCCAAGCTACAATGTACATCATGTGTACGCGAAGTTGTTTTGTGTTCTGATGAACAGTTCTTGAATTATTACTCCTTCAATACGGCAATTTATGGCGCTACTTGGTCAGGCATTACCGACGAAGGGACAAAACTATCCAAGCTCAAACTCTGAAATCTTCAATAATAAATCAGCAAGCCTTTCCCTAGGTTTCTATGAAGAGAAAATTGTGGTAAGTTAATTAGAAAATTTGTAGGACAGCAGTGAATTTAGCTCATTTTTCTGCTTGCCAGGTTCGTGCAAATTTCCTTTTTTTGTCTTTTGTAGGCTAATTCACAACAAGTATTGCACATTAGCAGGACCATGTAGTGTCTTGTAATCACCAGTACTTACTAACTTTACGAAGCGGTGCTTGAAACAAAAGATTTTTCAAAAATAATAAAGCCCGCAAACACTTTTTGACGGTGGCGCCATCTGTCAAAAAAAAACATCAAGTTGTTTCACGTCAGTTCCGACGTTCGTCAAAAGTGGCGCTTCTAAACATAACTAAGCCGCCAAAACACGGATGGACTTCTTTAGACTTCAGTGGGTAAATCCTGCTAAAAAAGAAAGAAAGAGAAGGAGAGAGAGAAAGGAAGAAGGGAATAAAGCGTGTTGCACTGTACATCAGGAATGCATAGCCAGCAGGTTACGCTATTGTGCCAAAGATTCCAGGAATTGCTTGGTTGCTCGCCTTTGTACTCAGGTGACTGTAGAAGCGTTTTGAAGGACACAAAGAACTGGACCTTGCCTCCCCATATTTTTGAAGCCCGTAGGACATTATCTGAAGCGCGCTTTCCCATCGCAGGGAGGTGACGAGTGTCTGGCAGTGTATGTGTGTTTGAATATTTCACGTGACGCCGGTTGAACTAGGATAATAATGGACTTTTTTTCGGGAGACTAGCCTGCACATGCGAAGTGGTGCAAGTGGTGGTGACTTGACGCCATGTTTTGGGGGAGTAACAGAGCCAACAGCTTCTATAAACGTTGCACAGGGCGGCGACAGGTGCGAACTGAAGGGCACCTGGCGTCGTTTGCAAATTATCCCGAAAAATACCAGGCCTACGAGATTTTTCTACCGGGCCGTGGCGGATAACTTCGGAGGCCACGGACTCCCAGTTTCGATTTCGGTGATCTCCACTGGAGGCGCTGTTCGGACCTGAAAAAGGCCCATTGACTCTGATGATTTGAGGCTGATCCCTTTGTATCGGGCGGGAAAGATTAATTCGCCCTAACCAGAGAACAAAAAAAAAAACACCTATCAAGTAAATAAACTAAAACACTCCACAGGCATACACACCCCGTACCAGTTCGTATAGTTAGTCTGCACGCCTTCAATTTTTGTCCACGTAAATCACTACCTCTGCGTCGCGCGCCACCACTGCAACAGCCTTGTTGGATGGATGGATGATATGAGCGTCCCCGTTATAATGGGGTGGTGACAAGTGTGCCACCTGGCTCGACAAAAAAAAAATCTTTTTTTTTCTTTTTTTTATGTTGGCCTTTGCAAAATAGTGAGCGACCCCTGGCCAATACCCTCTAGACTAGCTGAGGCCTCTTGACGTCATCACACTACGACGGGAGCGGATGCCGCGTTCTCAGAAATGCCCATTGCTACGCGCTCGTTGTGTACTCAACGGCGCGCTGCGAATCCATTCGTTCATGCTGTCTCCCATTTCCCGAAAGCGCCGACAAGGCAACTCCGTCGTAGAGGGTGTTGCACCTGGCGCCCACTTTGCAAACACCTGTAAAACTTCTGCTTCCCTGACTGCTTTTCTCGCTCTAAACGTGTTCACCACTCCACATTCATAGGAAGGGGCAGGATCAGCACCAAGACTTCTCAAAACGTACTTCAGGAATGTCACGCCTCATTGTAAGTTTCCTCTTCCACTGAGAGAAAGGAGAAAACGAAAGAAAGGAAAGACAGGGATTAGTGGTAAATGGGAAAAAAATTATTCGTCTGGTAGTCTGTCGTTGAGGCTTTCGTGTGGAAAACAAGCTTACTCGCATATGCGCAGTAACTCTTTTGCAAGCCGTTAGTTAGCGAGCCATATTTAGCCATATGATAGCCAGGAAGTAGTGGAAAGGAGCTTCCTGGGTAGCTTCTGAATGTAGCGACATAAGTATCAAGCGGACCATGCGCGACACCCACACTACATTCACAGTCGAACCAAAGCTGCTGACAGTGGAGAAATCTATAATTACTATGCACGTGTACAAGGTCGGCGTTGTTCCACGCGACCCAACACTGCCGGTATTCAGGGCCACTGAAGAACTTCCTCGAGAACTACTCTTTTTCTACTCTTTTTCTTTCTACTCTTTTTTAGCGAGGAAGAGAAAGAGTGGGTTCAGAAACCAAACCATTATTTCCAGCAACCCTTGCGGCAGCGCGGTTCAGCGCCGTTCTATTGTAAATAGTTATACCTTACCAGGAGAGAGAGAGGCACCTCTTTTCCGGACAGTTGCACGGGAGTACAAAGGCTCTCGGGTCCGTGCCTTTTTTGTTGCTGTTGTTGTTATTGGGGAGCGGGAGGGGGGGGGGGGGGGGGGGGAGGGCGTCACGCACATTTGAAACGTTTCAAAGGAGATATGGGAGCAGGGGCCCCCCCGAAAAGAATGGATTAGTTCCAGCAGGAACAGGCTCTTCGCCACTGCATGCTAAGGCGGCGGAGAGTGCTGAACCGCGCTGCCGCAAGGGTTGCTGGAAATAATGGTTTGGTTTCTGAACCCACTCTTTCTCTTCCTCGCTAAAAAAGAGTAGAAAGAAAAAGAGTAGAAAAAGAGTAGTTCTCGAGGAAGTTCTTCAGTGGCCCTGAATACCGGCAGTGTTGGGTCGCGTGGAACAACGCCGACCTTGTACACGTGCATAGTAATTATAGATTTCTCCACTGTCAGCAGCTTTGGTTCGACTGTGAATGTAGTGTGGGTGTCGCGCATGGTCCGCTTGATACTTATGTCGCTACATTCAGAAGCTACCCAGGAAGCTCCTTTCCACTACTTCCTGGCTATCATATGGCTAAATATGGCTCGCTAACTAACGGCTTGCAAAAGAGTTACTGCGCATATGCGAGTAAGCTTGTTTTCCACACGAAAGCCTCAACGACAGACTACCAGACGAATAATTTTTTCCCATTTACCACTAATCCCTGTCTTTCCTTTCTTTCGTTTTCTCCTTTCTCTCAGTGGAAGAGGAAACTTACAATGAGGCGTGACATTCCTGAAGTACGTTTTGAGAAGTCTTGGTGCTGATCCTGCCCCTTCCTATGAATGTGGAGTGGTGAACACGTTTAGAGCGAGAAAAGCAGTCAGGGAAGCAGAAGTTTTACAGGTGTTTGCAAAGTGGGCGCCAGGTGCAACACCCTCTACGACGGAGTTGCCTTGTCGGCGCTTTCGGGAAATGGGAGACAGCATGAACGAATGGATTCGCAGCGCGCCGTTGAGTACACAACGAGCGCGTAGCAATGGGCATTTCTGAGAACGCGGCATCCGCTCCCGTCGTAGTGTGATGACGTCAAGAGGCCTCAGCTAGTCTAGAGGGTATTGGCCAGGGGTCGCTCACTATTTTGCAAAGGCCAACATAAAAAAAAAGAAAAAAAAAGATTTTTTTTTTGTCGAGCCAGGTGGCACACTTGTCACCACCCCATTATAACGGGGACGCTCATATCATCCATCCATCCAACAAGGCTGTTGCAGTGGTGGCGCGCGACGCAGAGGTAGTGATTTACGTGGACAAAAATTGAAGGCGTGCAGACTAACTATACGAACTGGTACGGGGTGTGTATGCCTGTGGAGTGTTTTAGTTTATTTACTTGATAGGTGTTTTTTTTTGTTCTCTGGTTAGGGCGAATTAATCTTTCCCGCCCGATACAAAGGGATCAGCCTCAAATCATCAGAGTCAATGGGCCTTTTTCAGGTCCGAACAGCGCCTCCAGTGGAGATCACCGAAATCGAAACTGGGAGTCCGTGGCCTCCGAAGTTATCCGCCACGGCCCGGTAGAAAAATCTCGTAGGCCTGGTATTTTTCGGGATAATTTGCAAACGACGCCAGGTGCCCTTCAGTTCGCACCTGTCGCCGCCCTGTGCAACGTTTATAGAAGCTGTTTGGCTCTGTTACTCCCCCAAAACATGGCGTCAAGTCACCACCACTTGCACCACTTCGCATGTGCAGGCTAGTCTCCCGAAAAAAAGTCCATTATTATCCTAGTTCAACCGGCGTCACGTGAAATATTCAAACACACATACACTGCCAGACACTCGTCACCTCCCTGCGATGGGAAAGCGCGCTTCAGATAATGTCCTACGGGCTTCAAAAATATGGGGAGGCAAGGTCCAGTTCTTTGTGTCCTTCAAAAACGCTTCTACAGTCACCTGAGTACAAAGGCGAGCAACCAAGCAATTCCTGGAATCTTTGGCACAATAGCGTAACCTGCTGGCTATGCATTCCTGATGTACAGTGCAACACGCTTTATTCCCTTCTTCCTTTCTCTCTCTCCTTCTCTTTCTTTCTTTTTTAGCAGGATTTACCCACTGAAGTCTAAAGAAGTCCATCCGTGTTTTGGCGGCTTAGTTATGTTTAGAAGCGCCACTTTTGACGAACGTCGGAACTGACGTGAAACAACTTGATGTTTTTTTTGACAGATGGCGCCACCGTCAAAAAGTGTTTGCGGGCTTTATTATTTTTGAAAAATCTTTTGTTTCAAGCACCGCTTCGTAAAGTTAGTAAGTACTGGTGATTACAAGACACTACATGGTCCTGCTAATGTGCAATACTTGTTGTGAATTAGCCTACAAAAGACAAAAAAAGGAAATTTGCACGAACCTGGCAAGCAGAAAAATGAGCTAAATTCACTGCTGTCCTACAAATTTTCTAATTAACTTACCACAATTTTCTCTTCATAGAAACCTAGGGAAAGGCTTGCTGATTTATTATTGAAGATTTCAGAGTTTGAGCTTGGATAGTTTTGTCCCTTCGTCGGTAATGCCTGACCAAGTAGCGCCATAAATTGCCGTATTGAAGGAGTAATAATTCAAGAACTGTTCATCAGAACACAAAACAACTTCGCGTACACATGATGTACATTGTAGCTTGGAAACCCTTTCAATATTGTTGTTCTGCACAAAATAGAAAAAAAGTTATTTACTCATAAACTTTCATTCTTTTGCCCATTTTTATTAGAGCGTGCATCAATTTCTAATTGCTTTACTGGCAATATCTCTTCATAGAAACCTTGCATAACGCTTCGTTAAAAGGCTCAGCAAATTTCATTTCGTTATGTTGGACAGTTTTGCTGCACTGGCAGTACAACGGAGGCTTGTACAGCAAAAACGCTGTTTTTTGCTCACACTGCTTTAATTGCCATGAAATAACACTCCAGACTAGGCGAAAATACTAGTTGTCATTAGAAAGCGGAGAACGTAAACTTTCTAATGCAATAGAACTCATATTCTTCCATTGAGCAGAGCAAGCACAGTGAGCCAGTAAACAACAACTAAAATGTCGAGCTCTTGCCACTGGAGTGGGACCGCCACCTTAAGGAGCTTCGCTCCTAAAAGACTGAGCAGCCATGGGATGAACATCAGATATCCCGTCATCATCTGCGACGCGTTCGCCAAGAGACGCCTCCTCTGGCGAGGCCTCGACCTGTGGTTCTGCGGGAATCACCACTGGTCGCGGGCCGCTGGATGGATCATCCGCACCTTGCGGGGCTGCCTAGTGCAGGCTGGCTGGAGACACTTCGGGCGTTTGGTGTGGCGTCTGGTGTGGCGTTGCAATCCGACCAACTTCGTCCTGGCAAAAATAGGAAGGGCACGGCAGGACCGCCAGAATGCATCCGCCTAATCCGTTCACCTTCTTTGCGCAGGGGAGAAAACGGTGTGACAAGTGTTTTCGGTCAAATGACGTGTTTTTGGTTGGGCTGCCGTGCCCAAGGCTGCTTCTTGAGCTGTTGTGTGAATGCGTTGGTGTTGCTTTTAACAAAACATTACTGTTAATATGTGGTGATATTGAAACAATCCCCGGTCCCGATATCACTACTGTTTCGAACCAACTACAACTGATTGCTGATGACCTGAAGGAAATCAAGCAAGAACGTTTACCCGCAATTGAATCGAAGTTGGAATTGCTCACGGCATTAGATGGCGAAATAGAGGCTTGTGTTAGTGACTTGGATAGATTGCAGAAAACTATATCTACCCTCGAAGTTAAGATTGACGTTCTGGAAAATCGTTCCAGAAGGTCAAACATCATCATTTATGGTGTAACTGAAAATGAAAAAGAAAGTGACGATTCCCTTGGGGAAGTTGTAAATGAAACAATCGTCAAAAACATTCTGAAAATGGAGCCAATCACTTGCGAAAGAATTCACAGACTTGGGAAACCTGCGGCCAAAAAAACGCGACTGATAATCTTGACGTGCACTTGCCGATTTTCGAGACAAAACTAGGGTATTTAAAAACTGCCACAGGTTGAAAGAGACCACATATTCCATAAGTGAATATTTTTCAGCACGTATTCGGGACATAAGAAGGAAACTCTGGAACTATGGTATAACGAAAAAAAAAAAGCAGGCTGGAGACAGCGTTTCTTTAACTTATGACAAACTAAGAATAAATGGGGAGTTGTATTTCTGGAATGAGTGTCAAGAAAGTGTGGTACCTTTAAAGGGACAGTCGGGCATCCCCCGTTCGAAAAAAAAAAAACAGCAAGGCGAAGCGAAGTCTCTACGCTCGTGACGAGCTGTGAAATAAACTTTATAAATTTAAATGCACGCAGTATTGTTAACAAAGTAGATTCCCTAGAATCGGTCTTAATTAGCCTTGAACCAGATTTCGTTGCTGTGACATAAACATGGCTAACACATGATATCTCGGATGTTGAATTGACCCCGCCAAATCATTCAGTAGTGCGAAAAGACAGACATACACGTGGCGGGGGTGTTGCGATATTTATAAAAAAGGGTAGCTCTTTTTCAAGACTTCCTGATGTAGAAAATGTTAAAGCTATCTTCTGCAAACTAATGTTGGCCCAACACCCGGTCACGGCGGGGTGTGTTTACCGCTGCCCCTCATCTGATTGTAGCGTCACCCGTTCACTATATGACTATCTACAACGTCATGTGCCATGTGGCCGGCTAATCTTAGTGGGCGATTTCAGCCTACACGATATTGATTGGAAAGCCATGCACTTCGCATCGGCATTCTCGGAAATAATAAGCGATATGATGTTGCACTTTAACCTAAATCAGATAGTTACCCAGCCCACGCGAACTATATAAGGGAAACGCATCAAGTATTCTTGATATGACATTTCTCAGTCATAACTTTCCACTTGAAAACATAAATTTACAAATTTTGGAAGGTATATCAGATCACGAAATAACATATTGCACCATCCGCTCACAAACCCATGTCCCTGGTGCGGAAAGTAGTAGCACATTTTACGATTTTTCAAACGCTGATGACGTTAGTATTATCGATTACCTCAGCTTTGAATTCATCACATTTGAAGAATTTTCTAAAAACAGTTCCATAGATGTAGATGCGTTGTGGAAAAAACACACGGACATTGTGTTTTCCAGTCTTCAAAATTATGTACCAGTGAAGGCGAGAAGGGCAAAGAAAACAAATCCGTGGATAACACGCTAAACGAAATAGGATAACACGCTAAACGAAATAATCCACGCTAAACGAAAAGTAAAAAGGCTACGTAAAACCCTGAAGCTAAAGGCAACGTACGCGAACAAACACGCCCTTAACGCATCTATAAAAGATATGAAATCAAAAATTAAGCCAGCCAAGAATAACTATTTTTCTAAGACTCTTCCTAACTTCTTGAAAAGCGCACCTCAAAAGTTTTGGAGTTACCGGAACCCAAAACGCCATGAAAGCCCCGCCACTGACAGTGAGGATAACAGAAACGCTTCAAATTCTTCTAACTGTTATTTTCAGTCAGTATTCAACATCGACAATGGAAAACAACCGAATATAGTCCCGTATGACCGAAATCCGATCAAGCCACTCGAGATCACAGATTTAGGTCTGTTAAACCTTTTGTTGAACATTGACAGAAAGAAAGCGATTGGACCTGATAACATACCCAATATGTTTCTTAAGAGATATGCGGAGTGGAACAGTAAATACCTGTGTCACATCTTCAAAAAATCATTAACGACGTGCTCACTTCCTGCAGAGTGGAAAATTGCTAAAATCATTCCAATTCACAAATGTGGTAGCACATCACAGGTGTCTAATTTCAGGCCCATTTCCTTAACCTCGACCGTGTGCAAACTTCTTGAACACGCAGTACTTAAACATATAAACACGTACCTTGAACAGGAATCTATTCTTTCGCCCTATCAACATAGCTTCCGTCGCGGTCTCTCAACAGTCACACAGCTATTTTAACTAACGCATGACATATCACAAAATGTAGATTATAGGAAACAAACAGACGTAATTTTATTGGACTACTCAAAGGCTTTTGATTGCGTACCGCACAAGAAACTAATCGGGAAGCTTCAGTGTACAATAGGTGAAGGCCCTATTCTTAATTGGATAGATAACTTTCTGAATGACCACTTACAATTCGTGCATATGCATAACGAAAATTCCACTTGAGCATCTGTTACGTCGGGAGTGCCCCAGGGCAGTGTGTTGGGTCCTGTCTTATTTCTGCTGTATATGAATGATTAGCCTTCCAGATCGAATGTTAACATCCGGCTATTCGCTGATGATTGTATCTTGTACCGTGAAATTAATTCCGTTGATGATCACCATGTACTGAATAATGCACTCGAGTCTGTCTTTTGTCGGTGTGAGGAGGGGCAAATGACTCTCAATGCTAAGAAATCCGTTACGCTTATTGTAGCTAGAAAGAAAGCAATATCTGATTTCACGTACAGTATTAATGGCACACCACTTACTCGCGTATTTGAACATAAATATTTAGGCATCACTTTAACGCACAATCTTCGATGGGAAACCCATGTCAACAATATAACCTCAAGTGCACTAAAGCGGCTTTCCTTTTTGAGAAGACGCCTTCATCTGGCGCCCCCAAATACAAAGCTGCTGGCTTACAAGATGCCTGTCAGACCAATGTTATAATACGCCAATATTGTTTGGTTTCCGTACACAAAGGAACTAATTGCAAGAATCGAAGGGGTGCAGAGGAAGGCAGTAAGGTTCATTTATAATAAATTTAGGCAAACGGATTCTCCTACATAATTATTACACAAAGCTGGTCTGTCAACACTACAAAGTCGAACGAAAATAGAAAGACTAAAGTTTTTGTTTCAGTTAATTCATGGAGACATAAACATCGACGCGTCAAAACTAACCTCTTTCAGTTGATCTAGGTTAACACGTTACCGGCACTCTCAAGCACTTAATGAATACACTTTTCATTCAAACTGCTTTAAATATTCATATTTCCCGCAAACCATAAAAAATTGGAACCAACTTAGCCCTTCTGTTACGAACACTTCATCTTTGAATGTGTTCTTAGATATGGTAGAAGCAAAGGTACACGCTGCGGAGTTTTGTTTGAAAATTGTTGTTCTTTTTCTTTTCTTTTGCCCTCTTGTAATTCGTATACAGGCTCTGTATATTGATAACGTGATTTCATCATTGTACATTTTGTTTTTATAGTTGTTGTAATTCGTAGTTTTGCAGAGATTTGTACCCTCACCTTGCTCACTGCTACTACTGCTTCTCGTGTATCGATTGCTTATTGTTTTGCATGCTAGAAATGATTGCTCCGTGTTTCTTTTCTGTATCATATGTATGCCCTCCCTGCAATGATCTCCTTATGAGATCGGCAGTATTGTTAACTAAAATAAATAAATAAATAAATAAATATCCGGGCCTGGCGTCGATGATACGACGTCCTTGTTCTTGGATTGCGTTCCTGGTTGAAGTGACGGGTAATTCTTGGAGGCCGCCTCGGAATACGACGGCCTGATGGCGCAGGCGATGGTGGCATGCGGGTCACCACAACGGCGACACGGCAGCGAGCAGCCCTTCCCGTCGTGGCCATAAACGCCGCACCTTCCACAAAACGGAGCTGTGCAGTTCATGTGGAAGTGCCCACTGCCTCCACATCGATGGCACACTTGCTGGATCCTTTTATAGTCACAGGTCACTCGATGGCCTGCGACCTTGAGGTAGTTGGGCACCACCGGCGACGATGTCTTCATTTCCATCCGGACGAATCGCGTCCAGTGGTCACGGTTGGGCGCGATCCCATGAGTCCTCTGCTGACGTGCAGCACCTTCCCGTAGGGAGACAATGCTTGCGCGATGACCTTGCTGGAGTTGCGGCACGGCAGGAACAGAACGGTGACTTGAGTAACTTGGGGTCCTAAGGGCACGGCAGCAACGCGCTCTCCTCTGATGATGAGGTGGGACGCGTCGACGATTTCAGCCAGACCGGCTTCACTGTCAACGGTGACTTGGTGATTCCGGCCTCCAAATTTCTGTACACAGTAGACCTCTTCGATTTGTACTATTGAAGACGTCACGTCTACGACGTCTTCAGGACTAGTCCCCTCGGGGACGATTACGTCGAAGGCTAGCGCCGTCTTCGGGTGCTGGCTTGCCATTACGGGCGTCCGCCAGCCCAGGGATGCCCCGAGACGCTATCACAGACAACGAGGGAACACGAGCACGAGTACTCGTGTTTTAGTGGTGAAGCTCCTTAAAGCGGCACCCGTTCGTCCCTCGTCGTAGTACGTAACATGTCCTACGCTTTGAACTGCAAGGTGGTGCCGGTGGGATGTTTCGCCTGTGCGTTGTTGAACAATAAAAAACTCGCAGCGTGCGCGTTAACTAGAAGCTGAATTCTCCTGTCCCTCATCCCCATTAGCAGCCATTGGCATGTATATTGAGCACTATCTGACAAGAAAGGGATCGTTACGTTACACTCGCTGGGCGTAACCTACTCGGTTTTAGAAAGGTTTAGCGAGCGTTGGGCCGCAGTGCCTACAAATACAGTGAACTAGTATATATTATGAACTCGAGGTGGTTGAAGGTGTGAAGTAGACAAGAAGCGCAAGCCGCAAGAAGCTGTGCGTCTGCCACCTCTCGTTTAGTCCTTGGAATGTCGCCGGATGGCGGTGCTTCTATATGTGGAATATATGATGAAAAGATGCGAGATAGTGGTACTTGGAGTGTTGACTAAATGGACGAACGGACACACAGACAGATGCATGGACGGACGCAGCGATGGACGTGTGGACGCACGAACAGACGCATGCACGGACGGTCACACAGATGACTGACGGAAGCAAGAACGATTGGACGGACGGATACTTCGTCCCCACTCTTTATTATTCACCCCGTGCATACGCGGCCATTTTTTTTTGGTGCGTTAGTGATTTACAGTACTTGGTACTGTACTATGGGACAGCTGACAGCCGTCCCACGTGCTGAAAGTTCATCCGCACAATAAAACCATACTGTGTTTAGAAAAAATGTTTCACGATTTCGAGTACTTCGTACTCAACTATGGGAGTACTATGGGAGAGCTCTAGCTGTCTGAGCCGTCCCGCTAAGTACAGTTTTGTGTTTACATGGTAGCATACTGTTGGAGTAGAAGACGTGGGTACAGATTTAGAGTACTTGGTACTCTACTACGGGAGAGCCTAAAGCCATCCCAAGCGGACGAAGCAAAAGATATTGTTTACGCCTAGTGAGTTTGACCAACACCTTTTCTAGATGGTGTTGGTTTGACCAATCAGCCCATTTAGCTGCTCCGGTCGTTGAGTACTTCGTACTCAACTATGGGAGAGCACTGAGCCGTCCCGCTAAGTACAGTTTTGTGTTTACATGGTGGCATACTGTTGGAGTAGAAGAAGTGGGTAACGATTTAGAGTACTTAGTACTCTACTATGGGAGAGCGTAAAGCCGTATGCAAGCGGACGAAGCAATAGATACTGTTTAGAAAAAAGTGGTTTGCGATTTAGAGTACTTCGTACTCTACAATGGAGAGCTGAAAGCCGTCCCGGCTGACACATCTATACTTAACTGTTTGTGTTTAGAAAAGAATGTTTAACGATTTTGAGTACTTCGTACTCAACTATGGGAGAGCACTGAGCCGTCCCGCTAAGAAGAAAAATCAAAAACCAACTGTTTGGGCACTTGACCAAGCAGCCTATGCGGCTGCTTTAGTCGGACGGCTTCATCTAAGTTTCAGGTAGATGAACTTGTCACAAAGACAGGTTCGTGCCACTGGTTTCAGGGCACAAACTTTGATGTCCTGGTTACATGTCACAAATATTCCGACATCACTGTTATATTAAGCAAAACACTTCTGTCGTCAGCGACGACCCTTTAATCACAATATGCGTAATATTTACACTATCAGAGAAACATAAGTTACGCTTCCAACGGAAATGAGCCGGCTGATTGCCTTTCGCATCTGCAGGCGCGACGCGGTGCTAGAGTGTACCAGAGCTGTTGGGGTGCTGTCGAGAAAGCCCATATCTATCTATCTATCTATCTATCTATCTATCTATCTATCTATCTATCTATCTATCTATCTATCTATCTATCTATCTATCTATCTATCTATCTATCTATCTATCTATCTATCTATCTATCTATCTATCTATCTATCTAGTTGCCTACTATTTCTAGCTCTCCTGGCCGTTTCGATAATGGTATCGATACCAAACTTGGAATGGCATAACATGACTGTATGAAGAACATATTTACCTATTCATAGCATGAAAATCATGACAGGTATGTCACGAATGTCATGACTTACATTTCATGGTCCTGGAGCTCCCGCGGTGGTTTCGTTCACATGGCATGTTGTAAAAGTGGAATGGCATGGCATAATTGCATGGCGAACACAAGCGACAGACCCTAACATAAAAATCATGACACGCGTGTCATGTAACAACATGACTACATGCCACGCTCATGACACGCTCGCGGCCGTTTCGCTAGCGTCACATATAGCAAATTTGGTATTACAGAACGTGAATGGATGATGAAGGTATGCGAGTGGTGCAAACATGATAATCATGAGATGCGTGTCATGCAACAACATGACTACATGCCACGCTCATGATGTGCTGGTGGCTGTTTCACTAGCTTCACTTTTACCGAATTTGGTATTAGAGCACGTGAATGGATGACAAAGGTATGTGACTGGCGTAAACATGATAATCATGAGATGCGCGTCATGCAACAACATGACTACATGCCGCGCTCATGGTGCGCTGGTGGCTGTTTCACTAGCTTCACTTTTACCGAATTTGGTATTACAGCACGTGAATGGATGACAAAGGTATGTGACTGGCGTAAACATGATAATCATGAGATGCGTGTCATGCAACAACATGACTACATGCCACGCTCATGATGTGCTGGTGGCTGTTTCACTAGCTTCACTTTTACCGAATTTGGTATTACAGCACGTGAATGGATGACAAAGGTATGTGACTGGCGTAAACATGATAATCATGAGATGCGCGTCATGCAACAACATGACTACATGCCGCGCTCATGGTGCGCTGGTGGCTGTTTCACTAGCTTCACTTTTACCGAATTTGGTATTACAGCACGTGAATGGATGACAAAGGTATGTGACTGGCGTAAACATGATAATCATGAGATGCGTGTCATGCAACAACATGACTACATGCCACGCTCATGATGTGCTGGTGGCTGTTTCACTAGCTTCACTTTTACCGAATTTGGTATTAGAGCACGTGAATGGATGACAAAGGTATGTGACTGGCGTAAACATGATAATCATGAGATGCGTGTAATGCAACAACATGACTACATGCCACGCTCATGATGTGCTGGTGGCTGTTTCACTAGCTTCACTTTTACCGAATTTGGTATTACAGCACGTGAATGGATGACAAAGGTATGTGACTGGCGTAAACATGATAATCATGAGATGCGTGTCATGCAACAACATGACTACATGCCACGCTCATGATGTGCTGGTGGCTGTTTCACTAGCTTCACTTTTACCGAATTTGGTATTAGAGCACGTGAATGGATGACAAAGGTATGTGACTGGCGTAAACATGATAATCATGAGATGCGCGTCATGCAACAACATGACTACATGCCGCGCTCATGGTGCGCTGGTGGCTGTTTCACTAGCTTCACTTTTACCGAATTTGGTATTACAGCACGTGAATGGATGACAAAGGTATGTGACTGGCGTAAACATGATAATCATGAGATGCGTGTAATGCAACAACATGACTACATGCCACGCTCATGATGCGCTGGTGGCTGTTTCACTAGCTTCACTTTTACCGAATTTGGTATTAGAGCACGTGAATGGATGACGAAGGTATGTGACTGGCGTAAACATGATAATCATGAGATGCGTGTCATGCAACAACATGACTACATGCCACGCTGATGATGCGCTGGCGACCGTTTCACTTGCTTCACTTATACCAAATTTGGTATTAGAGTACGTGAATGGATGACGAAGGTATGATACTGGTGGAAACATGATAAAAATAAGATGCGTGTCATGTCACAACATGACTACATGCTGCGCTTATGATGCGCTCGTGGCCGTTTTGCTAGCTTCACATGTACCAAACTAAGTATTACGCGACGCTAACGGACGACATAGGTAAATGACACATTCAAACATGATAATCACGACATGCGTGCCATGTAACATGATTACATGCCGCCCTGATGCGCTCATGGCGGTTTCGCTAGCTTCACATATGCCAAATTTGGTAGTATACGTGACGATAATGGAGGACGAAGGTATGTGACTGGTGCAAACAAGATAATCTTGAGATGCGTGTCGCGTGAGAACATGACTACATGCCACAGTCAAGGCGCCAATAGATTTAGACGTGACGTGGTGCGCGTGCTCGCCGGCGTTCATTTCGTCGCGTCACGCCGGCGTTGCCACGCCAGGCGCCGGTCCTGCCGTATACTCGCAGGTACGCGCCGCGCTGCGTTGCTTTGACGCATGCGCGTTTCAGCGCGTCCGGCGTCGTTCCGTCACGAAAAGAGAGACGCAGTGTTGTCTGGGTAATGCATCGGCACGAAATGCACTATGTCGCATTTCGCACCGGTTGCCGTCGGGCCGCGCCGACGGACGCTGGTCGCGCCCATGGCGTCAGACTGTAGAGTGCTCGCGTTTTGCTAACGTAGCGTCGCTGTGCCCAGCGTGCGCACCCGTGAACGCTACATTGGAGTATGTTGGGTCTTTGATGGTGCGCTCACGGCCGTTTTGGTGGCTCCACACATGTGGCTCCACATATGACGAAATGTTTGACTGGTGCAAACATGATAATCCTGACACGCGTGTCATGTGAGAATATGACAAACGCTCATAGTAGTGGGCTCGCGGCCGTTTCGCTAGCGCCCCGCCGCGGTGGTCTAGTGGCTAAGGTACTCAGCTGCTGACCCGTAGGTCGCGGGTTCGAATCCCGGCTGCGGCGGCTGCATTTCTGATGGAGGCGGAAATGGTGTAGGCCTGTGTGCTCAGATTTTGGTGCACGTTAAAGAACCCCAGGTGGTCGAAATTTCTGGACCCCTCCACTACGGCCTCTCTCATAATCATATTGTGGTTTTGGGACGTTAACCCCCACATATCAATCAATGAATTGTGCGAAACTATAGGATTGGCTCTGTCATAGCCAACTCGCGGAGAGCAGCTGACGTAAGAACAGCACACTTGATACCGTGGAAAAACACTAGCCTTTATTTCTTACGCACTCATCTTTTATAGCAACCTGGTGCTGACGTAACACGATGCATATCACATATAACTAGTACACAACCTCGCTGCTACAATTAATAACCGTGGTCAAACTGACATGATTTTACTTGACTTATCTAAGGCTTTCGACTGTGTGTGTCATAGCAAATTAATCGCCAAAGTTGAAGATGTTTTTGGTATAGGAGAACTTTCTGGCTGGGTAAAATGCTTCTTAAATAACCGCTCGCAATTTGTAATTTACGAACATACGTTATCTAACACAGTCGCAGTTACATCCGGAGTCCCACAAGGGTCTGTCCTCGGACCATTGCTCTTCTTGCTCTATATTAACGATATCGCAGCTAACATCAAATGCAATATAAAGCTATTCGCAGATGACTGTGTCATTTACAAAGAAATTAGTCATTACAGTGATCATAATGAGCTGAATGATTCTCTAGCTGATATAGCTAATTGGTGCTCTAGTTGGCAGATGACACTCAACGTACAAAAGTCTGCGATCATGACTGTGACCAGGAAAGCACTACCATCCACCTTCACATACGTAATTAATAGCACCCCCTTAATAGGGTTGATGAACATAAATATCTAGGCGTCACAATAACATCGGATCTCAAGTGGGACAAGCATATAAGTAAAATAATCTCAAAGGCGCTACGGAAGCTATTTTTCTTAAAAAGAAGCCTAGCACACGCAACAACGGCAACGAAGCTGCTAGCCTACACATCATTTGTAAGGCCTGTTCTAGAATACGCTAACACAGTCTGGTTTCCGCATACAGTGACTAACGTAAAAAAACTTGAATCAATACAAAGAAAAGCGGTGAGGTTCATTCATAATAAATATAAACGCACAGACTCGCCCACGCATCTTTTAATGAAATCCGGTTTGCAAAAGCTATCCACAAGAGCGAAACACGCTCGCCTAAAATTCTTATTTCAGTTACTGAAAAATAACTATCGAATAGATATTTCTAAGTATATTTCGTTTTCCCAGGCTCGACCTACACGTAATAAGCATGCGCACACATTGACAGAATATGCATGTAAAAATGACACGTTTAAGTATTCTTTTTTTCCGCTCGCAATATCAGAATGGAATCAACTTGACGCTACTATCACCAACATCGAATCACTATCGGAATTTATGGCACAAATAGAAAAAAATGTGTTTGCGTAAGAGGACCTATGTATGCAAAGTCACCAACATAGATTTCTTCATTTCATCTTCTAGAAACTTTCCCATTTACGTCAACTTATTGCTCAATGCCAGAAATGTAATCTTATTTACCCTAGTCTTATTCCAGCCCCCACCGACACCTGTACTATTATTATTTTCTTTGGTCACTTTTTGCGAAGCCTCATGTTCCTTCTTTTTGCTTTTTTGTCATTTCCCTTGAACCTAGCATGTGTTAGGCGTTTTTGTGTAAATTCCACTGAGTATGCTGTTCCTTAACCAGCATTTTGTTTGCCTTACTGTATGCTGTATATATCGTGCTTCTTGTTTTTTTTTTTTTTTTTTTTTTAACCCACATATGCTGTAATTACGCTACAAATGTTAGTGTATGTTTTAACTCACTTGTTTTGCTTTGATTTTTTTTTTCTCCCTCTATTTTTATTGCCTGTACTGAAAATCATTGTATTGCCCAACTGCCACGCTCTCGAATGAGAGTAGCAGTATTGAAAATAAATAAATAAATAAATAAATAAATAAAAATATCACACATCACATATCAGCACGTGTTGCGGTGGCTATTATGTTACACTCCTCCCCACCAACAAACAAAACAACGATAGTTTAGCGGCCTTCGTGGTCAGAAACGCACAACTGGTTTTTTTGTCCTCGTGCTTCTTCGCAGCATTGGCGTACTGTCATGGCTAGTAGGCACAACCAGATCGCGTGTTGCGGTCCCACTTTCGCTGCATGATTCAGGACACGGCTCAGCAACTGGACTCGATTGCTCCGACTCACACTTCCTGGGTAGCGGAACTAGTTTCTCAGCCGGTTGCACACCCGCTCGTTCCGACACGCACTCCGCGGTTGACGTAGCTTGTTGCACAGGCGGTAACACTGGCGTCGGTGAAGAAGTCTGTCGCTCAGACGGCAGTCCAGGAGGCGCACTAACTGGGGCGAAGTTCGGCCGCAGGTGTTCTTGATGGCGCCGCCAACACCTACCGTCTGACAAAACGACATCAGCGATGTTATCGGTGGCTCTGTCAGTCACTCTTGCGGGCATCCAGGTTGGCCCCGAACGGAAATTCCGTGCGTAGATGTAGTCTCCGGGTCTTGCGGGTGGTGTGGTTCGAGCTCCACCATCATGGACAATCTTCTGCTTGAGCTGCTTCAGCAAGACCGTAGCTTTCATGTCTGGATGCAACAACGTTAGAGCAGTTTTTAACTTACGGCCCATGATCAGCTCCGCTGGTGAGCACCCGGTAGTTTCGTGGGGAGTAATCCTGTAATTGAAAAGAATACGGGCAAGTTGGCATGAAACATTCCCTCCAGCCGATTTCTTTAGCTTTGACTTGATGCACTGAACTGCCCGTTCTGCAGCCCCCTTTTGACACTGGATGGTATGGGGGTGTCAATACTTGTTTGATGCCATTTCGATGCAGGAACAGTTTGAATTCCTCGCTCACGAACGCTGGTCCGTTGTCGGACACCACTACGTCTGGCAATCCGTGAGTAGCAAACATAACCCTCAGGCATGGGATAGTTGCCTCTGCCGATGGTGTAGATATAGGAACGGCCTCTATCCACTTTGAAAATGCATCGATAACGATCAGCAAGTAGCGGTTCTTCAAAGGTCCAGCAAAGTCAATATGAAGGCGAGACCATGGTCTGTCCGGAAACGGCCATGGCGTCATCGCTACCGGCCGCGCAACCCTCTGGTGTTCTTGGCAGATCTGACACTGGCGAACTGCAGCGGTAATGTCCTCGTCCAACGAAGACCACCAGACGTGACTCCTGGCGATAGCTTTCATCTTGGTCATTCCAGGGTGCCCCTCATGAAGGAGTCGCAACACTTCTTGCTGTAATGCACTTGGGATGACCACTCGCGATCCGAGAAGTATACAGTCTTCTTGCACGCTCATCTGAAGTTTTCGATCTGCGTAGAACCTGAACTCGGGGTCACGTAGCTCAGCTCCAGACCATAAAGCCTCTCGTAGCTTCGCTAAGGTTGGGTCCTTGGAAGTAGCTTCCGCGACTACAGTCGACCGTAGCACCCGAGGATAAGCAGCCTCCAGCATGAAAACTTCCGCTGGCCTTTCCACAGGTTGAGCGTACCCTGGTAGTGGTAGGCGACTCAAACCATCCGCGTTGGCAATGCTTGCTCCCGGCCGGTACATGAGCTTGTAGTTATACGCACCAAACATCAGAGCCCAACGCATGATACGCGGTGAACACATCTCAGGCACGCGCTTGTCGGGAGAAAGCAAGCCCAGTAATGGTTTATGGTCCGTAATAGCCTCGAACTCGCGTCCCCAGAGGTATTGTCGGAACTTGGTTACGCCAAACATGAGCGCAAGAGCCTCCTTGTCGATGTGACTGTAATTTCGCTCGGCTGGCACGAGACTTCGTGATGTAAATGCGATTGGTCGTTCAGCCCCCGAGTCTTCTCTATGGGCCAGAACGGCGCCAACGCCGTACAGTGACGCATCGCATACGAAAACCACGGGTTTCTTGGGGTCATAATGCGCCAGCACTGCTGCTAAAACAAGGAGCTCCTTGCTCCTTTGGAAAGCACGTTCATGATCCTCACGCCACTCCCACGTCACCTTGGCCACAAGCAGCTCGTTCAAGGGATGCAACACACTAGACAGCCCCGGCAGAAACTTGCGGTAGAAGTTGACTAGACCTAGATAACTCCGTAATGTCTTGACATCTTCGGGTCTAGGCGCCTTCAGCACAGCCTCTACCTTTTCAGGGTTGGGTTGACACCCCGCAGCCGTGACAACGTGACCCAGGTATTCAACTTGTCGTTCCAGGAAGGTACACTTGTCAAGCTTCAATTTTAGCCCAGCTTGCTTCAGTCGGCTTAGGACTAGGCCCAGGTTTGTTAGATGGTCCTGGTCGTCGCGTCCAGTCACAAGAACATCGTCGAAGTACACCACAACGTGTCTGAGCCTTTGTAGCAGGTTTTCCATCTCCCGCTGGAAAATTGAAGGAGCAGATGTGACGCCAAAAGGCAAACGCGTGTATTGGTACAGTCCTTTTGGTGTGTTGATTGTCACCAGCTTGCGGGATGCCTCGTCCAGTTCAACTTGCAAATACGCATCCTTCAAGTCCAATTTGCTGAACTTCTCGCCACCGCTAAGACGGCAAAACAGGTTTTCAACGCGTGGTATCGGGTATTTTTCAGGCACTGTCATGGGATTAACAGTGACCTTGAAGTCGCCACATATCCGAATCTGGCCACTCCGCTTCAAGATAGGCACAATAGGCGCAGCCCATTCCGAAGTCTTAACTGGACGAACTCGTTCCATGCGCATCAGTTCCTCGTTGACGCGGTCGATCATTGCGAACGGAACAGGGCGAGCCTTGAAGAACCGCGGCTTCGCGTTGTCTTCAATGGTTATTTTCGCGGACACTCCCTTGAATGTTCCCAAGGCGTCGTCGAAAACACTCGCATACTCAGCGACGAGTCCCTCAACCGACGTGATAGCCTTAACGTCCATCACACTGCGCAGCTCGATTCCGAGGCCTTTTATCCAGCCACGCCCCATAAGGGACGGGCAGCGTCCTGGGACGACGTGCAACACGTCCCGGCACTCATGGTTTCCCAGTCGTACAGTCGCAGGCAGGCTGCCTTGCACCGCGGACAGCTCACTGGTGTAACCTTTCAGCATGACGCTTGACGGTTCCAGACGACAAGACGGAAATATGCGGCGAAAGGTCTCTTCCGACACGACAGACACACTTGCTCCCGTGTCAATTTCCATAATGAGTGAAGTTCCATCACGGACACCTCAACCCGGTACGGGCTACCGTCGTGATCCGGTGCGCGCACTTGCCACGTTTCGTAGACTTGCGGTGCCGGTGTCTCAGAACGGCTTTCTTCGTCGTCTACGGTATGGATTGACTGATGCTTCCGGGACAAAAACGCTGAACCACCTGCGCTCGTAACTGTAACTGCCTTACCCTTGCATACTCGCGCCAGGTGCCCCTTGCTTCGACACTTGTGACAGACGCTACTTGCATGTCGACACTGCGTCGCCAGATGCTCGCCTCCGCAGCGGAAACATGAAACTGGTTTATGCTTCTGCTTTCCTGTATCACGTGACACGGCATTCGTCGGCGCAACAGTCATTGGCATGGCTGTTGACAGCGCGCGAGAATGTTTGTTCGCCGCTTCCATCGCGATAACTGTCTTCTTTGCGGTATCCAGGGTCAAATCTGGTGACTCCAACAGTCGTCGCTGCATTGTCTCGTCGTTGATGCCGGCCACGATGCGGTCACGAAGCATTCTGTCTCGAAACGAGCCGAAAGCACAATCGTCAGCAAGTTTGTTCAGGCTAGCGAAGAAATCCCCAGCCGTTTCACCGGAATGACGTATTCTTGAATTAAACTTGAACGTTGCAACCACTTCCGATGGTCTCGGCGAAAAATGCTTCTTCAGCACGTCAAGGATCGTGGACAGGCTTGTTTCTGACGGCTTCGACGGTGACAGCAGGTTCCGCAGTAATGAATACGTGGCCGGTCCCAAACAGGTGAGAAGTACTGCTCGCTTTTTTTCATCTTCGACGTCGTTGGCTATGAAAAATTGTTCTACCCACTATTGATACTCATCCCAGCTGGTTGTTCCCACGTCGAACGGCTCAAGCTTGCCGACACCAGGCATTCTACACACGGTAGAGAACACAGCCTTACAGGGAAGTTCCAGGCGGCACCAGCAGATCACACTTTCATCCTCGTCGCCACTGTCATAGCCAACTCGCGGAGAGCAGCTGACGGAAGAACAGCACACTTGATACCATGGAAAAACACTAGCCTTTATTTCCTACGCACTCATCTTTTATAGCAACCTGGTGCTGACGTAACACGATGCATATCACATATCACACATCACATATCAGCACGTGTTGCGGTGGCTATTATGTTACAGGCTCCTTACGATGGAACCGGAACAGCGTAGAAAGAGCATGTCGCTAACATTGACCTATACAAAAAAAAAAAAAAAAACGAAGGAAGCGTACGTAGCCGAGACCCATGTTTCGCGAGACGGCGGTCCGACAGGGAAGAAATATATGGCGACTTCGCGGGGGACACTGTATACGTGATGCGGTAAATAAAAGTGCTTACACAAAACGAAGGGACCGCGAGTATATCGTGACTGCATTCTTTCTTTTGTTTAGGGTTCCTTTGAATTTGTTGTTTGTGCTACATACCATGGCGATTGTGAAAGCTTTTGCGTTCTGCTCGTCGTCATGCGCGGCATGCCCAAGTGTTTTGATAATAAGCTCCTAAACCGAAGCCCACTGTATATGGTGGGGCGATTTACGCGTCGATCGAGCATCGATGGTTTCTAAGGCAAAAGCCTTATAGGTGCCTCAACAAACACGGAAACTGACGGTCGGTGGCGTTTGCGTTTCATTATACGTCGTGATGCAACAAGAATAATAGCACAGCTTTGAAGTCGCGCAAGGCTGGATCACAGCAGAGCTGTTTGTCACCTGGCTGGTCTTGGCTTGGCCAGGCCAGGCCTTCACCCTCTCATCTCTCTCTTTGCCACTGGGTTTAAGGATATCGCAGTTTAGATCAAGAAGATGAAATGGACATGGGCCGGGCATGTAGCGCGTAGACAGGATAACCGCTGGTCGTTAAGGGTAACTAACTGGATTCCCAGAGAAGGCAAGCGGGCTAGGGGGAGACAGAAGGTTAGGTGGGCAGATGGGATTAAGAAGTTCGCGGGTATAAATTGGCAGCAGCAAGCACAGGACCGGGTTAACTGGCGGAACATGGGAGAGGCCTTTGTCCTGCAGTGGACGTAGTCAGGCTGATGATGATGATGATGATGATGACTGTGGTATACTAATACTGTTAATACTATACTGCAGTACACCATACGAAACATGACTGTGCTCACCGTTTAGGTGGAGGTTTGTCTAGAGGCATTAAAAACTCACCTGGGACTAAAAATAATAATAAAGAGAGGAAGCATAGCCATGTCAATGTAGCATACGCTGTACGATACCGTGACCCTCGGGTTAGCAGTCGAATGTCATAACCCCTAAACCACCGCGGCTGGGCCCCTGCTAATTATTTTTCATTTATTTATGTGCTTTCAAAAATTTTTTATATCTAAATGTTGATGATGATTTTTGAAAGCAGCACATCCTTAGTGCGCAGAGAACGTTTCAGAAGGAAGATAGAGCAGAAAGATAGGACAGAGCGCTCAAACCAGCCCAAGTAGGCACTCTTTAGCGATGATGAAGTTTTGGTCAATGAATACCTCAAGTTGGGGAGAAAAAAATAAATTCCCTGACGTGGCGAGTTACCGCAACTTTTTCGTCGTCGTGTTACTGGACCAGACGAACTTTCGTCGAACTCTCGACGACAGCTATAAATTTCATGCCCGACTAATTATGTTGTCTTTCTAACAACGACGGCGTTTTAGGCACTTCTGCGATTACAAGCCTTAAAAATTCAATCTAGGAAACGTGCTGGAAGCTTGTGCTTGACATTTCATAAGCTCTCACAATTAAAAAATAAGTACTGTGCGAAATCGTGCCTTCACGGACGTGTATGTGTGTGCGTGTTTTTTTTGTATTTTTTAAGGTGTCGCTTTCAACATGGTGTGTTTCACAGGCAGACATTGAAATATGGTTTCCCGACGACTTTCCGCTTCCGTAATGACGTATGGCGATGCGTGCCTTCGTATGAGCGGTTGCTTTCGAGTGATATTTCTCTTTTTAACATTAAAGCGTGACCCGCGCCTGCCTCCCGATTTCTTATTCGAAATCTGAGAACGGTGCGATAACTACCCCAGCGCGACCATTTTCCACGTCGGCTTCTTATCCCGTAATCAATCAAGCTCGCACGGGCGACAGCTTCACGGAGTATATGCAAAGTGTGGAACTGTAAAAAAAAGCAAAAACAAAAACAGCTACTTCCGAACGGGAGTCTAGCTTGATAATCGTGAATAGTCCTCATAAAGCAAAATGTTTACGTGCGACGGGATCAAGCAAGGAAGCGGGCAAACGGATTGACGTCTGTATAGCTTGTCACGCTAAAACTTAGGCAGGGGTTTATCCAGAGTTTCGATTGGGGAGGGTCGGTACAAAAACGCAGTGGGGGTGTGAATGAGTTCGTATCAGTGAGGCGGTGGTGGTAGTTGTTAGAAGAGGGGAAAAGGCACCTAATTTCTGCAGCCCGGTCGGGAGCACGGTGCAGTGCATCTGCGAGGTTGGAGGAGTGTAGGTTACTTTTGGATAACTATTTGGGGGTTGGAAAGAAGGGATGTCGCGATGTTCCTGGAGGAGCGCTGTTGTGGGCGAGAAAAAAGGTGCGTATATATGGTATGCATGGAAGTAAGATACTGCGCTCTACCAATGCCACCTAGATAATTTATTCTCCTGAGTGGCATTGGTGCAGGTCGTCGACCGTCGATAGTGTAAAGCGGTGAAGCGCGTCGGCATTTATACATGTGCCGTCGAACATTTCAGTGTTACCGATAGCGGCCAGTTCTAAAAGAAACTGTTTTGTTCGCTTTGTGCGCATAATCGCAGTTTGCGGAAGGCATGCACTTATATAGTGTAATGAGGCGACAACAAAACTGGAGGAATGAGTGTGGCAGTGCGAAGATGAATGCACAAAAGTAAACTGTTATGAATCGTAGCTCCATACCGGTGTGACGGCGTCACCTTTAATCGCGATCTGACCCTTTCCTGGACGGAATTTCTCGATCGTGATTGGCTGCTGCGTTCAAGACGCAGATGGGAGCCGATCACTGATGAGACACTCGATCGCCATCTGGCTCAATTGCAATCAGGGGCGCACTGTGTGGCTGTGGCACAGCCAGAAATGTTTTTTCGGGAGGTGTTATACTCCTCCCATGATCGCATGGACCAGAAATAAGAAGACCGAAAGCAAGGGGAGGTGGCGTATACTAGTACTCGCAAAATTTCGGGGATGTTCTGACACCAAACCGCCCCTGATCCACCCTCCCCGGGCTACGCCCCTGCCCTGCGACACCGTCGCCTGATTAGAAGCAAATTCGACCCGCTTGTGTTGTCAGTGTTGTCAGAGGGTTTTTTTTTTTTTTACAGAAACCTGCATCGTCATTCTGTTCTCGCGCTATAACTATCGTCATGTCATACCAACTAGCCCAAGCTGCCACACTTCTAAGTCACATCGCACGTTTTTTTTTTTTTTTCTCCCGACTCAAAACTGGCCTGCCACTCGCAGTAAACCTACTACATTTCGCATTATCAGAAAAAAAAAAAGAGAGAGAGAGAAAGACACAATACGCGGTTGTTCTGCTTCTAAGACCAGGCGCCCGGAAAAACACCGAATCGGAGAAGGTGACAGCGAAGCAAAACGAAAACCCGAAGTGTGGGCCAAAGCCAAATAAATAGACAGAACGAATGTGAGAGAGGTGCGAGTGAATGAAAACCGCAGGCAGCCACTTTATGATGGAGAGAGGAGGAAAGGTATAAGCTCGCTTTCCCCTACCCTCGTGGCTGCTACGGCGTTGCTCTCCTTATCCATCACTTCTTGTATTTCCTAAGAATCGACGAGGGAAAGGGGGAAAGTGGAGGTATGGTTGCGCGGCCTGGGCACATGCTGTGCAGGAATGGGGTCTTCGGAGGTCGGGGGGAGGTGGTGAAAGTACTGTGGCTTATATATATTTACGGACAGACGGGGGGCAGTTGTACCTCTTGTGGAGGCGACTGCATGTGCCCCTCCGCAACCCCTCCTCCCCAACTCCTGTTTCTCTTTCCACCTTCGAACGATCTGTCGGATGATAGGTGAGATGAGGCGAGGGGAAGTTGTGCGCCTTCTCTCTCCCTCCCTTGCCCATGAAGAAGAAGTAAAAAAAATTGCGTGCTCCTCCGCTCCGAAGATGGGGTAAAGGTGGGGGGGGGGGGGGGGCGGATTTGCCTCTCTCCTAATACTACGTGCTTCTCCGCAATAATCTCTCTTGCTCCTCCTTCTTGAATCATCTGTCGCAGTGGAGAGAGAAAGCGTAGCCTTGGCATTGCGCGGCGCCCGTTGTCCCTTAAATCTTACACACCCTCACACCTCGGCTACCCTCCTCACCCAAACGCCATATGCACCTCGTAGAGTGAGAACACGTCGTCCAATGACATTCCGCCGACGTCGCCGCGGGGTCTATACTGAGTCTCCAAGTGTGAGGGGGCGAATCTAAAACACAACAGAAGCAGCCGCTTCCTCCGTGCAGCCGCCGCTGGCTTGAAGTCCGCAACTGAGTTGTCGTCAGACGACGCACAACGAACGCGTTTGCCACATGTGCTGCAAGTGCCGCGACGTGCGGGCTCTCAGTGCGCACTTCTTTTTGAACGTCGTTCGCTGTTCGCCACCCTGTCACAGTTTCTGCAAATGAACGTCACCTGTCGCTGTACCTAAACTCCTGGCAGAACGCCCAGAAGAAGCAGTTCGTTGTTGCAGCGCTTTTTTTCCGAGTCTACCGCGGCGGAAATGCGTTCGCGAGCGTGTGCTTTGCTATTTTGACGTGTGCGACGTTAAGTCCAACTTGAGAGACACTCTGTTAGTACTGTGCTTTCAAAACCATTTCGACATTGGAGGATATGATGGCCGAACTGCGGCGCGTGTGCTTCACTATTTTGACGTGTGCGACGTGAAGTCCAACTTGAGGCGCATTGTGTCAGAAGTCATCTTTATCTCGACATCGGTGGAAATGAGTTCTGTCGGAGACGGATGTCAGCCCTGCTGTTGCTGCTGCGACGCGGGACGCGAACTCGGCTACCGCTTCGCGTCGCAATAACGGTGTGCCTCGCCGAAGAATGTACAGCTACGGTACAGCAGCGACAACGGCGACAACGAGCAGCAGACGACGGAACACACGGATCTGGAAATGGATTAAGCGCCGTCTGCTTTCCGTGGCCTTGGGTATGGCGTTGTTTATAATTTCTACACCTTGACGTAGGAAAGCGTGCGTGATTTGTTTATTGCCGACGCTGTTAAGATTAGTCTATAAACGAACGAGTAAGGGGTACAAAGAAAAAAAACGGTAGGTGTTTTGAAGGTCACCCTGAAGCACGTGGCACACGTGACGGTCACGTAGATTACATGCTGTCTGACGTCATTTGGCCACTGAAGAGCGTTCTACACTGCTACCATGGCTGCGAGCGTATATGGCTGGCTAACGCTGCCTTGATTGCACAAACATCATTACCTAATAACGCAGATTGGAAAGCGATCGCCACTGTATAGCTCAATTGGTAGAGCATCGAACGCGTCATGCAAAGGCGTGTAGTAGGTTCGGTGGATAGCAAGTTCGTTCGTGATCCACATTAATTGTTCTACATTGACGTAATAACTGTTGTACTATAGTTGAAACATTCGAGCAATATCCCCTATACCTCCCTTAGTGTGTTGGTCTTCATTAGGTTGTATCTAATAAAAAGAAACAGGCACACGATCAATGTCCCCCTTTTTGTGAACTGAAAATTTGCGGAATAAGTGGGTGTTTTAGTTGTTACAACTTTGTAGTTCGCGAATAGAGATAAACTAAAATTGCCCCGCCGCGGTGGTCTAGTGGCTAAGGTACTCGGCTGCTGACCCGCAGGGCGCGGGTTCGAATCCCGGCTGCGGCGGCTGCATTTCCGATGGAGGCGGAAATGTTGTAGGCCCGTGTGCTCAGATTTGGGTGCACGTTAAAGAACCCCAGGTGGTCAAAATTTCCGGAGCCCTCCACTACGGCGTCTCTCATAATCATATCGTGGTTTTGGGACGTTAAACCCCAGAAATCAATCAATCAATAAACTAAAATTTATATTGCGTCCTCTTCATTGTGCGGGAGCTATAGGTGATCGCCTGCATCAATTGGTTCTGTTAATCTATAGTAGTAGGAAACGGAAACTACAGCAAAGCGACTGGCACCGCAATATAACGTCTCCCTTCGGTGTGGATTACACCAATTACTGGGTCGCCTTAGCCACCGGCCACATTACGCCCGAGCGCCGTTTGCGCCAATCAATCTTGGAGCGTTGCGCCACGACGCCGCAACAACATCGACATCAGTGTGGATTTCCTGTGGGAAAGTGTTCGTTCGGGCTTGCCTTTCCGCAATCCGACGGATGCGCGTGACAATTAGTATGGTGCATGCGCGAGACAGGCCGATTGAATCTTGTAAGAAAGTTGTTGGCCGAAGAAGTCCCTTCTATACCCCGCGACAACTTTCTGTGGCAGCACAGCCAAGGCTACGGAGCCGAAGCACGCTTGTCTTACTGCGCCACAGCATGTAGTCCCTCAACGAAAACGTTTGTATACTGTTCTGGGTAACTAAGATTTTGCCATTCGTCACTTACATTTTTCGCGGATTTATTTTTTAATTAGTGAATAAAAACGTTGCGCAGTAGAAAAAATTTCGTTTCACGCTCTCTCGGGTTTTTTGGGGGTTTTTTGGCTTCCGTCGACTCGCGTTTCCTGCGACTCGCGTTTCCTGCAGCGAAACACGAGCAAACGCGAGCCGAAACGCGAGCAAACGCGAGAAATCGAAACCGAAACACCCGTCGAAGCGGTCGGACTACTTGGCGCAGTAGCACATGTGCATAGGCTCCGCCCACGTAGCCTTGGCCGTGCTGCCACAGAAAGTTGTCGCCGGGTGTAGCTCGATGGATGGATGGATGCTATGAGCGTCCCCTTTATAACGGGGTGGTGACAAGTATGCCACCAGGCTCGACAAAAAAAAAAAAACCTTTTTTTCTTTTTATGTTGGCCTAATGCCTCTACTTCGATAAATTCTATCTTGATGGAAAAAAAGGTAAATTTTCAGCTTAAGTTCTCTGCCATTTACGGCACACTGTCCATATTTTATTTTTCCAATATTTATTTTTGTCCTTTCTCTCTAATTTTCTGCCACCAATACTCTAACCGTCTCTTACTTATTTCAATCGCGGGTGTGTTCAGCTTTCCATTGTTGTCCCTAAAACCCAAGGCTTCCTGTAGGCTCGTGCCCAAACGTACACCTGGGTGGATATCTCCACATTCAATCAGAACATGCTCCGCCGTTTCCTTATCTTTCCCGCAGCATGTGCATTGCTCTTCTTTACTGAATCTTGCTTTATAACTACGCGTTCTAAGGCAACCCGATCTCGCTTCAAACAGTAAAGCGCTTCCCCTTGAATTATCGTAAAATGCCTCCCTCCTTATTTCATTTTTGCCCTTTCGGTAGTTACTCAAAGCCGGTTTTTTCTCCATAGCTGCCATCCAGTAAATCCTCTCCGCCTCCCTGACTTTTCCCTTAACGCTCTTTGTTGACATACGGCTTACAATACCAGCCGTATACTTACTAGTGAGTCTTCTAGTTCTTTTTCTCCACTGTGTGTCCACGCTCTTCCTATACAAATAACGGAACACCTTCTCTGCCCATCTACTCTCCTTCATATTTCTTAGCCTTTCTTCGAACCTTATTTTGCTCTGCGCTTCCCTCGCCTCAAAACCTGCCCACCCCATATCGCCCTTTACAGCCTCGTTTGTCGGCGGCGATAAACGCAGCGCCTCTGCCGGCCGCGTCGCACGTAACACAGTCGAACGAAATCGTGTGCGATTGCGTGCTGTGAATGTCAGAGCGCTCACCGCGAAATACGGAAACACATAATGTCTCTCCGTACTTCGCGAGCATCTTGTAGTAAGCAGAAAGACACTAGATACAGAGCAATAAAGGAAATAAGTGTAAATTCAAGGAATTGTTTTTTTTCTTTGTTAGACACAATATTAATGAAAACTAACAGACAAATGATTCCAAGATAAGTACAGCGGATGCTATCGGAAGTAATATTAATGGAAATGGGAAGAAAGAACAGTGGACGAAAAGATTACTTGTCACCACAGCGTCGCTCATAATCATATGGTGGTTTTGGGACGTTAAACCCCACATATCAATCAATCAACCTGCATAATCCGAACCGGCGACCTTCGAATAACGCGTCTGATGTTCTATAAAATGGACGAGCGAGGATGACCGCCGCCGTAGCATAGGTATATATATATATATATATATATATATATATATATATATATATATATATATATATATATATATATATATATATATATATATATATATATAATGTGCGTGTGTGGGAGCACCACCCGGAAGCACGCAAGACTGATTTGCATGGGCAGCAACTCACAACCAATCAACACCACGATTGCACACTGGCCTGTTTTCCTTCTTCCGTCCGATTTTGGTTGGCCGTAATAGAATTATACGCATCTGCCGACACAATTACGAATGGGCCAGCAGGCGACCGCCGAGAGTGTACTCTGTTGTTGAGCCTTTTACTGAGATTAGGCATCGAGCACAGGGCCATCTGCAGCGTTAGACAAGGCTGCCTGATGGCCGCGTTACTACTGGGCCATGCAGACAAAAAGACACGATATAGACAGCAAATGTGTTTTTTTTTTTAGGGGGGTGGGGGTGGTTTTATGTTTGACTGCCTAGAGTACGCTGTGAAGCGACATGACATGCTTAATGTAAAGTTTATTGATATGCAGTAAAAAAATAATAATAAGGGAGCTTCGTACTAGTGTTGCCGAGCCTGACGGAAATTTACAGATGGGATTTATAGAGACGCACGCGGGGGGGGGGGGGTGCTGCATCTTTTCTCTCCATCTCTTTATTAAATGCGAATCATTTCTTAGCGAACTTCGGCCACTTTGAGCGTATCTATCTATCTATCTATCTATCTATCTATCTATCTATCTATCTATCTATCTATCTATCTATCTATCTATCTATCTATCTATCTATCCATCTATCTATCTATCTATCTATCTATCTATCTATCTATCTATCTATCCGCTTATGTTTGGGTGCTCTCGTGGTCACCCCCCCCCTTGACATGGCGTGAACCAAAATTAGCATGGGAGAGTAAAATGGTTTGACAAATATGACGCGCTGGTCAAGACATGAATAATGTCACAATCCCGTCACGTACGTCATCAAACATTTGCAGCCAGACAGTGGCACATACGCACGGGCTTGTATGTGCTGCTGGTATGTGCCACAGGTGATTGACACTTATTATCTACTCAAGAACGACGAGAACACACATGGGCAATTTTAACGCGTGAGCGTTAAGCGAGACCCGACAAAAGTAGCGTCGACCCTACGAAGGCATCGAATAAATGTCAGTGTTAAGAAAGACCTCACATAGGTAGCGTTGACCCCCGACGATTGCACATTATAAATTTCAGGTTCCCAGCAGGAATCGAACCTAAGCATTCTACGTGGCAGTCAAGCATTCTACCTCAGAGCTACGCCAGGTCTCGGAAGTACTTTTCAAATAGACGCTAATCTTCGTGAAACGTTAATATTGGTTGCAGTGCTGCCTACCCAAAGGAGTACATATGTACTCCTTTGATACAGCCATCACGTCGTGTTAGCCTCAATTGTTTAGGTGTCATGCACTGAAGTTGATTTATGTAGCAGTTTCCAGGGCGAGCATCTTCACAAGCACGAGCACTTCATATCAGCTTCTGGTGTTGCTAATACGCATGTTCCAGTTGACATCATTGTGCAAGTGCAAAAACTGGTTCTATAAACGTCTGCAACTCTTCAACATATGTCTGTGCGTGCAACGTTTGTAGATATATTTAGCGTCATTTAATGACGTTTCGCTCAATAAAAAAAATTTCAACACAGTCACCTTCCCTCCGCATGCTTCGCATAACGTCGATTCCAAGGCACGTAAAATCTGCCGATTTTTTTTTCTTTGCCTTTGTTTGTTGTCTCTCTTTGTGTAAATTTACTTATACATATCTGTTCTTCCTTCTTTTTTACAACTTCCTCTTTCTCTATTTCTTATTTCACATTTCTCTCTTCTCTCTTTCTTTCCGTCGCCTTCCTTCTCCTTCTCTCTGTACTTGTTCTCTCTCGCCCATCAGAGTAGTTGCATCGCACTGCGGACAAATCAGCGCGCGTGGTCGGGGAGCCGAGCAGACTGTAAACATGTGGGCGTACGAGTTCTTGAGGATCTTAGTATTCCGTCAGTTTTGCGATGGCTTGCGGTCACCAGGCACATGCCCGGTTTGCTGCCCCACGCTGGGGGAGAGGGAAAGGGGAGTATACATATGAGAGAGAGAGAAAGAAAGAGAAAGAGCTAGAGGGAAAGTATATATATATATATATATATATATATATATATATATATATATATATATATATATATATACAGAGAGAGAGAGAGAGAGAGAGAGAGAGACTACGGACCTATGTGAACGCCTTTGACTTTTGCACAGCACCACCGCTGCATACGCGTGAGCCTATGTACCAACTTGAGGGCAACATCGTTAGTTAAAGATACGTTAATTAAACAAGGTGATTGAGAGAAAAACACGGCGTTAACCCACAACGATACTTAATCGTGTGTGTCGAGGTGTCGTTATAACGTAAGAACATTATTAAGACTGAGCAGCCAAGAAGCTGAAGTATCACCGCAAACATCAGTAAGTGTGAAATGACATGCGAAAACGGGATAACAGAATGAAGCACACGTAATAGATGACGGATGCACTATAGTCCTGAACAGACAGCGTAAGGAAAAAGCTAGTGAAGCTCGGTACATCAAATATCAATCAATCAATCAATCGATCATATCATTTACTACCTCAAGAAGTATTGATATGTGGGGTTTAACGTCCCAAAACCACCATATGATTATGAGAAACGCCGTAGTGGAGGGCTCCGGAAATTTCGACAACCTGGGGTTCTTTAACGTGCGCCCAAATCTGAGAACACGGGCCTACAACATTTCCGCCTCCATCGAAAATGCAGCCGCCGCAGCCGGGATTCGATCCCGCGACCAGCAGCCGAGTACCTTAGCCACTAGACCACTGCGGCGGGGCCACCTCAAGAAGTAGAGGGCACGGGATGAAATAGCTCTTGTGAGCTTGACAAAGCTTCTTAGCCGATTACAGTTCAGCAAGCACTGACGGCATACAAAAACTGGGAAAAAAGAATAAATTATTGTTGCACATGATCACCGAAAAAACACAACTACAACACTGATTCTATCGACGAACGCCGATTAGACGTCTTCGCGTGCTCAGATACGCACCAACTGACCCACAATCGGCGTTAAGCATTGCGTGGTAGACATGTACGTGATTTGACGCGACACAACCGCATGTGCAGTGACATGTCGTGTCGTAGTCTGTTTTCATCTTGATTGGATATATTGCGCTTCCCGTACAATGACGTTCACATAGATACATAGTATCTGACGCTTACAGTACAGTAAAACTTTCTTTCGACGAGCGCCGTGTTTGTCTCCCTTCCTTAATCATCCTCTTCTCTATCTTCGTGTTCAGTGAGTACCTACACCAGACGGATTTCACATTCTAGTTAATTGACCGCGTGATTAATAGACGTAAGACACGGGCAAAATAGTTTGAGTGCCCAGCGGTCCCGTGAATTACATTACTATCTCGCACGTCGTATGGGAAGCAGCGCACGATTCGGTGGGTGTGAGGGACCTTCCTTACCTCACCGACAGCCCTCCCCCAAAATAAATCTTTCCGGTCGGGCGACCAGAATGGCCCACTGCAGAGGCGCGGGGCATCTCAACCCGGCATCTCGACGACGTGGCGCGGCCCGCGAACGCCCGAAATTCTCGGTCGCACCACGCTCTTTGTTGTTTTCTTCCGCCCGCTCATCTCTGTACCCTCGTCCAGAGAACGTCACGATAACACACGAGGTAATCTGGCGCTCGTGTCTATTGGGTAAAGGCGGTAATGCGGGCTCGCCGGTTGCTAGAAGTGGCGATCATTTTTCGTTTTTTTTTTTTTGCAGCGCAAAATATAAGCACACGTCGTATTCATGACGATAGATATAGCGCGAGAACGGAACGACGACGCAGAGACAAAAAGGACACGAGCGATAGCTACCAACTGAGTTTATTGCGCTGATTGATTGATTTGTGGGGTTTAACGTCCCAAAACCACCATATAATTATGAGAGACGCCGTAGTGGTAGGGCTTCGGAAATTTCGACCACCTGGGGTTATTTAACGTGCACCCAAATCTGAGCACACGTGCCTGCAACATTTTCGCCTCCATCGGAAATGCAGCCGCCACAGCCGGGATTCGATCCCGCGATCTGCGGGTCAGCAGCCGAGTACCTTAGCCACTAGGCCACCATGGCGGGGCAATATCCACCAAGTGAATGAGGACAAGTGGGAGAAGCAGTGTGATCGGTCAGTGTTTCCTGTAAATCACCCGTGGCATTGACCACTCACGCATGTAAATGAGTGCCAAGCTGTGTACAGTTATACACGATGTTTATTGGTCAGCTCATAACTGGTATGGTGCGTTCAGTTGGGAAACTTGTTTTGCTCATTATTACTGCTTTATGGTATCGGATCTAGCCTGATTTTGGCAAAAGTGGGGCCTGTGCACGTTCCCCTGGTGGTTGTTGGTCGTTTCAAGTCATACAAAATGCGTCGTAGGCCATATTGTGACGTCATATACTGCACAAGGCAGTCGTTGGCCTTGACTTCATCGGCGTCATCGCGTATAGTCGGTACGTTGCACGCGATCGGCTACGGTGAACAATGCCCACGCCGCTAAAGGACTACACTAAGGAGCTTCGTCCCTAAAAAAAAAAAAATGCGGGCAGTTTGCACAAACTCGTGCAGAGCTTGACAAAGCTAAGCACGCGTCATTCCATGCAGACCGAGACGTCCAGCTTCAAGGTGTGTGACTTGCTCCCTCTGGAGTGCGCAGAGCGCTCTTTCTCAGGACACGCAATGGCCTCCGAGATTGCGGGCGCGTTACCACCGCGCGCTCGCAATCTCGGAGGCCATGGGACGCGCCATGAATTTCTAAACATATCTCTCAGGAAGCGCCATGACTCGTCGGCGGGCCTGGCTTTCTTCCTCGTGGTCCGTTTTCCATCTACTTTTTTTATTTGTTTTACGTTGATGTTCTTTCTGTTTCTTTTTCTGCGTTCATATTTTTTCTCTATTTTTCTCTTTTTTCATCCCTTCTGGGATATGATTTACTCTCTTATCGCCTCCTTTCCCGCCACGTCACCATCGTGTCTCCCCTAACCCTTTTTTCCAGGGACTTTCTAGTGTGCCAAACATGAGCACTGCATATTTTTTAAACACAACTCCTGAAGAAGTATTGTCTGTATTTATGTCACTAAATACACTACTGCTCGGGACATAGATGACCTACAAATTAAGCCTATTAAAGCAGCACTTGATCTTTTGTTACCTGTTCTTACCCATCTGTTTAATATCTGCTTACCTACGGGAGTTTTCCCAGAAAGAATGAAGAATGCGAGAGTTAGTGTCTTATACAAATCTGGTGACCGAAATATCTTTTCTAATTATCGTTTGATCTCCATACTTCCTGTTATATCTAAAGGGCTAGAGAAAATTATATATCAACGTGTCATGTCTTTTTGTGAAAAGTACTCTATATTATCACCGCATCAATTTGGCTACCAACGGGGCATGTCCACGGAACTGGCTCTCCTCACACAAAAAGAACTCGTACTTAACTCATTTGAAAAGAAACTGTTAACACTGGGTGTTTTTATTGACTATTCCAAAGCATTCGATAGAATCAACCACGAAGTACTCTATGCAAAATTGCGTCATTATGGTTTTCGGGGAACCCCACTTGACTTTCTGAAATCTTATTTATCACAAAGAAAGCAATCTGTAGTTATAAATGACAGCCAATCCTCCCTACTAACCATAACGTCAGGTGTACCTCAGGGCAGCATATTAGGGCCCCTACTGTTTAATATTTATATAAACGACATAACAAGTGTCAGCAAATATGTGGACTTTATAATTTATGAAGATGACACTAGTATATTTTTTCATGGTGATGATTTAGGTAAGCTTGCAGACTCAGCCAACAACATTCTTAACGACATCTTCATATGGAGTACTGCAAATTATTTAATGATCAACACAAAAAAATCCAAAGCTGTGGTATTCGCACCGGTTCAGAAGGCTGTCTGTCGTGGTTTGGATATATATCTCGGGCCCGAAAAAATTGAGGTTGTCAAAGAAGTTTCATCATTAGGAGTAATTTTTAATGAAAATCTTAATTGGGACGAACACGTTAATAAAGTAACTAGAAATATAGCTAGGACGTGTGGTGCTCTCTCTAAACTTCGACAGATACTTCCAGCAAACATTAAACATTTACTCTATAATACGTTGTTTTCATCTCACATAAACTATTGTAGTCTAGTGTGGGCAGATACATCTAAAGCAAATCGGAACAAAATATTTTTACTACAGAAAAAAGCGATTCGTCATATTGCAAACGTACCATTCGACGCACATACAAGTCATTTATTCAGAGAATATAAGATTTTACCGATCGATCACATACACAGCTTCAACCTTATTATGAAATACAAACAAAGCTTGCTATCAAACAACGCTTGTTTTCTTAAACTGTGTAACCTCAGAAAAAATACACAATCCTATTATGACATTCGGAAAAGGCCTTCCTGGTTCGTTCCTTATTTGCGAACTAATCACGGTTTGAGAAGACTTGAACACTGTATTCCAGCTTGTTTTAACATGTTTGAAAATAAAAACATCGACATCTTTAATATACATAAAAAACAACATAAGAACCTTCTCATCCAAAATGGCGGCGTGTAGTTTAGCTTCTTCTAGTTGTCCGGCTACAATACTCTATGTAAAAGAAACACCGTATAATAGTGCTCGTGTGTAACATGGCATCCTATGATGTTTGCTTTCTTTGACATTTTTTTCGTTGCTTTTTTTACGAGTAAAACATGCAACATATCACTCGTCAGTGTTTCCCTTGTGCATCAAAACTTGTGCTTTTCGCATACCCAGTGTTGTAAACGTTGTATAATCATTTTGTAATACTTTGGTAGCCGTTTAGCAACGTGTGCATTGTTTCATGATTGACCGTACGCTGTTTTCTTTTGTTATTTGTTGTTTTTCTCTCTTTGTGGTTTGCTTATTTTATGTAAACCTGAAACTGATGTAATTTTGATGCATTTTCTTTTTATTTCCTAATTTCTTGATGTTTTGAAAATCGACGTCAAATTGTTTTTTCATGTTTGTGCTCTGCGGATTTTTGTAATGCCAAGTGAGAAGGGGTAGGAGCCTCGTCAAGCTGCTAACATAGCAGCTTTTTGCTCTTATCCTTGCGTTTTCTTTTTCGCAACTCTGTGAAGAAAATGCTCAATAAAACTGAAACTGAAACTATGCTATGTAAGGCTACGCTTCGCTTTCTATCGAGTTCACGTATAGCCGAGTGGGTAGGCCGGTAGCCGTAGATCCGAAAGTACGCGGGTTCGAAGCCGGCTTGTGAAAAGTTTTTTTGGGAGGGGCAGAAGTTATTTTTATATCTGTCTATCCGTCTCTCTATTTCTGCATTTCTTTTTTGTTATTTTACTTTCTTTCGTTGCCTGTCTCTCTCTGTACTTGTATTGCTACACACCACGTCGTAGCAGCGAGAAGTGGAAATTCGTTCCCACTCATTGGGCACGTTCATGATGATGATAATTTTCGGGCATGGTCACACATTTTACGCTGAGCCAGAACAGCTTCGCTACTAAATGCTTCGCAGTCCAACTTCAAACGCAAAAAGAGACAAAGAAGACAGATAGGAGACAAACACAGCAGTAAAGCTACATGTGCGTTCAAACCCGCAAGCAAGGAGACTAGGCACATCCGTGCACAGCTGACATTTCTAAAGAGAGCACGCGAGCACATGACAAATATCCTCGCTCCGCACATGTTGTCTAACGGTTGGCTGTATTTTATTTGCAATTAAAATAGTGTGAGCAATAAAAGGCATTTTCGTTGTACAAGCCTTCGTTGTACTGCCAGTGCGGCGAAACTGTTGAACATAACAAGGCGAAATTTACCGAGCCTTTAGACGGAGTACTATTTAAGGTTCCTATAAAAATATATTAGCCATAAAATAATTTGTAATTTATTTACGCTCCAATGAAACTGGGCAAAATAATTATCGTTTGCATGGGAATAACTTTTTTTTTTCTTTTCAAATCAGAACCATAATATTTAGTGGATCTGCAGACTACATTACACTAAGCTCCCATGCGATGGTTATTTGTGTTGTGACAAAAATTTGACGAATTAATATTTTAAAAGACCATTGAACAGGCCCGGTGTTTTTTTTTTTTTTTTTTGCACCCCCCCCCCTCTCCCCAAAGCAGCTCAGCAATTCGTAGAGTAGAACGCGATTTCAAAAGACCATTGAACAGGCCCGGTTTTTTTTTTTTTGCACCCCCCCCCCCCCTCCCCAAAGCAGCTCGGCAATTCGTAGAGTAGAACGCGGCGATCGCGTTTTCCGAATGTCACAGCGCCGCGCAAAGCCTCCATCTCGAAAAAAAAAAAAAAAGATTTGCGGACTCCTTTCCTGCGCCTGATCAATCCTCCTCTCAAGCGCGGTGACGCAAAGTTGCCGAGCGGTGACTTGGCGTAGCGCGCAGCTCGTTGATTGGTCTAAACCAGTTACGGCGACGGCATACCCCTTCCCCTCCATCTGGGGGAGAAGGGTAGCGAGGCTGCGCGAAAATTGGAAACCAGCTCAAACCGATGTTCTACACCCCCTGTAACTTCCTTATTATAGCACGTACTCGCAAAATTATTGCGACAGCGTGTTCGCGAAGCAAAATTCCGCACATTTCTCTTTATAACACTTCTTCAACTTCGGGGTTGTTTACTGGCCCTTTAAAACACAAGTCGTTAAGATAATCGCATGTTCTGAAAGAAAATGACTGTATATATGCACGCTTGTACCACGCAATATCACTGCTATGTTACATGTTGTATTGGTAAGCATCTATACAGGACGCGTGTGTTTTTAAAGCAAGGTATTTTCTTGGCATTTCTTATGTAGTTCCTAAAGGGAAAAGAAGAGAAAAGTGAGCCCCGTAACTGTCTGCATCAGGTGCGACACCTCAACAGTAGCTCACAAGAGATGGGGGTAAGGAGGGTTTAAAGGGATAGGACTAAAAGGTATAATATATAGAGAGAGGAAGTAGAGAGTGGGGCGCAGGGACAGCGAGCGACGGAAGTAAAGAGAAGATAGGAAAGATGGACACGGTCACAGGAGTCCGATGACGGGGCACCACTCGACGAGAGCTTTTGTCGGCGTCATGCGTAGGGCAACTCCAGTCGGACAGAGTTGCGCTGTCGTCGGAGATTGGCGTCAGGAGAAGGCGTAGGGCGAGCTCAGTCGGCCAGAGCTGTGCTGTCGTCGGAGATCGCGAGGGCACAACCAGTCGGCACGGAATCCAGCGAGCGAGGCTTTCTTGGCATTTACATGCAGAGGAAGTTCTTTTAAGCGTGCTTTCCCAGCGAACGCGTGGCAGGACACCTGCTTGGCACTCAAACGGTTCGATCCTCATTCGGACCCCTAAGGTTCTCGTTTTATTTGCATGTTTCTAGATTTTTTCGGTGAAAGATCTTGACTGAACACTAACAAAGCAGGAAAACGGCAGAGGGCCAAGCGGCAGAAGCTCAGTTGTTGTGCATAGAATTAATAAAGTGCGTGAATCAATGGCTGGATGTTGTACTCCACGTTTTGAACTAGCTGCGTGTGTCTGGTAATTTCGTTTACCATTATGTCACTGTAGAGATGCGTAAGAGACGCGTAGCGGCCTAATGATGCCCCCGGGAAACTACCATCTTTTGGGCAGCAACCAAATGCGGAGCAAAAGTATACCAGCTACTATATTCATTCTAGCATAGTGAAGGCACAAAACCAGCAAGCATGCCTGCATGTTCAAGCTATATAGGGTAAGAAGCGGACGTGCTCTATTTTCTAATTCCTGGCTAGAAGGCGAAATTTAGGCATAGTCTTGATACAACAGGTTAGGTCGACGTGGCATGAACCCGCGTGTTTTGGAGGGTACTACGTCGTCCTTTTCGCGATGTGCCATGCAGGAGCTATAGGGACAAGTACGATGTGGCCTAAATCGGTATAGTGGATATACAATGAGCTCAAGTGACGGAAATAAAAAAAAATATCAACTGCGTCACACTAAAATAAAGAAAAAAAGCCACGGGTTGCGTTGGCTGCCATCGGGCTGACTTTCAGCAAACTCTAGCGCAAAAGAAAATGAAAAAAAAAAGACAAACCGAGAGCAACTTACGCTCTCAATATAGTCAAATGGTAGTTAATGCCAGCAACATCATTTTACGTTTGAAAGAAATGCGCGTCACAACATGCGCGCGGTCAGCGGCGAGCAGCTTCTGCAAGCAAAGCTTCTATTGAAGTTGCCTCTGGCGCCACCTTTCCCATGCGACGCCAACTACGTCAAAGGAGCGGCATAGTAAGCCAACTTGTCTCTGTACCCTAGTTGCGCGCAGTAGTTGTGCCATGGCCAAATCATATCGGTAGTGAAACTTGGAGTGGTCGAAAACCTATTGGCACAGACATCAACGCCCGCCGAACGGTTGAAGTGCGACTATAGTAGGGAGTCTTCATGTGCGCGCACATGTCGAGATAAGTATATACGACATGTTCATTGTCGAGATAAGTATACGCCAACAAACGCCATGGGCGCGCGCGATAACGCAGTCACGAGCGAAACGTGGCGAAAAAACGAGATGCGAAGTTATGGCATTCGAACCGCCGGTCAGGCAGACTGGAAACGGACATTTACTTGCGGAACCGACGCGCGCCCCGTCTGTCGGTAACTGCAGCAAGTATATCAGTTTCAACGCTTGGCGGCGCTGACCTCAGTCCAAGCGACCCGAGGTCACGCGTCGGAGTGTTCGAGTTAAAGGTGCTGACGGCTGTATGTACGTACATACCAAATTTCAAACCGTCTTATCAAACTGAGGCAGTAGCCGAGTCAGATTCTGCTTCCGGCCACTTAGCTGAGCAGATCGTGGAATCATGGGCTTCAGCGGAGCGGCGATAGCGGCCAGTTTGGGCCGCGGAAACAGGGCCAACGATGATAAGGAATACCAATTTATTTTGCCTCAAACTTGTTGATAACACCGTGTTACGGGGACGTGAGAGCCAGGCCTTACAAGTTGGAAGATTTTCGAGATGCTCCAACGGCGACGGGTCTGCTGCCCGAGGTGGTGAGTATCGGCGCGTATCGGGTCAACCACTTGTGGGCGGTAACTTTCAACGATGCGGCACCCACGAAACGCCTATACTTGCAATGAAGGAATTCCAAGTGAAGGGGCGGTGTTGCGTCGTCGTCGACCCGAAGGACCAGCAGGCGAAGCTTCGGCTGCACTGGCTGCTGGACCGCGTGGGCGATGACGATATGAGTGCTTCACTGCCAGCGTTTGGCAAGGTTCTGGAAGTGAGCAGTGAGTGTTGGCGCGTCTCTGGCACGGCAGACAAATGCTTGACCACCAGGACAGTGCTACTGAAGTTGAAGAGCGGCCTTCCATACCAGATTCGTGAGTACGGTGAGCTGGCGTTAGCGGTGGTGCATGGTCGACAAATGCAGTGATTGCGCTGCCAAGGCACCGGGCACGTCCGCCGCGAGTGCAAGGTACCCCGTTGTAAACGCTTCGGGCACGTCGAAGACGACTATGTTCGGGCGTATGCTTCAGGAACAGCGAAGAACGAAGGGGTGTTCGGGCACGTCATGGACGTGGCCGGGACGGAAGAAGCCGGCGGTCCACTGGTCTTTGCGACTGACGGGGGGTTCGGCATCGACTGACACACGCAATGTGGTGGTGGCCCCGCAGCTGGCACTCGTACCTGTCACCACAGCATTAGCAGCCGAACACGCATGGGATGAGAAGGAAGTGTTGCCAGTATCGGCGGACGAGGCAGCAGAGCCCAGGGGAGATGCGTGCGGAAGAGGGAATGAGATGTGTGTCACCACGACCACAATGAAGCGGACGCGCGACGAGACCGCGGTACCCTACAAGACCCCGCCTGACCACGGCGAGGAGCCGCCTGCAAAGACACCTCATTAAAGGTGGTTGACCCCGAGACCCGCGCCCGAAATCCCAACTGACAAGAGACCGGCTGACAAACTGAAAACAAAAGAACGATGGTAAGCATGATGGTCCTGGAGGCGGCTAGCCACAGGCTAGGCGTGAAAGGTAAGCACCATGCTCCGGGCCTACTCCTTTTATCGTAGCAGTCGCAATGGCACTGTTTCCATCACTCAATATAGCTACGCTGAATGTTAGAAGGCTGGCGGCTAAACGCAGGCAGCACCAGCTCTCACGTTTGGTCACAGACCAAGATATTGACATCCTGGTAGTCTCCTGACGTAGAGGAGGCTGACGTAGAGGAGGAGGCCAGGAGCATGGTGCGTAGTTTCACGGGTAGATTTGTTGTCGTGAGCCACACCATAGGGACATGTGCAGGGTGTGTTATTTTTTTTAATGAATGGCCTTGTAATAATTGCGTTTTCTTGTGTGTCAGGAAGAGTTGTTTATCGTGATCTTGTTTTTTGCGGAGTGGATTATCGAATTATTGGCATATATGCCCCGAATGGAGTGGAAAAGCGTAGTTTTTTTTTCGAATCTTTTTCAGCATATGAGTTGTGCCAAGAGTGTCCTGTTGCTCGGTGATTTTAATTGTGTTTTGAATGCTCGGGACCAAGTTAACAGTGCAGGGTTGCGGGATAAAAGCTGCAACATGCTGTCAAATCTAATCGGGGAAAACGAACTTGATGACGTCTGCTAATAGCTGGAAGTGAACCACGAAGTAAATTACACGTGATTTCAGGGCACCAGCTATGCCCGGTTGGACCGTCGTCGCTAGATATCATACCACGTGTATCGTGGTTATTCGGTGTTACTTGTGCCTTTTTTTCGATCACTTCTTGGTTTCATGCAAAATAGGTATAAAAAATAAGCTAAAGCCTTTTAAATGGGAGCTGTTGAAACTTAATGCCATATGTTACTAAACAATGAGCAATCCGTAGACGCAGTACATAGAACCCCGATTGAAAGGTTTACTGACAGCACTGGCATTATAGCAGAAAAATTGGAATGCCTAAAGCAGAAAGTCAAAATGAAAAGTTAGACAGATCGAATTTTCTTAAATGCAGGGCATGAATGAAACAAGCAAGCCTACATTCTACGCCGCAGCAGCTACTTATTCTTGAAACCTGAAATCCGGGGGCGTGTATAAAGACGATGTGCGCAGCATAAAAGAACAATTAGAACAGCATGACAATAAGTGCTAGAAAGGCGCGTTGGTTCGAGCGCGAGTTAAGGATTTGTAGCGTCGGGAGAGACGCCCTCTAAAAGAGCCCCGGGGTTTGAAAGAGCACAGGGACGACGAAACAATATTGATATGGTGTACTGCAACGGAAAACTGGCAAGCGACATTGAGAGACTGTTGGTCGCGCCCGCCTTTTTCGCCCATTATCGGTCACTTGTCGCATTTTAAAAGCCGAATGTAGATGGTTTTAAGAGGGAGTTCATTGAACGCTTGCCTTGGCTGAGCGACAAATCAAAAGACCGATTAGAAATGGATATAACCGTAGGCGAAGTAGAAAGAGCTATCGATCAACTAAACCTGGGGAAGTCGCCTGGACCAGACGGTCTAACCGCTGTTTGGTACAAGACTTTTAAAGGAGATTTTTCCCTTTTGTTGACAGACTTATTCAATGAAGTGTATAAACGTAAAACTATGGCACGTTCGTTTGGTAAAGCGCACACCATTCTGATACCCAAGGGGGAAGCTTAAATATGTGCAACATTATAGGCCAATATCGCTTAAAAATGTTGACTATAAGATTTTTATGGAAGTTCTTGCAGCGAGGCTTCAAACGGCGTCATCGAAGAAATTGTCGCAGACCACCGGACCTGCGGGATAGAAGGGAGGACAAGTTTTTTTGAACATACACAAGATGAGGTGTGTACTGGAGTGTTGTGACGCCGCTTTAGCTGAATTAGCCATCCTCCAAGTAGACCCGGAGAAGGCATTCGATTGTGTCGCGCGTAATATTCTGTTTTTTATTTTAGGTCATATTAATGTTGGTTCCTTCGTCACAGAGGGGGTGGCCTTGGCGTATCAGAACTGCACAACACGTTTAATTGTTAATAATACTTTGCCCCCCCCCCCCCCCCATTCACGTGATGCGTTCTGTGCGTCAAGGCTGCCCACTCAGTCCACTTTTGTTTTGTATTTACATAGAAGCTGTTTGTTTGGCAATCACCGAGAATGAAAAAAATAAACACGTTGATTCAACTTTGAGGCGACGCAAGTCAAGCTGCTGGCAGATGCGGATGACATTGCGGTGTGCTCTACAGACAACGAAAGTGTACAGGAAGCGATCGGCATTAAAAAGCGTTTTTGTGAAGTCACGGGTGGCAAAGTGAACTGTGGGGAAATCCATCGGGTTGTGGCGCGGGAGCTGGCTTTCAACGCCAGAGTATTTTGCCAACGTGCGCATGAAGGATGAACAGGCCGACCAGGTATCTTGGTGTACCCTTGGATAGTTACAAAAACAGAGAAGAGTATCGGATGAACCAGCTTAAAGAGACCAAAGAAAAAGCAGACAGATGGAAGAGCACGAACCTGTCTATTTTTGGGAGGTTGAAAGGGTGTGACATGTTTTTCATCACTAAGTTGTGGTAAGCAATGCAGGTTTTGCACTCTTCTAGAATAAACGTATGCAAAAGCTGCACAGAGTGTTCGCGGTGTTTTTATGGAGTTCAACTTGCGAAATGTGCAGCCGAACCAATTTTTTCCGGAGTATGAAGGACGGAGGACTGGGCTTGGTGCTTCTTTTTGTACGGACAGCTGGTCAGCGGTTTTTTTGTTTTTGCGATGTAAGCGATCCTTTCTTTTACGCATGGTATGTCAACTAAGGTTAGTCAACGCCCTCTAATACTCTAATAGCGTGCCGTGGGCGTTGCACGACTGTCTGAAAGAAGTCGTAGATAGTGTGCGGTTTTTATCGGTTCGTTTTTCTTTCGAGTATCTTCTGCGTGTTAAACGAAAACAATTGTATATAGCTGTGTGTGATATTGTTTTATCGATGCATTTGTGCATAGCCATATACAGTGAAAGGCGTGGGCAAAATACACTGAGGAGGGTCAGAAACGTGCAGGTTCCTACGGGGGTTGAAACATTTTTCTTTAAATTACACACAGGAACACTATCTGTAAAGACCGTCACAAAAGAATGGGTTTGTTGTACACCATGGGGATCACACTGCTAAATATTCAACAAACCCGAAACCATGGACCACGTTTTTTTTTTTTTTTTTGCACTGTTGTGCAGGGGTATATCTTCGATTTGGTAATGTTGACGGCCCTCCATTGTATATGGCGTGCTCGCATGGCAGGTATACTTCTGTGACCCTGACGCTAAGCCAGCGAGAATTTATTTCAGACAAGGCATGTCTAGCTTTGTTGAAAATGTGAAGATACAGGAATCGGTGCCTGAATCGCTGCCGAAACCTCTGGCATCTTTGAAAGAATTTCAATATCGACAGATATCAGTCCAAACAGGACTGATGGCATATTTTCTCCATCATTGCATGTACTATCCGATGTGTCATGTTTGTGTTGTATTTTGACCAAGACGGGCAATAAATGAAAAAAAAAAGACATTAGCCGAGTCGGTGAGGTGTTCAGCTGTAAACCGAATAGGCGCTGGTTTGAATCACGGTACCGGTAGCACCGAAAAAAAAAAGAAAAAGCCGCAGGCGATATGGGCAAGGAAGGTAAAACGCTGAAGTAATTTCATTATTTTTTAATGATGACCCGCTGTAGTGAGCGAACCAAGTTTTAAGCGTTGCATCCTGTGCAGGGCCGATGGCCGAGTGCGTGCGGTGTCCGTTCATAACCAGAAGGTCGGTGGTTCGAATGGCAGAGCTGGGATTGGCTGGAACACCATGATTTGATATGTGGGGTTTAACGTCCCAAAACCACTATATGATTATGAGAGGCGCTGGCTGGAACGCCAGGAAGTCATGTGCAGTAGATACATTTACTGTCAAAGCTCAAACGCACTTGCTCTCACGGAATCTGTGAAACTGAACAGAAGTAACACGGGCGACAACTTCGTGGGTGAGCGTTACGGGCATGGAAAATTTTGATGGTGTACACTTTTTTTTTTCTTCAACGAAAAAGTCGCTTTTTTTTTCAAAAAAAAAAAGGGGGGGGGTCACTATCCACAACGGCTTAGACCGTGGGGTGCCGGGGTACCCGTAAGCCGCCATGTAGCTCTCCTTTTGTCACTCTCCGTGTTAATGAACATTTAGGGCAATTAATGAAGAAGTACGAGCAGCAGGGAGACGTCACAAAAGGTGTGCGATAACGTGCCCGGCGTGCGTCGTGGTCTTCGTTTATTTCTTTCGTATGCCTCTAAGCTCGGCTGCTGAAAGGTGCGAACGCCATTTGTTAAGTGCGCATTGCATTTGTCATTGAAGCCTTAAGCTATAATATTTCCGGCATTGTGCCGTTCGGCGCAGAGATCTTCTTTGTGTTCTTCACTTCGCGTGCTGTTTTGGTGTATTGCTTCGCACGAAAAAAAAAATGTTTGGAATGCTTCGCAGCACGTTTGCGAGAAAATCGTTTCCTTGCTCGAGAAATCGAGTCGTCGCTCGCGTCGCTAGGTTTTCATTGTGCCACTGTACATGTATTCGAATTCGCTGCATGAGTGATATTTCGTGAAAAGTGCAGCTATGCCCAGTATATAGTCATCTATACCGTTCCTAAATTGCTTAAAGCTCTAACAAGCGCAATAAAAGTGGTGAATCTAGAAAAATGGTTGTTAGCTAAAGCTAAGACGTAATCTTTGAGTATATAAACACTTCTGCCTCGTTAACGGCTTGCATGACACCTCAAATTGCTTTGGTTCTGCTGCAGCAACTGCTCGTGACTGTTTTTCGCGAAAGAGCGATGTAAAGTGTGTAGGAGAAAATTAGTGCGATGGTGAGAAAAAAAAAAACGTAGCCAACATTTTTCTCTTCTTTCTTCGGTTCATGCCGGAGTCAAGTGCTGAGGCAACTACTGCCGTGTCGCGATGTGCACTGTATCCGTATTTGCGTGCGTTTATTGCAGTTTTACTGTTCTGCGCATTCTTGCATGAGTGATCTCAACAATGTGTGGACGTCACCTTGCGAACACGGTACTTTGACGTACATAGGAGCGTTGTGTACTGCCGCTCTTGCTTCGCTATCGGCTAGTTCGTTGCCAACCAGGCCGCAGTGTCCAGAAACCCATTTGCAGATCATCGGAACAAGCGTCTGTGGGAAACAGACCCCGATATGACTTTTCGTCTTCCGGCTATTATCAGCCGAAGAGATGCTAATTTACTGCACCGGATTCGCCTGGGCGTCGCCTTCACTCGTCACTACACCCACCTAATTGGCCGTGCGGACAGCCCGAAATGTGAGCGCTGCCAAGTGCGCGAAACTTTTAACTCATATATTTTGTGACTGCCTCATTGTACGTGGCGCAAAGAAAAATGCCAACTTCGACGTTGGCAAGCATCGGACGAACGCCACCGAGTGAAACTCACATTTTGTAAGCAATGAACGACCAAGCAAAGTCTAAAACAACCCTTAATTGTAACAGTTTTAGACACTATATATCAAAAGCACTGGACTTTAGATACTAGACTGCAGGGTGCCATGCTAAGTGGCTACTCTACGTACGCCCCCATCATCATCCTTCATCCCTCTTTCCTTCCCCCTTCCCTTTTCCCCTATGCAGAGTAGCAGGCTAGAGCGAACTAGCCCAAGGACCTCTCTGCCTTCTAATAAATTCTCTCACACCATATACTCTTCTGCGGGTCTTCTTACATTGTTGCGTATATGGCTATTTCTTGTGTGTAATTTATAATCATGATATGGCAGCTGTATTTTAGCGTCTCCCAGTGCAATGAAACTCCCTTTGTGCCTGTATTTATTAAACATTAACAAATAGGGCATGTGCTTACCAATGGTATCACTTGGAAATAAAACTTTTCACTCCTCCAATGATTCCCATGTTTTGCTTAAAATGTGTGCATAGACACACATTGGCATCGTGTGCTTACCGCTCTATAGCAGTGCAGCTTACACGAAGCTCTCATCTGTGCATGCAAACGAAGCGTTAAAAAACAATAAAAAAAACAAAGTATGGCCTCAGAGATGAGCACGCTCGTAAAAGTGGTCTCGGTGGCTGTATAATATTTCTAGTCACTTCGAGACAGCTTTTCCAGTGGTTTTCAATCTCTGAGGCTGCGAAGGTTCCCCACGACCGTTTGGAGCGCTGCGAACCTAAATCAGCCGCTGATATCGATGAAAGTAGGCTCTCTTGACTTTATATGCTACTCGATGGCTAAAGAACCCCTGATGCGTTAGCTTCCCTGCAATGCATGGTCGAAACTAGCGAAAAAAGTTTAGGCACTTATCAGCCCTGATAAGGCCCAACTTTTGTCTGACGTCACACCTTGCCATCGTGGGCGTACTATGCGTTTGTTTCTAGCTAAAGGGCCCCTGCTGCGTTAGATTCCCCGCAATGCATGCTCGAAACTAGCGAAAAAAGTTTAGGCCCTTATCAGCCCTGATAAGGCCCAACTTTTGTCTGACGTCACACCTTGCTCTGGAGGTCGTATTATGCATTGGTTGCTAGCTAACGGCCCCTCATGCGTTGGCTTCCCCGCAACGTATGGTCAAAACTAGTGAAAAAAGTTGAGGCCCTTATCAGCCCTGATAAGGCTCAAGTTTTGTATGACGTCACACTTTGCCATCGTGGGCGTACTATGCGTTTGTTTCTAGCTAAAGGGCCCGTGATGCATTGGCTTCCCCGCAATGCATGGTCAAAACTAGCGAAAAAAGTTTAGGCCCTTATCCGCCCCGATAAGGCCCAACTTTTCTCTGACGTCACACCTTGCCGTGGAGGGCGTATTATGCGTTTGTTTCTAGCTATAGAGCCCCTGATGCGTTGGCTTCCCCGCAATGCATGGTCGAAACTAGCGAAAAAAGTTTAGGCCCTTATCAGCTTTGATAAGGCCCAACTTTTGTCTGACGTCACACCTTGCTGTGGAGGTAGTATTATGCGTTGGTTGCTAGCTAACGGCCCCTCATGCGTTGGCTTCCCCGCAACGTATGGTCAAAACTAGTGAAAAAAGTTGAGGCCCTTATCAGCCCTGATAAGGCTCAAGTTTTGTATGACGTCACACTTTGCTACCGTGGGCGTACTATGCGTTTGTTTCTAGTTAAAGGGCCCGTGATGCATTGGCTTCCCCACAATGCATGGTTGAAACTAGCGAAAAAAGTTTAGGCCCTTATCAGCCCTGATAAGGCCCAACTTTTGTCTGACGTCACATTTTGCCGGGGAGGGCGTATTATGCGTTTGTTTCTAGCTATAGAGCCCCTGATGCGTTGGCTTCCCCGCAATGCATGGTCGAAACTAGCGAAAAAAGTTGAGGCCCTTATCAGCCCTGATAAGGCCCAACTTTTGTCTGACGTCACACCTTGCCGTGGAGGGCGTATAATGCATTCGTTTCTAGCTAAAGGGCCCCTGATGCGCTGGCTTTCTCGCTATGCTTGGTCGGCAGCGACATCATACAGAAATAAAGAAAAAGAGTGGACACTTCCATAAACCCCGGAGTCCCAATCGACCTTAGTGCACCTGGTGGTTGGTGAAAGCAACTGGCCTGCGCTTTCTGTTTCGGTTTTACTGGCGCGAATTTTGAATTGCTGTGCGCAATCGACACTTGGTTATAGCCTAAAGATAATGACTTCAGACCCCTTTTTCCCGCCCAGATGGCAAGCTTGTTTGTCGTTTCGCTTTAGCGATTCCCTTATTTGTCTAGCTCAAAATTGTTCGTGCGAATTGAGGTCATGGTGTAATTTCTATTTCGACAAAGTTATAATAAAAAGAGATGTAGGTAGTCATAATTCACTACGGCTTTATTCATCACGTTTGTGTTTTCTTTTGGAACAAGCGGTCAATCTATACATCAGTAAGAGACAGGAGACAGAATGTCCGCCATGTTTTTATTCGAATGCAAGGTAGAGGCTGAGTAAATAAAAAAGACAAAGTGAGAAGGGCATCGCACAGAAATGCTTTGCTATACTGCATACGTTGCACAATGTTCACGTCTTGCCACCGCATACAGCCGCACACTGTTCTTTTAGCGAACATGGCCGTCGTCACAAGCTTTAGAAAAAGTTTACATCTGTGCGAATAAGAGACCACGTAAGAAACACAGAAACACGCCTCACGCGAAGTGCACATTATGTGGGCGTGTTTATGTTTCTTACATAGTGTCTTATACGCGCAGATGTAATTTTTTTTTCTGAATCAATGACCCAACTAGCCCAACAACATATTATTCAAGAAGCTTCGCTTGAAAACGCACCTCACCTGCCGTCTCACAAACGAGAACACCGAAGCAGCCGACGTGGACGAAACCTCCACGCTGTCATGCCTTGGGCTTGTCGCATGCTGGAATGGTGGGTACTCGAATCCACAGAGTTAATATACAGACACAGAACACCTATGTGATACAGACTCGAATCGGCGCGAATCGTAGATGCTGTGTATGCGAGTGCGGCTTAACACAAATAACCACGGAAGGTGCGTTGAATGAATTGTTTGTATGTATAAAGAACATCACAAATATGGGCGTATAATTTTTATTTTGTAAAAAAAAACATTCCGCTGGATTGATGATAACTTTTAGTGTTGTTCTTTATAGACATCTCTGTGCGTGTCTACTGTGAATATTAGTTACACTATATTTTACAATCTCTTCCAATTTTCTCTTTTGTATATGTTGATTATCGTTTATTTGCCATTACACTATCTTAATACTGTTGTTTAATGAACCTTGCTGTGAAGCTGCTGCTGAGATAAAGGATGTCGCGGCTTTGTCAAGCTGTCTCTGAGAGCCTTTTCTGAACCTCCACTGTCCCCTACAAGGCAGAAATGAAAAAAAAAAAAAAATATGTTTTTCGCACTTGCGTCTTCTGGCGTTTGGTAATATCACTAGTTTGTTACGCGTAGTCGTGACGTACTTCCCGAGGCCAGATTTCGCCGAGTGGGACACTCGGCGAACCTTTTAATTTCTCTAGGGCGACATACACTTCTTCCGCATCTCCGTGGAAAAGCGCTCGGACGCACGTGTGATGCAAGCAACCGTAGCCCAGATGTGGCGTCGCATCACGACATTCCTCTGAACGAAGGCAGACCGACGGCTCCCGTTGAAGAGCGAGAGAGATGTGATTCTTAAGTGAAAAGATGATAAAACTGGGCCCCGCAACTGTCTGCATCATAGTGCGACACCTCACCAGTAGCTAACGAGGGACGGGGGTAAGGAGGGATTAAAAGGATAGGATTAAAAGATATAGAGATATAGGGAGCGGAAGGAGAGAGCGTGGCGCAGGGACAGCGACACCCAGAAGCAAGGAGAAGATAAAAAAAAAAAAAAGATGGACACGGTCTCAGGAGTCCGAGGACGGGCACCACTCAGCGAGAGCTCTTGTCGGCTTCGGGAGATGGCGTAGGGCGAGCCAGTCGGCCAGAGCTGCGCTGTCGTCGGAGATCGCGGGGGCACAACCGGTCGGCACGAAATCCAGCGAACGAGACACGTTGAAGAGCGCGCGTTTGCACTGACACTGAATGAAGGAGGCGTTGGCCAGACAAACCTCGCCATCACCATTCTATGGGTGGCTCCGATCTCTTGATGAGGCAGTCTGTGCATGAACTCGAACACGAGGCGACGGAGACTCATAGGCCCCTGTAGCCGGGGAAGGTGGGATGGGTTGGGGATTTAAACTTTTGCCCCTAGATTTTTTTACTTTTCCTTGCGTATATGTGCACACATGAAAACGGCCGCAGCACATAGAAAGTATGGCCGAACAAAATTTCTGGCTACGCCAATGTAAGGCTCAACTTTTTTTCTGTCGTCACACCTTGTAGCGACGGGCAGTGCGCATATGAACCTATGCGTAGATTTTTTTTTTATTTAGAGGTTCACCTGATGCACTTCATGCACCAAAATGCATGTCTAGAACCAATCGTAAATGCTGAGGCCTTATCAGCCACGATGAGCTACAGCGGCGTAGCCAAGAGAAGGGTGCAGGTCAAAATGGGGGTGTGTTGAAATATTCGATTTTCCTTGCATATTATACACGCACACATGCAAGCACACACACGAACAATCATAAAGTATGGTTGCAGCCCCCACCCTCTCCACGAAAAAAAAAATCGCAGGATATCCACGGGGTGAATGATGACGAGATGGCGAAGCTCCGGAGGGAATCAACGGTAAACCGTGAATCTACCGTATTTAGTTCGTGCTCCTTACCGGGCTGCAGAAATCAGGTGCCTTCCTCTTCTAACAACTACCACAACCACCATCCGACGACTCCGAGCGCGCGTCAACAGCGAGCGAATTTTATTACAACGCTCCCCCTGGCGTACATCACCGAACTATTGCCTTCAACCAATGACACGCGCCATATGTGAGATCATCCATATTATAACATCTCTCATCTTTCATCAACTACTAGTACCGCCATCTAGTTTTAAATTTATCAACTATATAAACATCATCAACCTACAAGTCGGTTCGTCAACCCGTCCGTCCTCGCGACCATACATGCGTCCGTCCGTGAATGCGTCCTCCATATGTCTGTCTGTTCGTGCGTCCATCTGTCCGTACGTCCGCGCGTCTATCTATCTGTCCGCCTGTCCGTCCGTCCGTGCTTCTAGAGAACACTCCAAGTACCGCCATCTCCCATCCCCTGTGGCACATACCCGCTCTAAAGCGGTTATGTGCCACCGGTGGCTAGGTACTACTCCATACATACAAGGGATGGACAGGCACAAGCCTTAAGGAGCTTCGCCCCTAAAAAAAAAATCTGGCTACTTACTTCTCTGAGGCTGTCAAGGGAATTCAAAGTGGGCTAGTTGGGATAGGTGAGCAGAAAAGTTGGATCTCACTCAGACTCACTCAAGATATATAAGACTATAAGACGTATATATATCTTGAGTGAGACTCAGACTCACTCAAGATATATATACGCGCCAGCTATTTTGGCACCATTTCAAAAGTATTTGAAAAAAAAAAGTGCTGATTTTCTGCATTGAAAACAGTGAAACGGCAGAATATTTTTGAGAGAACAAATTTTTTTGGTCACGTGGCTGCCTTCTGAACTTTCCGGAGTGTCATTTGGGTGTTGTTTGTGAAAAAGTTTATTTTAAAAGAACTGCTCCTTTCTTTCTATACCAAACTTTATCTACATGCAAGGTGTTTGAAGCTCAGTAATATTACTGGAATTTTTTTTTCTTTTTGGCACACACGCCTCCAAGAGTATAGCCAAAATGTGTTACGTTTGCATTTTTTATTGCAGCTCTGCAGATTGAATGAATATCTGAGTAGTGAATACTTAATCCACAGAAGATACATTTTGAGGAAAAAATATTTTGACCTCTGAATCTGCTAAACTTTAAGAGAAAAATTCAGATATTTCATAAAATCGTCAATTTTGTCTATATTGAGACGCAATTTGCACCATGTGGTGGTCCAATTAAAAATCATCTGTATACTTAAATGGAAGGCAAATAAACAGTTGTTTTCATGTGGAAAATCTTATCATTACATTTTTTGTTTTAAGGGAGAATAATTTTTAACATTTCCATTGACGGCGATGGGGAATTTCAAGGCGGCAGCAGTTATATGACCGAATGGGAAGATATATGCGCCGCGCGCGTCCCATTTTCGGAGTCTGGCTGGCTACAAACTGCATGCGGGGTTTATTGTGCAGTTCGCGCGTTTCGGTTACGCACTAAGATGTGCTTATTGGCGCTCGCGCGCGAATGGTGGAGTCCCTATACACCTTTTCACAGGAAGGAAAAAAAAAAAAACACCGCCAGATGGGCTGTGCACGGGAGTACAAAGGCTAAGGGCGCAGCGTTGTCAGTGCATTTTCGAGGGGACGCGCCAATTCGCACAGCCCAAGGAGGGCTATGGCGGCGCCCAGGGAGGCGTTTATGAAAAGGTGAATACATCGATTTTTCAGTGGCTCGCGGAACCCCGAGGAGGGGCCTGCGAAACCCTTAGGTTTCGTGGAATTCACTTTGAGAAACCCTGTGCCATGGGGAGTTGTGAGAAGCATTCTTGATCAAAAAGAAAGTATCCCATCGCAGCGATGACCCTTTCTTAGTGCGAAGTTCTGAAATTATATCTTCGTTGAAAGAAAAAACTTGTCATCGGAGTCTACGGCCTCTTCAATTGATGTGGAAGAGTTTTTTTTTTTTTTTACTAAATTCCATGTTGCGCCCTGTGATGCGGTCAGGTATGCAATTGATGACTTTGAAGAAATTTTCAATATATTTACCGTATTTCCACTAATAGCTTTACCGAACGTCCTACCTTGATTGAATAGTAATCCGCCACCAGTGTAGTATCAATGACCAGAAAGCCGGAATTTTCATCGATTCCGCTGTCCCGCCAGTCCTCAGCGACACATTCCTGGCAGCGTTCGACCAGAGCCTCGCCGCACGCGATAGGAGCAAACAAACTGCTAGCAAACTGCTAGATAGTTGCTTGAAACATTGTTTATCGTATTCTTTTATCTATCTATGTGGCCATCGATTATTATGGAAAGATTGGCAGGCAGGCTATTATGTAGACAGGCAGACAGACAGACAGATTCGTTCAGTGCGTCTTCGACTGGCAAGCAGGCTATTATGTAGACAACCACAGAGACAGACAAACAGACAGACACACAGATAGATAGATAGATTAGATAGATAGATAGATAGATAGATAGATAGATAGATAGATAGATAGATAGATAGATTCGTTCAGTGCGTCTTCGCCGTCTTCCGAAGCCACGAACTCCATTCGGTGCTGCACAGAATAGAGAGGAGGATGCCAGCGCTCAATGTGGCCACGACGCCGCAAGCACTTGTTTTCTCAGCTGGCGAGGCACACGCATATGCTTGCGACGTCTAATGAGAACCACGACGCCAATTTTCGGTTGGAGAGTAAGGAGGGATGGGAGAAGGAAATCCGACGGAGCTGTTGATCGTATGGTGGATGCATTCTTGCACGCTTGCCGCGGCCGCCTTTCGAAAGTTCGGAGGTTGATGACCGGCGGCGTATTGAAGCAGTTCAGACTGATTAATTAGACTCTGAAGAATATATTGTACATTTCGACTGTCAAAATGGTTGGTTTGGCGCGTTGGCGATTCATAATGGTTCACGATTCGTGATGATGACGTAAACAATGACAGCGAAGACGCGGACAAGCGCTAGCTATCAACTGAAAGTTTAATCGGAAAGCTGTGAGAACAGTCTTTAAGTATCGTATGTGCTTACGAAATTTCGGGTAAAATTTCACAATCCCGAAGACACCACTCTTACCACGAGACGACGCGCGAAAAAAAAAAAAAAAAAACGCTCGAAAAGAAAATGCGCGCGGAGACGCCACCTTGACATACCCGCATCAAATACCGTGACGTCATTGCTTTTGAAAGCGCCTACCTAGTCCTACGTAGCTTCAAATAAAAATGAAGGACGTTATAATCTGTGGATGCCGTGAGCCTAGCACCCAAATTTTCAGAAAATTTCATCGAGCCAACGTCGCAAAAGTCAGAGAGATGCGTTTTAAAATTTCTGACGTCACGCGCGTCGATTTCGGCGCGAAATTTAAAGAAATGAGACTTCACTGACTTTCTCCGCTAATAATGAACTGATGACAGTAAAACTTGTGGCGTTGGAGTTCCCCGAGTGCTGTTTATCAATTCAAAGCAATCGTTGTTTCTCTTTAGTGTCCCTCTTTATCGATCTTTGTCAGTTTATCAAGTTAAACCAATCATTGTTCCCTCTACATCGATCTTTGTTCATCTTGCTTATCGCAGGCGAGGACGTGGCCTACCGGCGCCGGACCGAGGCCTTGGAGGATGTTTCCCTCACACTCACCAAGAGGCTCAGCTTCATCAACGGTAAACGCGCGCGCGGACAAACTACGTGCGGCTACCAGTGTCGTCAATACGACACTGGTAGCCGACAATACGTTCCACTGACCGGCGACAGTTGTGACGTCACTCGCTCGTTGAACGTGCGAAACCGAGTGGCTTGAGCAGAAATTTCGATCCAAGTACAAGAGAAAGTAACTTCAAAAAAAGTTGGGGCAGCTACGCTCTAGCGATTCGAAAACTGGGGAAACAGCGGAGCTAGTGGCCTTCCGTAGCACGTTTGCAAGCACCAGCTCTCCTCCTTTGAACTATTCTACACTTTCCCTCCTCCCCATCCTCATGTCACCGTTCCTCACCCTCACTTTTCGAGTATGTACTCGCTATACTATGCCTGACATGACTTAACTTCTTCAGCGTCACTTCCCTTTAGCACCTCTTCACGCACACAGATACATAGCTCTGCTGTACCTATCCCTTTCTCCTTTTCACCCTCACTTTCATTTCCCAACACCTGCAACACTATACTTCACATGGTTATGCTATTCCCTCTTCCCTTACATTATTTCTTACTGTCACTTTTTTTCGAATCCCTTTGATATACTATATCATACACTGTTATGCTTTACTCCCAAGCACCTCCTCCTTTCTATCTTTCTCACCCTCTCATCACTTCCTCTCAATCATTTCTCTTTCCCGCTCCCTTGCTATACTATACTAAACATTTACTCTCCCCTACCTCTCCTGCTGTTGAATTGCACAGCCAAACATGGTTTCCTCCTCTCTTAGCATCGTTCTTCCCCATGTTGCCCATCCTGTTGTGTGCGGTCGACAAACTTCGCTACTCCAAGCTTGAACAGCTCCACTGTAAAAAATAGAACAAAACTTGAGAGACAAGTGGTTTGAATGAATAATTGCACTTATAACAGCTGACGGCCATATTGGCCATTACTGGCCTACCTTAGCTTTCATTTAGCCAATTCCTGCCAGCACCAGCCAATATTAGCCAGTGTTGGTTGTATACGCGTAAACATGGTAAATTTCACACATTGCCCGAATGATTTGATCCCCAGTGGCAGAAAGATTGATTTCTGCAAACAGACATAGGCGGACATAGGCATTTCTGCATTTGACTGTTCGAAAAGGGACTTGCCATTTGACTGATTTTTTTCCCACAAATGTTTCCTCACACACTCTTGATGTGTGTGTCTTCTCAATAATGCCAGTTTGTCACTTATTCTGCATTTCAGAGGATAAGCGCGGCTCTTCGACAGTGGAACTAGTCAAGAGGGAAGGATCAACATTGGGCCTCATACTATCCGGTCAGTGTTCCAACATGTTGTATGGCGTGTGTCTTTTAGTCTGTGAGGTAAAGGGCTTGTTGTCAGTATCGCTCGGTCATTTTTCTAGCAAAGCCCAACTGAAGTTGAGTGATGCTGTAGACGTTTACTAGCAGCGTAGTACAATGTTGACCATAACGAAATTTTTTCTAAAATTTAGTCACGCTCAATGACTTTCAATAACTTGCAAATTACTGAAGTAAACGTTTCTCCAGATACTGGTATTCTCTAAATGAATTTATTGTTTGCCAGGGTAACCGTTCTGTATTGCGGCCCCTCCAATCATGGCCGTTGAGTTTCAGCTCATATTGAGCGTGACTACCTGATCATATATATATTAAGGAAGAAATTGTTTTCTAAGGCAACAATTACACTGAATCTGAGGAAAGTAGTAACACTATGTTCAAGTGTATATGACTGTAGGAAGCCGATTTTCTTTTTTCAGGACAAGTTTTTGTTTTACCCGCTGATATTCCACAATGTAACTGACGTAATGCTGTAAATGTACTTGATGAAAAAAATGATTCGGCAACCAAGCATTCTTCAAGTGAGTGTGCAAACTCTTTTGAAACGTCTCGTGTGCCATATCATTAACTTTGCATGTTTCGGCAAGATTCTTGCGAAAACATATGAAAAACATTTGGTAAATATACAGAAGACATATGAATTCTGTATGAAAAGATATGGAATTGTTGACATGGCTTACGGAACGTTTGAGCAGGAAAGTATTAAAGTATTATTTAACCAGAACAAACTGATCTGTTATTCCTTGTTTAGAGATGGTTGAAAGCAATTGTTTTCTAGAACTATGTTAAAAACACAAATGCAGGTGGGATTGATAAAGGCAGCCGTCCAAAAGTCGAGTCTCTCCGGCCGGGCAGCATAGCACACAGGTAAGAAAACACACTGCTACACGCTTATAGGGATTGCAATCAAAAGAGTTCCAGAAGAATTCACAAGAATATTTCAAAACAATCGAGCTGCCCACAAACGTGCACATTACTCTAACCAATATCACAAAAGAATCTATGTGAAATGCAGATTAATCAATTCTCACACAATCATGCCCAAGGCACAAAAAATGAGTATTATTTTAAATAACCAGTGAACGCACATTTATCAGACCTAATTTCTAAATAAATTTTTTCTGTACCTCTCTTCATTATGTAGTAACATTATTACTTGCCTTCAATATGACTGATGTCCTCAAACCATTTCTTTCAGGTAAAAACTAAATACTGCGCTGCTGCTACTACGCTGGATAGCTATATTTGTTGAAGGACAAAATAGAAAACAAAAACAAAACGCTCGACTTACTAAAGTATTGCAATAGGACCAGTACATATTGAAAAGTGCTTTCATTGCGCAATATGTACAGGCAGCATTAGTCTATACATACTTCATGGGCACAATACGAGTGTACACAAAGTATAGACCACATAAATCCAGCACTCCTGTATAGTTTTGGTAAATAACCAAAACACAAAGCTGGCCAAACTATGAACCTTTCTTATCTATCCCCTTATGAACTTGTTTGTGAGAGAAGCCATGGGATAGACATAAACATTAAGCATGTACGCAGAGCAGGAATCGTGCAGATTTGGTAGTTTTTGCATAACCTTCACACGCGCAAATGAAGCTGACCAACTGTCTTGTATCCTGCCGTGGTCCTCCTGGTGCGCAGATGCGATGCCCTGGCCGTCGGAGACCACATCGTAGCTGTGAACGGTATCCGGACCAGCAAGCTGAAGCACGATGAAATTGTCAACTTGCTCAAGAATGCTGGCGACAAGGTTGTGCTTGACGTTGAGTATGAGATTCCGAGCACAGGTGGGTACATAAAGCGCCTTCTTTACACCAATCAATGCACATCACCTGCCTGACGTATATGAACTTTTAACAACACGTACACATACTCGGGGGGTTTTTTCTTTTGTCCCACAACTAAAATCATACATGTTGCGCGCCTTTCCTAGCATTACCACAGTGCTCTTAGCACTTCCAGGTTACAAATTGTATGCATACGCTATTGTTGGAGCTGGTGCCAACACCTCGACGAGCAGACTTGTCTTCTCTGTTGGAGCCTTGAGGAAGACAAGTCAGCTTGTTGGAAGGGTGGTTTCTCGTTTCAAGGACTTTTTTTGGTCGCTTCCCAAGATTCCATCTTCTTCTGAAACGCTACCTTATTTTGATGTGTGCGACCAGCATGACCAAACTTTTGACAGGAAAGTGGCAAGCTTTCAACGAAATAAGTGCAAGCTACCGATATGATAATTATAACTATAGGTCAAAATGACTCCCCAAGGTACACAAGCCACTGCACGTCCTGTCCACTTGCTCGCCTCTTACGTGTACATTTTTTTACCTCTGCCTTCGAAGCGTTTTGAACACAAACTGAATCGGCCATCTTTGTTACGCTTCAATTCAGTTCAGTTTCTGTCACACGGCTAACATAACCCTTTGGTGCTTACTTCATCTGCCACAGCTGCAGAGATGTCGATGTGCGTCTGTCCCAAGGTGATCCAAGTCAAGCTTGAGAAGGAGAATGGCAGCTTCGGATTCCTCATCCGCGGCGGCACCTGTCCGGAGAAACTCAAGTGCCGTCCTTTGACAATCACTCACGTGAGGCCAGGAGGTCCCGCGGACAGGTCAGCCACACTTGAATCTCGAAGGGAACGGGCGAATGCACTTTGGATGAGCCCAGCGTTTGTCTACGTAGCGCACTCAAACGTTATTTTAACAGTTTTATCTTACACGGAAATAAGTTCGTCATATCCGAAAATTCATTTTAAAGGTGTATTCCCAACGCTGTGTCTATTGTAAGACTATTTTTCATTTACTTCTTTATAACCAACATTTTGTTATATCAAAGTGCGAGTTGGTTTAGCGAGGTTCTGCGCAGACCTCGATATAACAAACATTGATATCATCATCATGATCATCAGCCTGACTACGTCCACTGCAGGACAAAGGCCTCTCCCATGTTCCGCCAGTTAACCCGGTCCTGTGCTTGCTGCTGCCAATTTATACCCGCAAACTTCTTAATCTCGTCTGCCCACCTAACCTTCTGTCTCCCCCTAACCCGCTTCCCTTCTCTGGGAATCCAGTTAGTTTCCCTTAATGACCAGCGGTTATACTGTCTACGCGCTACATGCCCTGCCCATGTCCATTTCCTCTTCTTTGTTTCAACTATGATATCCTTAACCCCCGTTTGTCCCCTAATCCACTCTGCTCTCTTCTTGTCTCTTAAGGTTACACCTACCATTTTTCTTTCCATTGCTCGCTGCGTCGTCCTCAATTTAAGCTGAACCCTCTTTGTAAGTCTCCAGGTTTCTGCTCCGTAGCTAAGTACCAGCAAGATACAGCTGTTATATACCTTCCTCTTGAGGGATAGTGGCAATCTACCTGTCATAATTTGAGAGTGCTTGCCGAATGTGCTCCACCCCATTCTTATTCTTCTAGTTACTTCAACCTTGTGGTTCGGCTCCGCGGTTATTACCTGCCCTAAGTAGACATAGTCTTTTACAACTTCAAGTGCACTATTACCTATCTCGAAGCGCTGCTCCTTTCCGAGGTTGTTGTACATTACTTTCGTTTTCTGCAGATTAATTTTAAGACCCACCTTTCTGCTCTCCTTGTCTAACTCCGTAATCATGAGTTGCAATTCGTCCCCTGAGTTACTCAGCAATGCAATGTCATCGGCGAAGCGCATGTTACTAAGGTATTCTCCATTAACTCTTATCCCTAACTGTTCCCATTCTAGGCTTCTGAAAACCTCCTGTAAGCATGCGGTAAATAGCATTGGGGAGATTGTGTCCCCCTGCCTTACACCCTTCTCAATAAATAATAGTATTAATGAAAGGGTGGTAGGTATTGTAATTAAACTGAATAAAAGATACAAGATGAAGGTAGTACAGGCTTACGCGCCTACATCCAGCCATGATGACGCTTCAGTTGAAAGCTTCTATGAAGACGTGGAATCGGCAATGAGTAAGGTAAAAACACAGTATACTATAGTGACTGATAATGATTGATATGTGGGGTTTAACGTCCCAAAACCACTATATGATTATGAGAGACGCCGTAGTGGAGGGCTCCGGAAATTTAGACCACCTGGGGTTCTTTAACGTGCACCCAAATCTGAGCACACGGGCCTACAAACAGTATACTATAGTGATGGGTGACTTTAATGCAAAGGTAGGGAAGAAGCAGGCTGGAGACCAGGCAGTAGGAGATTATGGCATCGGCACTAGAAACGCTAGAGGAGAGCTACTAGTAGAATTCGCAGAACGCAATAATTTGTGCATTTTGAATACCTTCTACCGCAAATGAGAAAACCACAAGTGGACATGGAGGAGCCCTAATGGCGAAAATAAGAACGAAATAGATTATAATTTATAATGAGTGCACACCCAGGAATCGTGCAGGATGCGGAATTGGTTGGCAAGGTACGATGCAGTGACCATAGAATGGTACGGTCTCGAATTCGCTATACTTGAAGAAGGAACGACAGAAACTGATACGCAAGAAGCCAATCAATGAGCTAGCACTGAGAGGGAAAGTACAGGAATTCAGAGTGGCGCTGCAGAACAGGTACTCGGCTCTTAGTGAGGAAACCAACCTTAGCGTAGATACAATAAATGATAATCTGACGAGTATCATTACGGAGTGTGCAGTGGAAGTTGGAGGCAGGGTAGTTAGACAGGACACTGGCAAGCTTTCTCAGGAAACGAAGAACCTAATTAAGAAGCGTCAAAGCATGAAAGTGTCAAGTACAACAGACAAATAGAACTGGCAGAACTTTCGAAGCTGATTAATAGACGTAAAGTATGCGATGTAAGAAGGTATAACATGGAGAGAATTGAACACGCTCTGAAAAACGGAGGAAGCGTCAAAGCAGTGAAGAGGAAACTTGGGATAGGCAAAAGTCGGATGTATGCACTAAGGGACAAAGAAGGCAAAATAACTACCAATATGGATAGGATAGTTAAAATAGCGGAGGAGTTTTACAGGGATCTGTACAGTAGCCGAGACAACCACGACCTTAATACTATAAGAACTAGCAGTAACCCAGATGACACCCCACCAGTAATGATAGAAGAAGTCAGAAAAGCTTTGGAGAGCATGCAAAGAGGCAAAGCTGCTGGTGAGGATCAGGTAACATCAGATCTGCTGAAAGATGGAGGACAGATTGTGTTAGAAAAACTAGCCACCCTGTTTACGAGGTGTCTCCTGACGGGAAGGGTACCAGAGTCTTGGAAGAACGCTAACATCATCTTAATACATAAGAAAGGAGATGACAAGGACTTGAAGAATTACAGGCCGATCAGCTTGCTCTCTGTAGTATACAAGCTATTTACAAAGATAATTGCTAACAGAGTAAAGAAAACATTAGAATTCAATCAACCAAAGGAACAAGCAGGATTTCGAACAGGCTACTCAACAATTGACCACATTCATACTATCAATCAGGTAATAGAGAAATGCTCAGAGTATAACCAACCACTATACATAGCCTTCATAGATTACGAGAAGGCGTTTGAGTCAGTAGAAATATCAGCCGCCATGTAGACACTGCGGAATCAGGGCGTAGATGAAGTATATATAAACATTCTGGAAGAAATCTACAGGGGATCAACTGCTACCATAGTGCTTCATAAAGAAACATTGATATAACAGTCAATTAAAAATAGTCTTGCAATAGATACAGTGTTAGAAATATACCTTTACCATGAATTTTTGGATATAATTAACCTATTTTCGTGTGAGATGCAACTACATTATAATAAAGTTTGAGCGTATTTGCAACGGCTCCTCTTCACTTATACTTCTCCTGAAAAAGAAGCAACTAGCCATAACATAAGAAAGATGGCAAAACAGGGAATGTCTATGGCGTCAACGTTACGACACGATGAGATATCAGTGCGGCAACTTGTCTACACCAGGGCAATGACTGCACTTACACAAGTCCTCATGTGAGAACATTGGCTCTAGTGACATTTTCAGTTGAGTAATTTCTGATAATCACATAATTCAATAAAACTAAAGTAACACAAAATAAGCTTATATTGATAAATTATTTGTTGAGAACATTGCTATCAATATTGAGGCCATTGGTTTGGTATTTAAAAAAAAATAATGAAGGTAGAGATGCCATTTTTTTTTCAAATTTTCCACCAATCTGCGACACCATGGGTGCGTTCTCATTTTTGGCCATGTCGGTCAAACAAATGTTCTCAAAAGTTGCCATGTAAGTTCTTGGCTGTATAGGACACAATTCCATCAGTTCTTAACAATCAAACATTAGGTAAGTCCCAGCATGGGTAGTGAAAATCTCTGACACCACAGTAAGCTGGTACGGAAACTTCAAGGCGGCACAAGACGGGACCTTTCTTTTGCACCTCTCCTGCCTAGCCGGTACGCTCGTGAGATGACAGTGGGGTCTCTGGTATTGTCTAAGAGCAATTTTACACGAGCCAAAATGTTTTAATTTCATATTGCCACCCGCACCTCCACTGACAATGCCAAATTACGATTTCAGGGAAGGCACCATCAAAGCGGGTGACAGGCTATTGGCAGTTGACAACATAAACCTGAACAACGCTTCTCTCAACGAAGCCATGGCTGTGCTGAAGCAGGTTGAGAAGCAAGCACTGCTGACCATAGAGTATGACGTCTCGGTTATGGGTACGTGGCACCATACATTACCCCCAATATAAAGCAACCATTACTTAGATTCTTTGGTCGGAACTCAGCTATTGGCCGACCAATTCAACGTAGTCCCCTAAAATAATAAAGCAAGTGTTGTGCTAGTCTCTCCATCTTTCAACATAAAGTACGAATTGTTATGACAACGTTGCAGGTACAAACTACGAACGAGGAACTGTTGAGTTTGGTAAAAGTGGTTTCAAATTTTGGCACATTCTAACAAAATCGAAGACATGACTCCTCGTTTAATGGTATCACTTAAACTACAATGAGACCAATGCCTGTCAAGTGTTGCTTACTTGTGAAATGCCAAGACTACAATTATCGAATGTAGGTGTACTACAGCCTACATTTCCTATCTGCTTTCCTTTTTAACTTTTTGTCAGTCGTACCAGAGTAACTCTGGCATTAAAAATTTAGTCTGGAGAAGCATGAGTGAATGCCCCTGCCCATTGATAAAGAGCTCGAAACTCTGGCAGATTGAAAATGAACGAGATTGATAGCTTTAATAAGTATACATTATGCTGCTAGGAGCTGAACAAGACAATATTAAGGAACACTTACCAAAAAAAAGTGACAAGTGCACAAAAACATCGTGAGCCTATAATATCCAATGTCCCACTCTTCTCACTATACTTCTCAATGATTCAAAAGTGTCAACACCATGTTAGTAACGAACAAACACTATATGTTCAACCCCTGACAGCGAAAGTTTTGTTTGCAAGTTTTTTACAGTAATTTGTAGCTTTGTGTCTGGTAATGCGAAATTATATCATAAATGCTTTAACGCATCGTATAACTATTGCTAGCAGCACTAATTCAGAAAGATTTTGCGTCAGTTCAAAACGCCCTTCTAAATACCACAAACTAGCGCCCTACAGCAGAGCAGCGCCTGAAACTACGTGTGCTAAAGCTTCGGTGACCCTGAAACATGCTGTTTTCAAATACGGGGACCGCGGTGAAGCATAAAACGATGCGGGGGCTTTGAGAATGTTTCCCTTAAGAAAAAGAAAAGCATTCCTGGCATAAGCAGACTAAACCACCTCGAGAGCAGCCCGACAACAGAACGAGAGGGGTGACGAACAATAGTTCTCACCGGGTGCCAGTTGGAGTATTGTGCGTGCCCCGCAAATGTTCCTGACCTCTGTAATGTCACAAGGGAATCGCCAATCTACATGAAACCACAGAAAATGTCGATTGTACCTGAGTACTCGGAGGAGCCCGCTCTCTTACTTTAAAACCAAGTTAAAATAACTTCTAGGCAACGCTCGCCACTAATAATCGGTCAGAGGCGGTTCGCATGCAGGACTACAAAACAGGACAAGCATTTCGCGTTTCCAAATTTGGCGTCAGGGGTCCTTTAAGGAATAATATGCAAAAACGCATTGCAAAATTTACCAAATTCTTCGATTACATCGAACAAGTGAATGACAGAAAAGAATTCTGCATTCTATATGCTCTGCTCGTAGGCCGCATTGCCCCCCAAAAACCAAATGCCAAGTTTACTCTTGAACCTACATATGCACAATTACTACTTGGTGCCGACTTAATGACAGCTCCCGATTGTTCACCCGCGTAGATGCTGTAAGGAATGCGTCGGGCCCTCTTCTCGTGGAAATTGACAAGACACCAGGAGCACAGCTGGGAGCAACGTTGACGCAAGTTCCACACGGAGAAGGAGCCGTTGTTTTCGACAGCATCAAACAAGCAAGTGTGGCTGAAAGGTAATGACCATAAATGACAGGAAAAGAAAAAAAAAAAAATGTCTTTGACATAAGTATATGAGTTTTGTTATCTACATCTGTCGTCTCATACTCTTCCCATTTTAAACTAAAAAGAAAAAAGCGTGGATTCCGCGTCCTGGAATTGTCAGGTAGTCTGTAAACCTTATCCGCAATCGCATTGTTTAACGAACATGTGGAAATTGTAGTGAACCTCAGCCTATGTTTAGACAGTACTAGCCATAATTTAGCCACACAGCCATGATCAGCTAATTATGGCCATCAACGAGCTAAAGCTAGGAAAAATTAGCCTGTGCTACTTGTACTCAAGCCATTGTGGTAGGCCAGGCACTAATGGTACACAAGAAAATATGTTAAATTGGGACATTGGTCTTTTTGGGCTACTTTCTTTATGTGTAAATCGTTTTTTTTGTTTTGTTAGGTGGTCACATGATTTCCTGTACATGCTGGTAAAATCGGATAAGGAAGCCATCAATGCTGGACTAGCGTCAACTAGAAACAATGGCCTTCATTATACCTTTTGAGTCTATCCAAACCAGTTTGTTCCAAGTTTATCTCCCAATAAACTGAGGCAAGGAAGACTTACACATTAAAATATAAAAACTACTACTGAGTTCCATTGATAAAATGAGTAGGAAACTTTAATTTCTCAACATTTAAAAACAACACAGAAATGCCATAAACAAACAATAAAGAAAGGCACAAGTGTTATATATATACATGTAGGGTGATGTAGCGACGGTGGTGACACAGTTCGTTGTACACATTCCCGACGGCACAGGTGCGGTGCCCTCCACGTCGGCGACCAGCTGCTGGCTATCGACGGGACACGGGTGGACCAGATGACTGCGGCCGAGGCCATGCAGCTCCTGAAAATGGCCATCGGCGACGTCATCAGACTGGAGATCCTGCCTATCAGCCAGATGGCACTCAGGAAATGCCCTAGCACCCAGTCGAAAAGGAGTAAGAACAGCCGTTCGGAATACAGCTACTACTATTCTACTATTACACTTGGAGGGGAGGAAGGGTGTATATGAGGCACCTTTCTGTCACACAATAGTCCATCTTGAGTGTTTTGTTTGCATTACACTGTAAAAAATAATCGAGTAAAATGGGTATCCTTTTTTCCGACAAATATAATCGTCATCTGGCATGTCTGCACTTTCTTGAAAACTCGGCGCATGCCCCTTTCCTGTCAAGAATGCCGTGCCACACTGATAACGTGCATGCAGTTTGTGACCTGAAACTGCCGGGAGTGCGGCGATAATGCAAGAAAAGGAATGTAAGACAGATGACAGTTACTGTTGCGGGACAAAAAGACACCCTTTTTACTCGTTCATTTTCTTAAGAGTCTAGTGCGCCTAGTGTTTCCCCGTCACGAATAGTGTATCCGCGTGACATGGCATTCCAGACAGGAAAGTAGTAGACTCGTAGTTGTTAAGAAAGGAAATGCAAATAAGCCAGATGAAGGCTGTTGTGCGACAGAAAAACGCCCAAAATTCATTCGTTTGGCCTGGAGTGCAAGGAAAAACCAATTTTTGTGGTTGCGATGGATTGTGTAGGGCTGGTACACGCTTTTTCTAACTAGTGGCTGAGATACTTTGGCCCAAACCGAAATACATATTTGCAATTTCAAATTAACTTTCATCTTTATAGTGACACTAACAGGTGAAAGATGTGAAATTGTAACAAGACAGCTTGCATTGTAGGAGATGTGCATTGTAGGCTTTTCATCGTCATTTTATGCCATCAGCTTGTAAAGGCAGCACTTGTGTAACTAACGTACTAGCTGTGTGTTATTGGAAGATAGAACCAGCAGCACTGCCTTTCTGGTGCAGAAAAGCGTTCTTCGAGGAACAAGGCAGGTGTATCTTCAAGCTATACGAGTTCGAACTTTTCGAGAAACTGTTTCGACTCTTTCAAACCCCGCTTCTCTCAAACCCAAAAGGTGCGGCTCCACCACCTCCTCCGCATGGCTATGCCTCAAGTTACGACACCCTCTCGTCCATGGGCGGTCATTCGAACAGGTCAGCAACGACGGCACCGACAGGACGCTGCCCTCTACCACCGCTCCCTCCTCCGCAAGTGCCCTCGACCCCATCGTCGTCGCGAAGGGGCAAGTCCAGCAGAAAGCATCTCCCGGAATATCTCTCCAGCTCCTCAAATGGTATGACGTACATTGATTCATTCGGGAACCTATGTTGCCTTATTGGTTATTATAGTATGGTGGAGTTATTATAGCATGGTGGAGCCAATAAAAAAAAATTTACACGCATGACAAACAGACCATTTCATCTCATGTATCCCGAAATAACGATAAAGAGCCTCAAAACGAGCGAATGCCCTCCCTCCCGCCATTTTAACTGATTCATTCATTGTACTTGAAGCAGTGAATGTATGCACACTCAATAGAGTCCTTTATAAGAAGCATGGGTGGGCATTTTCCATTCTTAGTGGCTTTTTGTTCGCCATACTATATTTTGATTCAGACCCAGCAAGCTTCCCCCACTACCTTTCCGAATCTTGCTCGATTATCTTCAAATCCTAGGGTAGCACATGCTTGGGATTTCACAGCTTGTTGAAGTAAAGTCCACACGCTGTAAAAAAGCTGCTGAAGTCTCGCTATGAGAGCTTTAATTTACCCCAAGGTTGTGGTCGAAAATTGAAACCATGCACAGATGTAAAGGTCAGCATTTTAGCTGCTGCAGTCTACGAGCATCCCATGTTTCGCCGTTCACTAGAAGTATTAATAATAATTGTAAGGGTTTTACGTCTAAAACCACAATATTGTCACAAGGACACAGGGACGCGGCTACAGCCTACCTTGCGCCAGCCGTTGCCTAGTTTCCAGCCTATCTTGCGTCAATATTATCACGTGTGATGCCGTATTGGCAAGCTCTGAAAATTTTGACCATCTGGGCTTCTTTAATGTCCACCCATATCAAACTGCACAAGCCTCTACCAATTTGTTTCCATCTAAATGCGGCCAAAGCGATCGAAATTCGATCCCGCAACCTTCCTTCCAGTAATCGCAACAAGATAGAATCTCCAGGGAATGGAGTTTCCCGAAATTAACTGGAGGGGACATTCGCACTGCGATTGTCCAGTAACCGTGGGAATGATGGGTAGTACACAAATTTGCCTAGTCTCTGTGCTTGCAGACTTCGAACGCACTTACGGCTTCGTTTATCGCTGTTTTGCTTTTGTTCAAAAAAAAAAACAAAAACCAACAAATAACAAGAGGAGGTGGTGGGGGTGGGGGGGAGGACTGCTGTGTTCATTATCGTTTTTGTGAGAAAGCAGCTCCCCACCATGCGAAGCCAAACAGAGCCAAAAGTAGGAACATTACAAAAATTCGTGCACTACCCATGATTCCCACGCTCGTTGAAGCACGTGCGTTGCAGCTCCCATAGACAGTAGCACCAGCGTTCCCTCTAGGATATTAAAAGAAACTCCCTGATCGTAGGTACAAATTTCAAGCCAATAACAGTTTTCCATTCCCACCCTTCATAGAGAAACATGTTTGGCTTCTTCCAGCGTCTATTTCGTCTGTCTACGGGGTTCCACCGTGCCTGGTCGGACCGAGCCAACTGAGCCACACCGAGACCACCCAGGTTGTGATCTACGCCGATCACAAGGGATTCGGCTTTGCCCTGCAGGGCCCCACCCCCTACTCGTCCGATCCGCTGCCACCCATTCCAACAATCAGCAGCATCGACCCGAGGGGGCCAGCCGAAAGGTTTGGCCCTTTGGTGAACGCTTTCACTTCCGATTCTCGATTACGTCCAACGATGAGACAGTTTGCTAGATTACGTAGCACAGGTGGTTTCGAAGCTTCAGCTATCTCCGAAAGGAAAGACCACTTTATAAACTTGATAGCCTATACATGAACCCTAACAAAATGAGCTATGTTATTGCTAGCTACAAAATTTGTGATCACTTCTAATAATTCTTGTGAACGGTTTTCAGATGTTTCCACAGAATCACGACCAAGTCTCATTTGAAAGGAAGGAGACACTTAGGGGGAAAAAAAGCGTTTTTTTTTTGTGCGCATACTGAATTTATGCTTTCAGCTTTGCACTGCAAATGAAAATTTATCACAATTTCTAAGGAATAACACAATGCTTCCATGAAAATTTTGTACACTCTCTTTAAAACGTTGTGAAGCCAAAAGGAATCTGCATCGCGGAAGGATCACTATAATAAAGACCGAAATGAAATAAGGTTCCAAAATTCAGTGCAAGCCTAGACTACGTCGTGTAAAGGGAAAAAAAAAATTTTTTTTTTTTGAGCAGTTACCCTGAAATGCTAGAAAAATTACATCTTCATGCTCATTACGCATGAAAACTTATTTTCGGACAGGACCGGAGTTGTGCAAGTCGGAGACCGCGTTCTCTCGGTCAACGGGCAGACAACCGAAGGTCTTTCCCTGGAGGAAGTCACCCAGTTGATCCAACAGTCCCGACCGCGTGTGGTCCTTGACATAGAGTTTGACGTCGCCGAATCGGTCATCCCGAGCAGCGGTACGTTCACCGTCAAGCTAGCGAAAAAGGGCCCCGGACTTGGAATCACCATCACGTGTAAGAAAGCTAACACCTCAAATCTTGTCTGCTCCGCTACGGAAGTGCTGCATTTGCAGGCTTTCAAAAATTTTTTACGACAGCTGAATCTACCATCAGCACTAAAATAGTTTCTTGGGAGCTATACTAGCCAAATCAGCCCCACAATTATCCTCTAAACTGTTGAAAGCTAGTATACTCTGTATACTCAACAATTTTTTTCGAAATAAAGGTAGGTCTCTCAATACAAACAAAAAATACTTAGCACTAATCAATGCGCAGATACTCCTCATCAAAAAAGTTGCATATTCTGTAGTTGATGCGCTTAAGCCACGATACAATTATAAGACACTATGGTGATGTCCCTTATGATTGTATAAATATCAGCAGATGGGTATTTTTGCAGATCATCCCCGGTAAAATGTGCCTGCTGTGTGCAGAAGCCGCATTCTTGAACTTGGAGATGCCGTGATAGAACAAGAAGCACGAAAAACACAAGAAACACGAGAAAGACACGAGAAAGATAACCATATGAGAGAACGTTAAAGGATAGCCATGCAGGAGTGTTCTGATTTTGTCTTGTGTATTTGGTGCTTCTAACTCCCACTGTGGATCGTTACAAATATGCCCAAGTATACACTTTCCCCCAAGCCAAAGATACCACAGGGGGTACTAAGAAAGTGTGCCAAGATATTAAAGGGACACTAAACAGCTAAACAATTTTTTAACGTATTAGTGAAGTACAATTTTACAATCCTGAAAACACCAATCTTACTTCGACATGATGCTTGGTAAGCAAGGAAACACGCAGAAAAAAAAAAAGGCGAGTGTAGACGCCACCGTGAGATTCTCACACCAAACACCGTGCCGCAGTAAATTTTGAAGGCACATATTGAGTCCCACATAGCTTCTACACGAAAAAATGATGTACATTGTCGTCTGTAGGTGCCAAAGACCTAGGTTGCAAAGTTTTAGAAAATTTCATTCAGCCAATGTTGCAAAAATAGGAAAAATATATTTTGCGATTTGTTATGTCACATGCAGACATTTCAGTACTAAATTTAAAAATAAAACCTCAACCTTGATTTTCTCCAGTAATAATGAACTTATGACAGTAAAACTTATGGCATTAAGATTTTTTTACAGTGCAGTTTATCAATCAAAATCAACTCATTGTTTTTATGTATTGTCCCTTTAATAACGAACATTCACAATAAACAATTACTCAGTGTAAATTTGTTCTCCTAGCCCCGAAGAACAGGCGGCCCGGTGAGCCCCTGCTGATCTCGGACATCAAGCACGGCAGCGTGGCGCACCGCACGGGCACCCTCCAACCGGGAGACCACTTGCTTGCCATAGACTCAGTCCGCATGGACAACTGCACCATTGAAGATGCCGCCCAAATACTGCAGGCTTCCGAGGAGGTCGTCAAGTTGCGGATACGCAAGGACGAAGCCTTCTGCGGTGAGCTGCTTCTGACCCCGTTGAAGATCTCTTGTAAAAGGATGGCTGGGCTAGTTTGCAGGAATTCATGTCAACGCAGGAGCGCAAAGGAAAAACGACACAAGCGAGGAACAAGTACATGAGACAAGTGCTTGTCTCGTTCGTTTGCATTCCTGCTTTGAAATTAAGATCTCACCCTCGTGTCTCGCACCAAAATTCACGAATAGGAAAATTTACCACGTCACAGCTTGCGGTGGTCTTCACATACGTTTACAATTGCAGAAAAGCATTGACGCTGCAGAGCTTTGACGCTGTCGCTCAGCTAAGGCTAAGCGACAATACTATATACTCAAACCTAGATATAACGAACCCAAATATAAAGAATCATCAGTCATAACGAAATATCTAAATGGCAGACCTGGTTTTGTTATAATGAGGTTTGAGTAAGTGGTTTCGTCAGTACAGAATTTCATTCCCAAAGGCAGCATAGCACATTAGATTCTCCACCATGTTTCAGGGGGGATGCTTCTGGACTAAGCTTTGTTTTGCTTCAGTGCTCAGGGGGTCAAAATAAAAATCTGAGTGAAATTAGGGTGACTGCGCTGTAGTGTCTATCATAGCTCACTATGTTTGTAAATGAAAATAAATTCAACAAAACAACTGCCTCTGACTTGGTTAGCCTCCAACTGCTCCGTCCCTATAGCACTTCTTTCTCAGTTAATGAAACTTCTGTTAAATGAAATACAGCAGAATACCTCTAATACGTTCCTCGGTTATACGTTTCCCTGCATATAACATCTCTCGCATCTAGTCCCTGCAAAAAGTCAACTGACATGCATTAGAACCCCCTATTCGTGCGCCATTCCTGCCTGATACGTTGCTAACTATCGCTGAACTAGATGTGCAAAGACCTCAAAGGCCATCTAAGTGCTCGAAACAGGTTTGGTTCTGGCAGAGGTGCAAAAAAAAAAGCCTAACATCTGTCAAGGAGTTCTTAAGCCCTAAGCTGATGAATAAATCCTTCTGCCTGTTTTGTTATTTAACAGCACTTTTTCTCTATTTTAACTGCGAATCCACATTATACACTTTCACCTAGTCCGTGCGTTAGAGGAATTCTAGAGTTTATGCGTTAGAGGTGTTCTAGAGTATATAAAATGAAAGCATCATGCTCGTGCAGAGGAACCAGACTGCAACGGGAGCCGTTATCTTCACTGTGGAGTTGGCCAGACACGGTGGACCACTGGGCATCACCATCTCAGGAACGGAGGAACCCTTCGACCCCATCATCATCTCGGGACTCACCGAGGGAGGACTCGCAGAGAGGTGATGGAAAAGAAGTTCTTCGCGACACTAATTTTCAAAGCGAAAACGTGGAATGTTGCCATAGAGAGGACCGCAGGTTGACACAAATCACAAACCGAACATGTGGTTGACCTCCGGTTTGAATTTCGCACAGAGGTGGTGGCTTGCAGTTTGCTTGCTTCAACGTTGAATATGTGAGCCTTATCATCATAAAGTCCGGTATGACATCTATGCATTAGAATATCCTACTTGTGCACCATTCCTGCGTGATACGTTGCTAACTATGGCTGTACTAGTTGTGAGCCTTTTGCTGTTGCCTTTTGCTGTTGCCTGTTTAGCCCACGGGAATGTATGAAGGGCTCGTTTGTTCATTAGATGCAAGCCAGAAGAAGCATGCGAGACATTAATTGCAGTTTTTAGCTAGAGCATCGCAATTATAACATAAATGAAAAGGAATTAAAAGTGGATTAAGAAACAACTTGCTGCTCGGCTATGTGGCCCTACCAATTATATACAGCAGCCTGTTTAACAAACATTCACGCCAAAGTGTACATCGTCTCCAGGAGCACAACCAATGAGAATGTTGATAAAGTTGATTTTACTACCTATAGGGCCACAAAAGTTCTACTTCTTTTATTTATGATTTACTGCTTCCTCCAACAATGAACTGTACTGTATGTCAATGGCTAAACGATGACAATCGTATCATGCCTCTTTTTTTTAGTTTGTAGCATGCTGATGCTACTACAATACTGTAGATATGCCTTCATATGTACACCCACCAGCAAAAGTTTACAGGGATGGTGCCACAACTAATACATTTCTCTGCTCTATTAGGGCGTAATGCTTCTAATCTAGCTAATGACGGTACAGTCTGCAATGGCACCTAGAAGGCTGCAGCACTGGTTCAGAGCTTATGTTCCCAAATGAAGCGAGAACGCAGTTTTCTCAAACATTTCACGACCAGTAAGCTTTCACAATTGGGCGTAGTACATACAATAACGGCCGTGCCGCCTTCTGCATGCAGGACGGGGGCCCTGCACGTTGGCGACCGAATCCTCGCCATCAATGGCCAAAGCCTGCGCGGGAAACCTCTCAGCGAGGCAATTCTCCTGCTCCAAAACTCGGGGGACGTTGTAACGCTCAAAATATCCAAGTCCCCAAGAAACCAAGGGAGAGGTGAGAACTTGTGTTTGTCTCGTACTGCTAATACAAAATGCTGCTACGAACCTCGCTGAGCTAGCTGCTTCAAATAAAAATAGAAGTTGAGCATTGTAGGCAGAACACTGCCTAGGCAGTACAATAGCAGACAGCTCGTACACACACGCTCTGTGATAAAACGGAACACGTCAAGAAAGAAATTAGAGGAAACAAACAGCCCCTAGGCGAAGAGGATGCGCCACAAAAGAGTGCGTCGCGTTTTGATCGTCTGTAGGGCAACCATGTAACGAATTCAGAAATGTTTTCAACTCATGACGAAATATAAAATTATGGTAACTCAGTACTTAGAATTTTCGATATTATATTCCATAGCTTGAAAATGAATGGCTTTAACAATTGTGTTACAGCTGATTGTGAATTACTAACAATTTTTATGTTGATATTTGCGTTGATATGTTCGCTTATTGGGCACAAGGTAGTGTCGATGTTTTACGAGACTTTTGGTAATGACAGTGGTCATTTTCGCATCATGAAGGTACAATATTCAATAAAGCCAGACACAAAGCAAGCTCATCGCATTCAAGCACGACAGGCACATAGAAATAAGAAATAACGCATGGCTGTCATTTCGCATACTTGTTCGTCAAGACTTCTGGCTAACATAAAATATTCTCTTACTCTTCCCAGGAGTGTGGGCAGCCAGTCAAATCAAATGCAGTCCGATAGCTACCAGCAGCAATCTTGTCAAACCTTTAGAAAAACTTCAATAAGTTGAGCATACTGAACGTGTCCTAGTGCTTGAAGACGCAGCAGAGGTGCCCAATTTCGTGTTAGCACCACAAAACTTGGCAGGGCTTTAAGGCTATGTTCACATGCATGTAAATTAAAATGGTGATGAATGTGAGCATTGTTCTCCTACTGCGAAATTCATACTGAGCTGGCCGACCTTTTCAGGCCTGGATGTGCACCGGATCGAACGCCCCAAAGAGGTGAGCTCGGTGCTTCGCAGAAGCTTGGTGGCCACGCCGACACCCCGTGCCGAAGAGGCTCCTCACACCACCTCCCACACGTTTCAGCCCGAGCCCAGCAGCTTCCTCAACCTGTACGCCACCCCTATCCCGAGCGTCGACAGCGCCGTCGAGTCGTGGGACAGCTATGGCGGACTCGAGGCCGCCGCGGCTGCAGCGGCGATCGCCAACGGGCCCATGCCCATCCAGAACAAGGTGCTACCGCCTCCGACACCCGATCTCACTCGTCGAGAAGCAGGTATGACTAGTTGAATGCGATAGTAACGGTACGACTAGGTTTACTGAGCCGGTTCCTAAAATCGGTATGATGCCATGACCAGTCACTGAAGATCAGATCGTCCGCGTGAACCTATTTGAGTAGAAGCAGCTTTTGAATTTCCTACGACAGAAGCCGCTTTTGACTTCAAGAAAGATGAGATATCGTAATTTTCAGTATAAGATATGCACGCAAAAAACGGGAAAAGAGCAGGCTGCCAACTGCCACCTAGAGGGGCACTATGTCTGCCTACTTATTCGGGAAGAGGGAAGAGATAGAGGAAAGGAAGGCAGGACAGATAAAGTAATCCTAGTCATTGCAGGAGTGGAAGTAGCGACTTACTGTTCATCTTTAAAGCAACGATATTCGATCAACAACAAAATAAATTAGTGCCATTTAATGTGACATCAATGAGAAGACACATTTGAAGCTGGCCTTGTGGGTGGCAGGTTGTGAACTGGTGGTTTCTAACAGTAAAGTAACATAGCAAGTCTGACAACAAGGGGGGGTACCAGTGAGGGAATGGGCACTGCAGCCCTCCGCCCCATGTAGGGACCCACCCCTGCTGACAACCGTGAGACTCGATCTAATGCGAAACATACTTCTGAACGTTCAAAACACAGATGTTCCGACAACCGTGGCCCAGCCGTCGTCTCCACAACAGTCCTCCTGCTCGCCAAACGTGTCAGCGGAGCTCCAGTCTTGGGAGAGGGAGGTCTGGGGTCACCGGCCGCCACCCAACCTCACTTCCCCCAGCACATCGAATCCCCATGCATTCGCCCCGACGAGCAGCCACTCCGCCGCGTCGGACAGTGGCTCCGCGGACTGGTCCAAGGTCCTCGAGGACCTCGAGACGTGCGGACAGTCCAAGCTGCTCCGACAGATCGAGCGAAGCATCATGGGGAGCCTGCCTTCGATTGCGCCCCTGCCAAACCCGGACGTGCATCTGCCAAACCCCGAGACCCTTCAGTACGACGACCTTTACGGCTTCCAGTCCCGACTGCAGTCCGACGACACGTCGACGGAGTGTGAGTTTCAGGTCCCGGACCACGAGCAGACACCGTTCACGCTGTCCCCGTACGAGGGGGGGCAGCCGCACCGTGATGGTTCCGGGATGCCCTATCCCAACTATGGCGGTCACATGACCGCACCTATTCCCATTGAGGTGCATCGTGTTACGCTCTTCAAGGACAAAGTGTACGAGGACTTTGGCTTCAGCGTGTCAGATGGCTTGTATGAGAAAGGTGTCTACGTCAACCGGATTCGACCAGGCGGACCGGCCGACATGAGTGGAATACTGAAGCCTTTTGACAGGATCCTACAGGTATGTTCTTCGCAGTTGGGACTGCACCAAAGCAAGGCATTCACTGTGCTAGAACTGTAATGAAACCCAGAGCCAGAGTAGTCCAGTGCTGTCAAGTTTTTAGCAGTTGTAACTAATTTTGACTTGCCCTGCTATGCATTCTTACAAATACGGCCTCTGCGATGCTTTTTTTCTTCTGCATCCTGCAGCACTGGAGTTTGTGTAGTGCCGAATACTGAGATGGAGGGAAAAAGAATTATCGAAATCGGTGCACGGTAACAGAAGTTCTTAGCCTTCAAACTTCGCAACCCCAGCTGGTAACAAAAAAACATGTTCCCTTTCGCATTACATTCTCCCACTGATGTCAAATGCCGGTTCCAATCATCCTGTGCCTCTTACAGAGGCTTACCGGACGACTCGCCTCGCAGTGGCCGTTGTGCAGTGCTCCTAGCGTCGTTTTCCAAATGTTTTCGCACTTTTGTATCTCAAAACAAACATCGTTCTGTATCTGAGGAAGCTTTGTTTTTGGAACTGCTTCTCGTGCAACAATAATACATTTAGATACATTCACCTGTCTATTACACTCTGAAATGCTGGTCCCATTTATTTCCCATATAGTCATATGTATTAGTTTCCCATTCTTTAGCGTTTCCTCTCCTGGCTGTCAAAAGCGAAAACTGTGATGGCACCTATACTACCCGTCGCCTCTGAACATAGTCGTGAAACTTGCCACGTGGCAACGTCTTTGCAGGCAAGAACAAAATTGCGTTCCTTGGCTTAATGGCACATGCTAAGGTGGCTACTGCCAGTGGGGATTTACACAAATTAGCACACATTGGAGCACACATTCGCGCACCACAGTAACTAAGCCATCTTCTCTCCTTCCTCACGTACGGTGCTCGCAGAATAAAGCATGATGTCAAAATGTTAAAAGGAGAAAAGATTTGTGAACACGGAGTGTCACTGGAGCTGTTAAGACCAACGAACTTGTCTTCTCAAGGCCGCAGACAAGACAAGTCCGCTTGTCGAAACTGTAGGCTCTCAAGCAGCACTCCGCGTCACAAATTCTTCATCTCCTCGTGCTTCCATCTTCCCCTGAACTGCCAGATGCTATGTTTCCTAGATGAAGAATTCTTTATTGTCTGTGGACTTCATAAGCAACATAACAATGGAGTTCTACTATAGCAGTGTCTGTATGCTTTTCAAGTGCAATGCTTCATTTGACTGCAACGGCACGATCTGCCTTTGCGCGAACGGACATTGCTTTCTTTTTCTCTGAGCTCACTGTATTTGGTGCCTCCAGGTGAACGAAACCAAGACCCACGACTACGACTGCTGCCTCACCGTGCCTCTGATGGCGTCGGCGGGAGACTCCGTCGAGCTGATAGTCAGCCGTCCCGCCTACATCAACGGCAATTCCTCGCACAGAGGCTACGAGCCTTCATCGTTTCATCCCTGGATCGACGACAACGACCGCGAGGACTGCTCATCACCACACGGCTCGCGGCCTGGCTCTCAGATTCTGACCAAAACCCTCTGAGAAAGAACAAGCCTTGTCTCCACTCCAGGAGAGCTATATTCAATGTGTCTATCTAATGGGCTGTCCATTTCAGTTGCCACTGATTGGCCAGATCTAGACGGGCAGTGGGTCACATTCTGATCCTTTCACAACATCATTTTTATGCCTCAGAGATTTCATACTCAGGGCACAAATGAAAAAAACGGAATGCACTTCAACATAATCCACTTTTGGCCGTGCGAATCTCGAAGGTTCAGATTCTGCAGTCATGTTATGTACACAAATGAGGTTTAATGTGGCCTCGTATTCAACGCTTGTATGCGTTAACTGCACCGTTCGCAGGCATCTGGGACATGCTGACATGCAAGGAAAGACTTGTCAAGTTTGTTCAAGTAGTCTGTGACTACGTTTCGTACCCTTTCTTCGTTCTACTGCACTGTACGAATAGGTGTGTTGACGTGGTCAAGAGAGCGATGACGCTATGGCTTGCCACTTTCTTGTGTAACGGAGTGTGCGCCGCTGAAATGGACATGTCCAACAAATGACAGTTCCGAGTATACCTCCCAAGTCTTGGCAACGTGCAAGCCAGAACAAAAGACATAGAGAGATTAACAAGCAGGTGTCTTGGTCCAAACCAACGATGCAGGTTGTGAAACTAACACGGGTAGAGAAAAGATATCGTACACTGCGAGCGGGCTATGAAAGACGCCGCACTTGAGATAATCACTTTTCTTGTTTTACTTCGTCGATGAAACTGTTTCAATGCAGCTGGTGTGAGCAAATAGAGATATAATCAGTGTTACCTAAAATTTACGTTTCCTTGAGGTTAATTCATGTGAAGGCTACCATTACAGCAAGATGTTTCATTTTAACCTTAACAGAACAAGTGAACACTGCATTTTGCAGATGGCACAACTCCGCTCCTTCTGAGCTGTACTACTTAGACAAGTATGCCTCGTATGAGGAATTGAACGAGAATCAAGTCGGACCTATTCACAAATTTTCCCCCTTAATAAAGTTTAAAAGTATTTGCTTAAGGCGCAAATAGCAATATACAAACTGGAGCCCAGCAGCTTCAGGGTGCGACCATTAGAAGGAAACTTTAAACCTGGCAGCAAGTATTAAGACGAGTGCCCTTACATTCACATAAAAATGCTCTCTTGTGCCCCACTACTTGAGCAAAATGCCTCCTTTCAGTGAAGGATAACTTTCATTGCAAGACTGAAGAAATTTTATCACACTAAAAGTGCATCTCCACGCCAGTGCCAGAACAAGCAACCATGCCCAGCAATCTTTTTGACCTTGAATTGTAAATTTCCGTGTTTGCCCTGAAACGATTAGTCGTACCTTTAACCAGTAAAACTTGCTTAATTGCCCAATATATTTTCACTGCTAGAGTAATTGTACACCTTGGCACATTTTAAAGATCAGCAAGTGATATTGTGCCATATATTACAATGAGAACTGTTAAGATTGAAATGAAACATCACATATATATATATATATATATATATAGCTGCTGTTGCCTAGGTAGAGGGCATTCCTTTGTGAAGGCTTTTATGACCATGAAGAGAACAAAGAACAGCCATCTTTGGGCAAAACAGATTGTGAGACCATGCATTTAAGGGAGAGAAAACTTGTCTTTCGCCAAGCCAAATTCGTTGGATCGCTTGCCGATGTACTCCATCAACCACGCAAAAAAAATCTAAGAAGATCAGCCAACAGTCTTCATGCTGTGAACGACTCTTGCTGAACAACCAGTTCTTGTGGCAAGTGAGATTCCTTTCTGGCCTCTTCATAACACGGCCCCCACAAACAGTTTCTCTATTTTTACAGTGTTATCAATCTACGAAGCAATGTACTATTTGCAATCAAGTTGTTCCTCAACATTTATTGTTAGCTTGTACATAAACGGTAAGCAATTCTTGTTCAGCATTACTGAGAACAGCTAGTCATTAAAAAATGTTGGAAGTGTGTTCCATGTTTGATCATCACCGATTTACGCGAATACTAACAAAGGCAGCAAAGTGTTACGCTGCTTTCAGTGTTTGTGAAATATCACCGCTCTGCGTCGAGGTACTCTGCTCATATTGGTACCTTCACTGTGTCCACCAGATATAAAATAAGCTGGAAGGTACAAAAAGCAAATAAATAATTAAAACGATGAAAGAACGTTGCATGAAACGGGCGGGAGTAATAATTGTTCCCTTTGGCTATTTGTTCGAAGTGCCTTTTCAAGCTCGTCTATTCAAGGGCGAGCACTGCCATAAACGGTTCTGAAGAGAGACTCACGAGATGTGGCGATGTACAGTTGTTTGGTTTTTCGAGAGTTTCACGAAGCATGGATAATAAAAGAATGCATTCTTCGCATTAAAATGAAATCCCAGTCTTGTTCATTACATGAACCATGGTGATGACCTATGAGACTGCAGCAGCTAAGTGCCACTGAAAAGAACCGAACATTTATTTTTCTTGCAGGTTCGTAATAAGGAATTTCCAAAGTGAAGTGAGAGAATGCTTCAAATGCCAGTGCTCATTTGGACCATTCCCTGGCATAGGCGTATCAGCAGGGGGGGGGGGGGCAAGGGGGGCGCGAGCTTCCTCACTGAGAAAAGTTGGGGGGGGGGGGGGGGGGCTGAGCCTCCTCACTTTCGACAGTGGTCACTCCTGGTTGCAGGTGGGGAAACCAGTAAGTAAGGTGCAACTTTTCATCACAACAGGAATCACTGAGTTATGTTCTTGTGGGAGAATGAAATTGTTATGAGGCTATGTTACAATGTCGCCAACATTGCTGCTGTGGCGATTTTTCTTGTAGGCTCATTATATACATGTGTGTGTGTGTGTGTGTGTGTGTGTGTGTGTATATATATATATATATATATATATATATATATATATATATATATAATATCTCGGCTCAGTAAGGCAGTTTAGCTCCCCACTCGCGAAAGAGTTGGTACGCCACTTTTCCCTGGTAATAAGAAAGCTTCAGTTTGAAGCTAAAATCAATGACATTGCCCGAAAAAAAGTAACACAGCAAAAATATTCCAACTTTCCTGTCACTTTAAACATCTAAACATCTTAGCTGTTTGAAAGTACTGGAATCGGGGATTGCTTTTTCGAAATTCCAGAGTTACAGAGTTGTAAACACGGTTTTTTAAAGTACATTCATTTTCAACAATTGCAGAAATCCATATCTTTACTTAAGTTTCAACCATCCAGTTTGACATACAATTGAACCACTATAAAAAGACAAGCACTAGGGAGGACTTCTCATCTCTTGTATGAGGTGCCTCTCATAAGCAGGGTACCACATATGCATTATCTTACCATTACCTATTTCAATCTACGCACACTGGTGTGTCTTATAAAAAGTTCGCCTGTACGTATAGAGATGTTAACTCATTCTTTTTAACACGGCAAACCACATTCAATTTGCAGGAGTAGATGCCAAGCAAAACAATTTGTCCACTCAGCTAAAGTTTAGATTAGACAGGATCTTCTCGCGTCGAGGCATTTTTTTTTTTCATGTGTCCTAACTCATCAATGCTATTTGAAAGAGAGAGAGAGGAAAGGGGGGTTCACAAACTGGATTCAGAAAGGAGATGTACAAACAATATGACATTTAGCCACTATCACGTAACAGGCACGGTGCGATCAGCAGCAGGCTTGACTTACATGATGTAGGCCTGTTGAGCATTTTACCGACGGTTGATGATGTGCTTAGAATGCGAGGACGACGAGGTGACGCCTGGCATCGTGCGTGAAGTGGTGAGACCTGAACAGATCACTCTTGAAGAATGGCTGTGAGGTTGGTGATGTTCAACTGGTGAGCCTGCGATTCGAGGGATCAGCGCGAAGAGAGAAAGGTCAGATCGTTCACTCGACTTTATGAGCTCAATTCCTCCCAACATAATAATAATTGTCGGGGTTTTACAGTTGAAAAATGATGATATGATTATGAAGGATGCCATAGGGGAGGAATCTGGAAACTTTGATCACCTTGTTTGATTTTTTTTTTTAACGTGCAAAGGCCTCTGACATACTGCCTTTCCCGAAATGTGGCCGTGGAAGATGGGGTTCGATCCCGCGACCTTCAGGTAAGCAGTTGAGTAACAATCCCCCAAAATAATTTTGGGGGATTGTTTCTACGTTTGACACAACCTTATTGAGAACCAGAAGATAATAGACAGTTACAGTTTACTGGGCTTAGCAGGATTAAAGTGCGTATGCGCAGTAACATACGTGACCTGTACCAATCACCGTACGCATGGTAGTTTTCAGGCTTAACGGTACCGTGTTAGCGCGGTTCCGGACACCCGCTTCGAAGTGATTTTGGCGTAGTTATTGAAAGATTCTCTTTGTTTGCAGCAAACGACTGTTAAAATGACTTCGATTGCCTTCAGTTAGCTTCGACGACAAAGTATTGTGAATAAGTTAGCATAGTTCTTTAAGATAACTTTCCATTTCGGACGTCTCTAGCCCTAACTAGACGATCGATGTAGACAAATCTGCGACGTAAAATGTATTGCGTATGGGGCGTGGTTCATATTTATCTACTCCTATTATTAGTAAAAAAATCTGGTAACATTGCTTTGCGCGGTGGCATTGGCAAACACTCTCGTTACGTTTACTTTTCACTGTTCTTTAACTTAACCATTCTCTGATAGATGGCGCCACCGTTTCAGCCGGGTAACGTAAGCGCTATCCCATTAAACTATAGAGTTCTCACTTCGGGTTATTGTAATACATTGACCCGTTTAACAAGTGTCTCAGTTTAGGTGAAACCCTTGCTCCTAATAATACAAGAAACATATCCGACATTGAAAAAAGCTTGATACTGATAAGAAAAAATTTTTTTAAATTATAAAGTCTATTTGGGGGGTGAAATGTTCGTCCAGCAGACCATTAAGCTGATTGCAGATTGATAAGTAGTGGAATTTAAAAAGAAGCGCACCTTCTCCTGCAAGTCCTTCTCCGAGATTTCGACAACCTCTGGCTCACTGCCGTAGCGGCTGCGCATGAAGTTGATCTGCTCCTGAACGAGCTGCTTCAGCACGAACAGCAACAGTTCGTTGTTGTCCTTCTTGTAGCTCAGGTACCTCTGGAATGTCTGAAAAAAAAAAAAAAAAAGATGATGATTGATGATATATGAAAATATTAAAGAGAACATTAAACAGTATACAGTAGAACCCCTCCGTCAGAGACACTGATGTAATAGACGATCAGGTATAAGAGACACCAGCGCGCATACATTAAAATAGAGGTTGATAATATATGAGACACTATATGGTTAACCTCTCTGCCTTTCCTCTTTGCTTTTCCCTCTCTCTCATAAAAAAGACAAGATTTGCCCCCTGGTGTATGCCCCTTTCAGAGGGGTTCAACTGTACAAGAATGTTAAAGAAACCCAAGGGAATCAAAATAAATCTGGAATACCCCGCTATGGCTGTCTGATAAGTACATAATCTTTACCTGGTTCTGCACGCAAGACTCAAGAACTTAATAGTATATCATAATGCAGCAGTACATGCTACTAAGCTCGTTCATTTCATGTTTCTGGTGTTAAGTCAAAATTTTTACACAGTGAGCCATATTGGTCAACATGATACTTCACCAAGAAATATTACAGGAGGAACATTCCTTGTTTGGCAAGTTCTCATTATTTCAAATAGAGAGTGCTATTCCATGTACACAGGTCGGCAAACTCTCTCAGGAGTCAACTCTCTCAAACTCAGACCTGAGCCGCGAGTCCGAGTGAGTTCGGTTGCGTAATGTTTTGGAGAGTCTGAGTCTGAGTGAGTTTGAGTTGACGAAAATTTCGGTGACTGAGAGTACGAAAGAGCTCCCATATCTCCTGAGCTTCGACTTTACTATCAGCCTCATGTGTGCTCACATTCATACTCGCATACTTTGACGTATAAGCGTTAATATGCCAGCTCAATATTGATTGATCAGAGGCGTAAGTTACAGAGGGGAGTGGGAAGGTGCCTTGACACTCCCCCATTAGCTAACTCTTTCTTGGCAAGTTCCTGGTGTAAGTTTTTTTCCGTGAGTTGAATAAAAGATGCCCTCACTGAATTACAGCCACTGATTAACCATTACTTGAAGATGCAAGATCGAAAGGTGCTATGGAAAGCAACAGCTATGTGAGATACTTATGTTCAATTGCATTGACACCATGGTTGAAAAGCTAACTACTGTAATTTATTCGCATAGTAGGTGCACTTTTTTCCATAAAATCCTGCTCCAAGTTTGGTGTGCACCTATTATGCGGGGTAAAATTTCCGAAAACGTTTTATGTCCGAGTACAGCATAGACCACTGATAACGTAAGTCACCGAAGTTCCCGATATTCACACTACAATCGAAACAACCTTCTTCATAGGCTACACAATCGCGAAACGTGCTGAGCATGCAGTCTCATGTGTTCGAGAATTGAGCCGTACGATGCGGTATGCTTAGAAGCAATTGAATTTCCAAAAATATAACATCTAAAAACCTACGTGGCCAAAGTGGCCGGCAGGAGGTGTATGTTATGACAAGAAAGCGCCATTGCAGAGTTCTGCAATTAGGTTTCAGGCCTCCTAGATCATGCGCATTACCACGACTGAAATTCTGTGCGCTGAACGGTAGCGAATGTTCATTTCACGGCCTCGCAGCCCATATCCAAAGACTATGCAAACGAATCTGGAACCACCATTCGAGTTTTACAAGCGCCACCTGTGCCCTCTTTCCTTTAAGTAAAGCCATCGCAAAAAGTTACGTTATTCCTGAACTAAACCTACAACTTTGATCACCTGCGACTGATACCAAAAAGCAAGCGACAAATGCTGATTAGGCTTAGTCTACAGTTTGGCAGGTTGTAGTGGGAAGTACTCAAGCACTGATCTAGGAGCAGCGTGCGTGATGTGATGTTTAGGTTCGTGGCCAGGACAAATCAACGGCAGAAAAAGTCCGCCGAGCTTGTGCAAGCCCGTGTAGGGGCAGCAAAGGCGACAGCTCCCGTCGTGAAACCGAAAAGCTCCTAAATTTGCAGACAAGGTAGCCAACTCGATAACTACGACGCTTTTCCCTACAGGAACCTCAGAGTGCCCTTGATGAGGACGCAATCACACATTCCAAGCAGAAAGCGCGGCCAGAGCCACGCCGGCGCTAGTGCAAATGTTACTCCGACGCCCAGGCGACCGCCCCTTCTTCCTCACTCGGCGAGCCCGCACAACACTGCCGTGGTCTTTTCTTTTTTACTCACTACAGTTAAGCGAAAAGACGTCGAATTGCAACCGTGCAAATACGGTACCGAATCATGGTCGATTTCGAAATGTGCCTATTATGTGCGTAAAAAAAAACAACAACAATTTATCGTGACCACTCGGGAGTGCACCTATTACACGATTATGCGAGTAAATATGGTACACACTAACAGACTTGTGAATCCACTCGCTCAGGCTTCCCCAGATTAAGATCGAGCAGTGAGTCTGAGTCTGCTAGAGTCAGATTGATGAAAATTAGCACAAATTGCAAAATATACTTTTTGAGTGAGTTTAAGCGAGCTCCACATTTTTTTGCCGACCTGTATTCTCAACGTTGTAGAACTCTGCTGTCAACTTTTGTAATCTCTGCATTTTAAAACAATCAGGGAGGCCTCAGCAGCCCTCTTGGCCAATTACAGTTGACCAATAGTGGAACTCTGCAACACAGTACAATTTGGGAAGAATTGCACACAGAAAGCTACCTTCAAGACTCTTCTCGCCTCCAATATAGAATGCTGTGTTTACAGAGCCATAGAGATGCTTTACTCAGAATAATATTTTCTTCGTAGCACAGCTATGTTGCAGAAATTTTTTTGGCGAAGTAAACTTGTTAACAAAACTTGCATAACGTGTTCATGTATCTCCATGTCTGTCTGTGTATGCATGGCCATTATTACTTTTAACAAATTTGCAGCTTGAAATTACAAGCCCGTTGCTGCAGTCTGACATTATTGAAGACAGTAAGTGGTACTCTGAACAGCAAATTAATACTGCTTACTCGAATCTTTACTGCTCTGGCTGGTGAACACCAACTATTATAACATCAGCAATACACGATAACGAGATGAAGGATGTGGGTGAGTTAACGAGGTGTCATGCCAACACACAACTGTGAAGTGCAAGAACTAGAGAAGGCATTGGGAGAAACAAGAAAAGCGGGGTGATAAAAAACACACCTTGGATCGACACAGTCTGCCACGCATCAATCCTCGCCTCACCTTGCCTTGAACCAGAACCCTTGTAGCACTGTGCTTTACCATCACACGATCACATCGCACACCTTATGCTTGCACCAGATCCTTCGCAGCACTCTGGCTTACCGTCACACATCCCGTCACGCCATACATCACACAGTTCACTCCACGACATCACTGCTCACCTTGGCCATGCTGCGCATGACGCTGTACTTCTGGGTGTTGATGAAGCTCTCGAGCATGACGCGGATCGCCATGTTCACGTCGTCCTCGAGCACGTGCTCACGCAGGTGCAGGCGTGCGTGCGCCTCCGCAAGGCGGATCATAGACTCGATGTGACGCACCGTGATGGGGACGCTTCCCGTCAGCTGGCAAAGCAAGGCAAGAGAAACGAAGCAATTGTATAGGATCTCTGCCGATTGACCAAATGCTTTCAAACCCCAATTTTTATTTCAACGATTCTAACGAGGAAAATGATCAGATTAGGCTTAAGGGCTTGAGAACAATTATCAACATAGTCTTCATTCTCAACCTTTGACAAGAACGGCAGGTTATAAGAAGCCATAATGCAGCTTTGATCCTGTCGTCAACCAGGATATATTGAAATATCGGTTATAACGAAGTAAATGAAATAGTCTTGCAGTAGATATGGTGTTGGTGATACTATACATTTTTAACAAATTTTTGCATATACAAACTTATTTTTGTGTAAGAGGCAACATTTGTTTTAATGAGTTCAAGTTTCACCAACGTACCGTTGCGGTGAAATAAACTTCTAAATTCAAATATGACAGCACTTGAAGAAATAAAACTTCGGCGGACATAAGACACAAAGTACATCTTGATCCTAACCTATTTATTTTATCAGGGAGCTGCTACTACAAAGAGATACAGTAAAACCTTGTTAAATCGAACTCGGGTTATTTTGAAATCCCTCTTAATACGAAAGATTTCCGCGGTCCCATATCTTGCAATGTAAGTTTGAGAGGATAATTCGGAGCGGCGGCCGGCACCAATCCGGTTAGTTCGAAAACATTGGGTGCTATGTGCCAGTTCACGTCCCGACTTCGCCGCAAATCTGACGAAACGATGGCCCTTAATAGCCACAAGGCAATGCAACGCAGCGATACTGATCAGTGGTAGCTGAAGCACCTCAGCCTCGCTACTTCCAATGCAAAAAAAAAAAAAACAGTTTCAGGATCAACTAAAACTGGACGTGCTTCACTGCAATACAACAGTGACGCGCCAACAGCATACCGCATGCGTCTAGCAATATTAGCGGGTCATGGTTCACTCATTCTTTTTGGGATTGTAAAGCAGATTGCACCTACACCTCGCTGCGTCAGCACGACGTGCTGACGCAGCGAGGTGTAGGCGACGTGCTGCCAACGTGTCACTACTGTGTTGCAGTGATTTTCTTTTGCTTGTTTTTTTCTGTAGCAGCAGCAAGGCCCACCATTGCCCCCGTGTTAATGCCAAAATTAAGATTAGGTATCGCTGAAAAACATCACCCTTGGAGCCGCAAGCTAGCCGGCACAGCATTAATAACATAAATTACGAGCACTGATTACTTTCAACAGTTTTAGGCTCCTTGCATTCGACTTTTTGAATGTTCTGTTAATTCGAAACCCCACTTAATTAGAAGATTTCTCGTGGGCCCAATGACTTCGAATTAACAATATTTTACTGTATGTGTTCACTTTACGCCCATTTTAAAAGCAATACCGTTAAATAGCTCGTTTCGCAGAAATTTCACTGTCGGCATGGGTGTCATTGGTTGTAAGCGAAAAATCATTTCGTCACCGAAAAATCGAGAAAGCTGCAAATTAACAAATAATAAAAATTTTGGTGTTCGAGTGAGGATTGAACACAGGCCGTCAGCATGGCAAGCAATTATTCTACCACAGGGCCACAATGTTTGTTGAAAATGCTAATGAAAAAAAAAAAAAAAAACATTTTATGAGCGCCATGTATTAGAAGGAGCCTCCTTAACGTATCGCGTGGCAGAAGCATAGGATTGCGCCAGACGTGAAAAGGTACGAATTGAGCAACGAGAGGTTGTTTCAAAGGCCCATCAGTTACGAAGAGCTCAGGCATATTTACTCATCATCAGCAGCAGAAGCACCAACAAGTTGAACAGCTGCATAGGTTCGTGCGTTACACTATGGACGCATAGTGCGCCCTTCCCTGATTCGCCAAACAAATAATTATAATGTAGGGGACCCTTAGCAACTGTGCTCGCAAAAGGCATTCGACGATACTTTGAAATGGCCGATGTTGCACTCGGCTGTCCGTGGTGCGGGCACGAGACCGCCGACATGGCGCATATACTTTGGGAGCGCGAGTGCGGTGTTCGCCGCCACTACTCAGACGAGCGTGAGTGTACCCCAGGACGACTCGCTGAGCGGTGGCGAGCCGCCCTTCTCGTCCCACGTGCTGTGGACCAAATTAGGGCTGTCCAGCGGGACCAGGGCTATCGCTGAGGACATCGCACGATGCTCCGCGAGGACGGCTCCTGGAGGCCTAGCCCGAGCCAGTGATTCCCCGTTGGAACCTAATAAAGTTTATTACATACACGCACAGTCGCTCACTTCCTAACGGCATGGTTGAGGCATGCACTGAGAGCCGGAGCAGGCCAGAAGGCGATGCACGCGAGTCCCGTTTGCACTATTGCGATCCGCTTTTGAAGGAAAAGCTGAAGCGTCCTCAATTTCCCCTTTTTGTCAGGCTTCTAATGCCCACATTAGAGCAGTTCAATCACAATAGCATCAAGCAGTCTTCAAAATGTGCACAGCAAAGAGAAGATAAAGAACGCAAGACACGGGTAACTCACCATGGATTCCCTTCTCAGTTCGCTGTACATTCGTGCCACCTTGTCCTGATCCATCTGGTGAAGCTTGGGGTGCACTTTTTCACGAGCGTACAGGATGTATTTTTGCAGAAGGTCCTGCGGGATCTTCTCGGGGCCCGTGTCGCCGTCGTCACGTTGACCTTGGCTCCCCTGCATCACGTGACAAGTTACACTTCTTTGTTCTATTAAATATTTCTACAAAATAAAAAAGTCACATGAAATGTCTGCACGTTAGAGGTGAGCATGAAACGAAAGCCGTGGATCTTCTCGGGGGCCCGTGTCGCCCTCGTCACGTTGACTTTGGTTCCCCTGCATCACGTGACGACACCCAAGTTACACTTTTTCGTTTTAATGACCATTTCTACAAAAAAAAAAAAAAAAAGTCGCATGGAATGTCTGCACTTTAGAGGTGAGCACGAAACGGAAGCCGTGTTGGCGGCATTGGCAACAGTTTACACACAGAGCAAGCAAACATTATGACCACTTGCATTACTAGTAGAAGAGTTCAATATGTGCATAAGTTTTTGTACAGCTCATCAATGATGTCATTTTTTTCCCAATATGAAAGCACATTCAACATATTTGTGGTTTTACATCATCACCGAGCATCAAAATAGATGCAATACACGTTTTCAGCAATTCCACTAGATGCAATACAGGGCACGCTGGCGAAGCCTTTAGCAGAATCATGGGATTATGTCTCGTCACTGCAGCAGAGTTTTTCAGGTAGCGTTGAACATCAATAACATGGTTGTTATGAATGGCTGATGTTTTTTTTTTTCATGCTGCTATTCTGTTTCCATATGTATTGCCCACACTGCTTGGACCTTCAGTTTGCAGTACGGTATGAATGAATATGAGAGAATAAAATGCAATGGGCTAAAGAGATGCCAATATCATGTTCCATAAACATCACACAGAGCTTTTTCCTGTATAACGGTGACAACTATAGACCTCAAATGTAAACAGAATTATACATATTTCTTTCTAAAGGAAAAATAACGTAGGGCAAGGTACAAAATCCAAGCATAGAAAAGTACAGATTGTGGCAAACATGCACAAGTAGAACGACCAAATTACAATCTCATCACAGGACAACTCACAGCCGAGATCAAGACAATGGTTGGTAATTTGCTTATCGCTTCTTGTGATGAGGGCTCATCAGGGTGGCCCTATGCACATTGTCACGCAAGACGATACACCTGACGACAGGCAACCACACTCACACAACCACTCATCTTCAGCGGCACATCCCGACTACCCGCGTCCCGCTTCCCTACTTCCCGCGCGCCCCTTCGTTGTTCATGTGACACTCGTGCGGCACCTCGTTCTTCGACCGTCAACCACACCCAACCCCCCGGGCACTCCCTCTCATTCCTCACAACATAGATTGAAGGAATTTGTTCTCAGCCATTGTGTTGTCAACAAAGCAGGACCCAAGCAGTGATTAATACAATCGTCATTCATAACCAAAGACAAAGGATTGCATAACACTGAGGAATAAGCTAACCTGTTCCATTGACTCATCCGTATCTTCCGGATTGTTTCCACTTGGATGGTGGCGGATGTGGCTGTCAATGACGAAACGGGCAAGCTTTTCATCCTGCAACAAGAAAAAAAACAAATTACTGCCAAGTGCCACTTGTAGAACAAACAAAAAATAAATCATTTATAAGACTTTTTCGGTAACAGTGCAGAGTACAAATGAGTGTGTATGATTCTAATGGAATGTCGAGATTCCCCTTGTGCAAAGACATCAATGTTTGGCTTGAATAATGTTGTTTTTCAGCTGTTATTCTTTACAGTCTGAGATGACACACCTGCCATCAATGACTAATTAGGCACCGTTTCATCATTTCGAGCTCATTTTCATGTCCACTGCAGGACAAAAGCCTCGCCCAAGGATCTCGAATTTACCCTACCCTGTGCAAGCTGGTTCCATTTTATACCTATGAACTCTCCCAATTCGTCAATCCACCTAACCCTATTCCACTTTCGAGTACATGTTTCATCCCTAGGTAGCCATTCCGTAGCTCTAAATGAGGATCAGTTATCTCTCTTTCACAATATGTAACCTGCCCTGGTTCATTTTTTAAGGGCAAACCACCTTAGGACTTAGGCTTGTATGTTGTCTGGTGATGACGTTGATGATGATAAAGATTAAGCGTGTTCTAGACCACACATTCTCCCACTGACATCACAGTACAGCATATGCAAGGCACCCACTATACGTCATGATGATGACGCTGATGACGATGAAGAATAAGCCCGTTGCAGATCGCACATTCCACGACTGAAAACGATCGTGACAGTGATCTTGTCTGCGAAACACGAAGCGGTAATGCCGAATCAAGCTGCTACCCAGGAGGCTCTGGCATGGCTCAACGTATACACAAACAGCGAGCCAACCAGGAGGCGAAAGCTCGGGGAGCGGCGGCAAGACGCAACGCCGACGACAAGCTGCTACCCCGAAGTTGACGGTGCGAGGAGCAACAGCTCGACAGCAAGAACACATTGTATATACTGTACACATGCACTGTCCCTTATTTATATGAGCGTGTGGGCAATGCCACTAAAGTCCTTATTAGGAATCAAAGCTGCGCAAACCACATCCCAGTGCCTTTGCCTCCTTTCTCGGCAGCTCCAGCAGCCCCCATAGAGCATCCAGCAGGTAACTATGCACGCGTATCCTGTCCCGGCGCATAGGGGAGGGTAAGCCGGTGTTGTTGTGGAAGCAAAAGAAAACATGCAACCGAGGACAGACAAGATGGCGCTTGCACTACCAAAGCTATCAAGCACGGGCAAGAGGAGGAGCCTGTACACTGACATGAATGGCTCTACTTTATTTATTTTTAGGGAATAACTTGAAGCCAGGGTTCATGCTCGTTTAGATGACAAACATTCAAGGGTTTTCAAAGACTTTCAAGGCTATGTGTGAAAACTTTCCAGGAATTCACTGTATGTTAGAAACCCAATTAGCACATGTTCAGGGGAGGATAAAGGCTCAAAATAATTGGAATTAATCAAAAACGGCTAACATCACTGGTGCAGACATTAAAAACATGGCTCCAATGACATTTTCTTTTTAGATTACTTTCAATCGTAGTTTCTTAATGTTGCATAGGTAATTCCTTTCATTCAGTATGACACAGGGTGCAAGCTTTTATTCATATAGGAAAACTAAAAAATAATTATTACACAACGCCTTGTTGCTTTTCCTGAATTTTCATATCAATATCCACTATCTACTGCTGCTTGGTCGTGGCAGTCTTCCTAAGGCTGTTTGACTTGATTATGCATATCAGGTCACTAGTTGCCTCTGCCTTTTCTTCATATGAGTCTGCTATAGCTGTTAATTCCTCAACAGCGGCTTCCAGTTTGTTTTCCTTTCTTGTAAACACTTCAACCTTCTCTCAATGCAAAATTTCTGCCGCTTCGCATCCTGCTGCTCTCATCTTTTTCAAGTTTTCAGAAATGAACAGGGTTACTTCAATGCAGAAGTTGCTGATATTCTCAATTCTTTTGCGATAGGAACATTACATATGCCGCCTGCTACATGTACAGCATCAGAAACAATGCGTTGTGAAATATGAGACCATGAATAAAAAAAAGGAAATTCAAGGATTTGCTAGAATTCAAGCACTTTCAAGGTCTTGAAAACGTACTTGTCAAATACAAGGTTTTTAAGGTGTTTCAAGAACCTGCATGATTCCTGTTAAATGTCATGGGTAATTTACAGTAAAAACGATCCCCAGTCCTTCACCCGCTCGTCATAATTCACCGCGTGGAGATGCGTCGATTTTTTTCCGTTCTTAGTTTCACCGGAATGCCGGCTTCCCCCATTTGTTCTTGGTCTGTGTGTTCCCGTCCGATAATGTTATGCCAAACATTTTTCAAATTAGTCATATGAAATGCTTTCATAGATGCCATAAGTAAAGGGAGCTATCAGCTAATGAGAATGTATTCTCTACTCACCTGAATAGGGTCCACCTGATCCCTCACCACGCAAAGCACATCAAACCTAGACAGGATGGGTTCTGTCAGGTCCACCTAGAGAGAAGAGAGACAAATAAAAAGTCACATTACAAAGTGCTTTTGTTGCAGATACCATTATGGGGAGAGCCTGTAACTTGAGATGTTTTTAAAATTCTTGGTTAATTTGTTATGAAACTCCCTGAATACATGTACAGTGAAAGCTCGTTAATTCACACCTCATTAATTTGAAATTTTGGATAATTCGAAATGCTCGCCGCAGTCCGGTCCGCAGTGCATAGGAGACCATGTGTAAAACGATTCGTTAATTCGAACAGAAATTGCTGCCTCTACGGATAATTCAAAGCACGCGCCGCCGAGCGTCATCATCGTCAAACACTAGTGGAAGCTTTTACGGTCGAACGATAGATGGCACGACCAGTTTTTTCGAGCTTCAAGTGGCCTCCGAGCAAAGGGCGAGCAAAGTATGGCCTCCAAAATCCAGGGAGCAATTTTTTTTTTTTCTGTAGCCCTCCCTATCTCAGCACCTGGCGCCACTTGTACGCGGGACCCACGGGACGCTAAGGAGTCGGCGGAGTAGTCCTAGCAGTCCTAGGCCGCTCCCGGCAGCGTCACTTTGTTCCTCGAGCACCTTGTTCGTTCACGCCGTCAAGCCGTCTTATTCCGCATCGAAGTTGCAAGATGCCGCGGGAAAATTGCTGCGCGAAGACTGTCAAGGAGAATGTGGAGATTTTGCGAAAGGTTGACCAAGGAAACTCGAGCAAATACGAAATTGCGAGGAAGCACGGCATACCTCAGAGCACGTTGTCAACCTACATACACAACAGGACGGCCATTGAAAACGCCTATGAAGCCTAGGTTATGGCACCAGTTGAAAAAGGCTAAGGACAGCGAAGTTCCCGGAACTGGAGTCAGCTTTGATTATCTGGGTTAAAGAAATGAGAGCCCAGAGTATCGCATTGAGCGGCCCTATCATCGTGGCCAAGGCAGCCGATTTCACCCTGCGCTTGGACATTGAAGACTTTGTCGCCTCCGAGGGATGGTTTCATCGTTTCAGGGAGCGGCACAATCTCGTATTCCGCACGTTATCCGGCGAGGCAAAGGAAGCGGGCGCCGAAACATGCGCACTTGGAGAAGCGACACCCTGCAGCAGTACTTGGAGGGCTACTCACCACAGGATGTGTTTAACGCTGACGAGACAGCGTAATTTTTCAAGTTGCAGCCAGACAAGACGATCACCTACAAGGGAGACAGCTGTGCCGGCGGCAAGCGCAGCAAAGAGCATGTCACTGTTCTGGTCACCGCAAATATGACCGGTACGGAAAAGGTCCCCCTTTTTGTAATTGGCAAAGCACTCAAGCCAAGGTGCTTCAAAAACATTCGCTCACTGCCGACAGAGTACGCCGCAAACAAGAAAGCCTGGATGACAGGTGACCTATTCAGGAAGTGGCTACTGAAATTCGACAGGCGAATGGAACTGGGCGGCAGACGCGTTCTTCTTGTCGTCGACAACTGTTCGGCGCACAAAGTCGACGTTGAGCTGAGAGCAACTAAGTTGGTGTTCCTTCCGGCAAATACGACTGCGGCCCTACAGCCAATGGACCAGGGTGTGATAAGGAACATTAAGTGCTTTTAAAGGCGTCACGTGCTGGAGAGAATGATTTTGTGCGCGGGCGACAAGAAGAGTTCAACATTACGCTGCTCACTGCCATGCACATGTTGGTGCGCGCATGGGAACAGGTGACCGCGACCACAATCGCAAACTGTTTCCGCCACAGTGGATTTGCAGCTGGAAGTGCGCAGGATAGTTGTGACGTCAACGTGGATGGGGCTGAGGAGCTCATGCCAGTGGCATTGCGCGACACTCTTCGAGGCGTACGTTTTGCCGATTATGTTGAAGTTGACACCGGTGCATCGGTGTGTGGTGCCCTGACTGATGAGGACATTATCGCTCAAGTAGCCGGTGTGCAGCCTCATGCTGAAGAGCCAGAAGGTGAGGAAGACGAAAATGACGAAGCGCCTGTGCGCCCGTCAGCTTCTGCGGTGATGGAGGCACTTAATGTGGCGCGTCTCTTCTTCAGCTTTGAAGAGGGTGAAGAGGATTCCCTGCGCCGCGTCTGCGCGCTGGAGCAGGGAGCCGCAGCTGTGGCATTCAGAGAAAAGAAGCAGATGGTCATCACAGACTTTTTTGGCCAATAAAAATTTTTCGTGCCCCCACCCCCGAAATCCACCCATTTTTGCTCACTTTCATTATTTCGAATTTTGTTTAATTCGAAATTGCTCAGCATTCCCGTGGAATTCGAATTAACGAGCTTTTACTGTATATGTAGTTATCAACATATAAAACATTCCATGTACCTCTGTGGGAGCAAGAATTTTTTCTTAACTGAGAGATTTGGAAAGTAAATCAGAATATGCAAATAATTGGCAATAACAACAGTATGCAGTAAAACAAGAATTGATGTTCCAAACCCACTTGAACATCCACCTCTGTGGTGTTTTTTCATTTGGATACAGATGCATTCGTACTAGGCTTGTGCGAATATTCGAATGCTTTGAATATTCGAACGAATACAGTCAACTGACGATTTTTCGGGCACCCGAATTTTTGGACATGCCCGATGATTCGGACATCTTCGCGGCACCACCAGGAGGCCCATAGAATCAATGTATAAGGAAGTCTGAAATTTCGTACGCTCGAACCACCCGAAGTCCAATTTTCCGGACTTTTTGACACAACGGAAGGTCGGAAACCACCACTGACCTCCAGTGGAAACCACCACAACTGCGTCACACGCGATTACGATCGCATAAATGAGCACGCCGGTCTACTGTGGCGGCATCTGTTGCTTGGACTCGTTGATCATTAGCGGAGAAACACACACGGCCTCCGAGATTCCTAACACTAGCCATGTTTATCGTGCAAGGGTGCTTCGCTGACAATCGAAACTATCCACCCGGAAATTTTTTGGCGCCAATGCCAATAAAGTTCCTTTTGTTTTAGCGCTTGTGCTCGTGCATGCCCCTCTGGCTTCCCACGCAGCACTTTCGCGAAGCATTTCACTACTTCGAACTAGAACTAACCGTCACACACCGATGCACCCAAGGCACCGTTGCCTGCCGTCACACCGTTTTGTTTACGCAGCCCACATGGTGTTTGGCTAGCTTAGTGCGTGGTTGTGCGATCGTGTGAAGTGTGCTCTGCAACGCTAAGCCTAGGTGCTTCGACGCTCGTCAGCAAACACTTTTGTTCCCATCGTGAGGATTTCGCTTGCCTGCGATGGCCCCCACTCCAACTTCGTCGTCCTCGCCGATGGCATCGAAGCGCGGAAAACAGTACTGTCGGTTAACGATAGAGAAGAAAGCTGCCATTATTAAGTTAGTGAAGAGTGGCCGATTGCAGGCTGACGTGAGCAAGGAGTTCGGCATTTCCAAGCAAACAGTTTCCGATTTCCTGAGGAACAAAGACACGATCTTGGAAGCGGCCAAAAAACCGTCTGGTGCCCAAAAGATGAATGCAAGCCAAGGTGTTCATCCAAAGCTTGAGGATGCTCTCGTTGTGTGGCTTAATTCAATGATTGCCAAGCGGTTGCCAGTCTTGGGCTGCATCTAGAAACAAAAAAAGAAACACTAACGCTTCGAATGGACATCACGGATTTTAAGTTCAGTGATGGATGGCTGAGAAACTTTAAGCATCAGAATGACCTCAAGTTCAAGAAGATGTGTGGCGAAAGCGGTGCCGTCGACAGTGCAGTTATTGCGCAGTACCGCAGTGGAAAACTCCAGTCTTTGTTGCAGCAGTTCTCTGCTGACAACATTTTCAACTGCGACGAAACTGGCTTGTTTTACAGGCTGCGGCCGGAAAGAACACTCGCTTTTGCTGGTGACGCATGCCATGGTGGCAAGCATAGCAAAGAACGGCTGACTGTTCTTGTCAGCAGCAACATGCCTGGCAGCGAGAAACTTCCTTTGTTAGTAATCGGGAAGTCCAAGAGCCCGAGGTGTTTTGAAGGAGCAACGCTGCCAGTGTTATACGAAGCCAACAAAAAGTCATGGGTAACGCAGCAGCTGTCCGTGAGTTACATCCGCAGGTTGGACAGGAAGTTTGAACAACAGAACAGACGTGTTCTGCTCTTCGTTGACAAATGCGCTGCTCATGGTCCCATCAATAACTTGAAGGCTATCCAGCTGGAATTCATGCCGCCCAACACGACTGCGATCCTCCAACCGATGGACCAAGGCGTTATCCGTAATCAAAATTTTTATACCGTTCACAAATACTCAACCGCATGATGCTGTGCTCGAAAAACGGGAAAGGCTACAGCGTTGACTTTTGGTCTGCTGTCGGAATGCTTGCGGACGCATGGAAGGCAGTAACGCAAGACACGCTTCGCAACTGCTTTCGCCAATCGGGCTTCGTACTCGACAGAGAGGCAGCAGACTTGCCTGAAGAAAGCGACAGCATTACAAACTTGTGCCCTCTCATGGGCGATATTATCAACGACCTCCACTTTGCTGGTGCTTCCATGCTCACAGACATAACTTTTGAGCGGTTTGTCGACGCTGACAACGAGCTCGACTTTTGCGCAGAGATAACCGACGACGAAATAGTCAGTCAGGTTATGGCGGACTCAGACGACTCCGATGTTGAAAAAGAGGAACCAACGCCTGCACCACCTATGACCGCCGAATTGATGCGAGCATTCATGACGCTGTCATCGTTGTCTAGTGATGACATGACCCTAGCTCAGATCGAGGCAAATGTGATCACATGCAAGCGAAACGCCGTTCAAACAAGGATCAACAAGTTTTTCAAGCCACTGCAGCTCTAACAACGGCTGCTCTGACGACACCCGCTGTCGGCTGCATGCATTTTTATTTAACGGCTCTTTTCAGAGCCACCCCGCTGATGCTTTGGCAGAGCTCTGGAAGTCTGGTACTTCGACCTTGACCCTCTTGATCCGAGAAATGTCAATGAAATGGTGCGTTTTTTGCTTGCATTGAGAAATATTAGCAAAATGATAAATGATGCGTTTTTTTTTGCTTCCATTGAAAATTATCAGTAAAATAGTGCGTTTTTTTTTGCTTGCATTCATTTTTTCGGAATGCCGGAATTTTCGGACGGTTTTTCGCTCCCTAGAGGGTCCGAAAAATCGGCAGTTGACTGTAAGTACAGTATTCCAATTCACTTCGATTCGAATTAAAAATATTGAAAATTTTGAAGTATTCGCAATGAACGAATATGTGTATTAGTCTGCATGTAACTGCCTGTAGAGGGGGCTTCACTGCAGTGTAGGGAAAATCCGATTTGCCGTGAAGCCCCACAAATCTAAAGGGGCCTTGCAACACTTCTTGAGCCTAGTATAATAAAACGTTGCCAATCAGTAGTCAAGGCTACCGAGAACACGTGAGTGAAATATTATAGCGCTGCACACGGCCTGGAATAGACAGTAAATTCTCAGTCAGCTGAAAATTGTTTTCTTTTCTTTTAACAAATGAGGGATGAAGCTAAAAAATTACTCGTCACAGCCATTGTATCAACCATTGGCTGACTTGAGCATGGCACGCTCGGTTGTTACTGGGGCCTCCGCGGGTGGCCGTGACTTGTCCACGCGTACGTGCACAATCGCACTAAAAACCTGCGTATTCGAAGAAAAAAATAAGAGAGACAAAGTGCTCAAGGTCATGAGGCACGCGTGTTGTATTTTCTTTCGCCATGCCATTCCTCCCTGCTTAGCTTCCAGTGCTCTCGTTGGGACAAGACAAAAGAAGATGCAATTGAAGCGTGCGACAGATCTTTGCAACTCTGCTCGTACTGGACGTATTCTAAAGATTTTTGCAGCGATAGATTCATCAGGCAATAAGCTTTTTTGGTGAATCAATTCCGTGGCTACTTGAAAAAGTGTTGCAGGGCCCCGGTAAATGAACATATAACCCTCACATTGATTCATAACTTTTTAAAGTCTAAAAGCTTGTTATGCTGGCTTATATTCTAAGTATACAGTCGAACCCCGCTACAACAAACGCCGTTTCAACGAAATTCCCGCTAGAACAAAAAAATCACGGTTTGCTGTCAGCAGTCCATAGAAGTCAATGCATAAATATTGTCGCCACAACGAAAATTTTTTCTTCTGTCGTCCCGCTTCAACAAAGTTTCACGACGCGATTCCAGGCTCAGATATTTATTGCTATACAGTAAACCCAATATTTCACATTTTGATGCATTTTCAGAACCTGAATATGTGTCGACACGAAGTCTAAAACACGCGTTGGCACCACCAGAAACCACCGATGTTCAGCAAGCATGGGCGCCGCCATTGATCGATAGCAATGGCAATGAGACTTCCCTGCTTTTGCCACTTGGTGCCAACGCGTGTTTTAGACTTCGTCGACGTATTTTCAGGTTCTGAAAATGCATCACAATGTTAAAGCTTCGGTTCAGTGTATAGCCACACACGATCTGAAGCTCAAGCTCAGTTGCTTAGTTCATAGTATCCTTCAAGCAGCTGCTGGGTGCATCTGCGGAACGATGCCTTTTCCGATTCCAATGCTTATCATTTTTTTCGTGCTTGGCCAGTGTGGTAACTAATCAGAGCGGCTGTTCGTCCGCATTATCAACAAAATCAGCTAGCCGCGAGTGATGGATGATAAGAATGGCATAAAATAAGGCAAAAGTCACCGCTCCACGATACCCTGCTGCCATCTCGGCGTTTTGACGGTGGACAGCAGCTGGTGTTGACGTGTTAATGCAACTGTTTGGTTCGTTCACAAAAGCGGTTGTAGTGATTGTTTCACCGTGCTTTTCACCACGGCCTCGCTATGCATGGGTGAGAATCGCGTCGTCACGCTGCTGGGTAGAATAAAAAGCAACGGACACTTTTTAAATTTTGAGAATAAACGTCCCTTTGTTTTGCTAGTTCAGATCGGCTATATTTTTTCGATTTCAGCAGAACGAAATTTTTTCCGCGCCCCTTCAGTTTCGTTGTAGCAGGGTTCGACTGTAATTATTTTAAAATGTTACATATTTTACAGGTTATAACTTCCATCCTACCGAAAGTGAAATCCTTCTGCTACTCAAAGTTGTTATGACTTCCTTTGAACAAACAAAAAAAAAAAGGGCATTTGCATAATGCTTCATTTCAATTTTTAAGAAATATTGTGCAGGTTAGTTAGGTCATTAAAAATATGCCTATTTTTCTTTATATGTTATACATAGTATACGAATTCAATTCGAAATTATTCGACTAAGATCACTATTTGCTTGTTACCTAAATTTCACTATTCGCACAAGCCTAATTCGTACACAACTTACAGTCTTAGCGAATGTCTGTGCCAGTGATTGCCTTAACAAGAAAAATAATATCCTTAACCAAAACATACGTTTTCAGCAAAGGTCAAGGATGGGTCATAGCGACCGCCGATGGGGTTGGCCGCCGCAATGACTGCGCAACGTGCTTGGAGCGAGGTCACAATGCCAGCCTTCGAGATGGAAATGCTTTGTTGCTCCATCGCTTCATGGATGCTGGTCCGATCTGAGTCGTTCATCTGCGAAAACATTTTACAGCATGACCCTGACAGCCATAAACTGACTTTGACCACTGTTGCTCGGCCATGTATCAAAATTCAAGATGGCAGCGGAAGAGCTGCTTAGAATAAAGAATGCACACCCGTGCTTCTAATTAAATGCTTCACTGAATATGCATGCATTCGCTATTTCCATTTGCCTTCGAACACAAACGGAGAATAAAATAGTGAAACTGGCAAGAGGGAAGCAGAGGACACATATTAGAAATCTCCTGAAGAGAAGGGGGCGATTGCTTGGGTGAGTGTGCTTGCTTACAATTTTATGGTAGCTTGATGTCATGAACTGTGCCAATCAAACCAAAAAGACTGACATTAGCGCAGAGCATAGGTGTTTGCACTTCATCACGTGAGAAAAAATAACAGTGGGCAATTACGCACCTTGTCGAACTCATCAATGAGGCAGACGCCCTTGTCGGCGAGGACTAGTGCGCCGGCCTCCAGCGTCCACTCACGGGTGACCGGACTGCGCTGGACGTACGCCGTCAGACCGACGGCCGAAGCGCCCTGTCCCGTGGCAAAGACGGCTCGCGGTGCTATCTGCTGGACGTACTTCAGGAACTGCGATTTGGCCGTGCCGGGGTCACCACAGATGAGGAGGTTGATGTCACCACGAACTCTGTGCTTCTGACCTACGAGAGAAAGCCAGAAGTGGGAGATTTTCGCTCGTGCTCTGGACATCTATGGCTTTTGAAAGTCAAAAGTAGATAATGACAAAAACGGCACAGGCGACGGGGTGAGTGAAACGGAGAAGATGATGTAGATTTTACTGCTCATTGTGTCTGTCCAGTTGTGTATGTTGTCGTTGCAACTAACATGACCTATTAAACAGACCAGCTGAGAACTCTTGAGCTAATCTAAGTATATGTGGCATGGAATAGAAAATTTATAATGAGTCACAAATGCAAGACCCCAAGAATGCATACAAAAAATACAGAGAATGAAAGAGATGCCAAACAAAAATATGCAATATTTATAGCTAATTAGGTGTAAAAACACAACAGTTCCTGGCACAGCCACCAATTACTTAATAGGGATCTCTTGCTTTAAAAAGGCAACATTTCTGTCAGGTATATATTCTTCAGATTTAATTAAGTATTTGTGCCAATCCTGTAACGTATTTACCATTATACGTAGGAAAAAAGTGTCCTCCTTTAGTGCCCTTTTAATACATTGATATTGCCACATTTCATTCCAGTTTCTTTACAAACAACACTTATGGAGAAAATAAAACTGAAAATATTTAGCACTTCTTTATTATTGCAATGGCGCATTCTGTCCACAACCTCTTCGCAAGCACTGCGTATAAAAAAACGCAGAAACAAAAAAATATGAAGGGCACTATCATACAAGTACAGCTCACAGCTATAGCCTCAGTAACCCTTGTGGGAATTGAGGCTAGCCCGCTGCTTTTGCGCGGGCTTTGCCGCCTTTTCTGCCGTTCTCATGTCCCGACATGTCTGCCCTCCTTTGCTGTCTGCCGTGCTGGGAGAGCGGAGTGACGTTTAACCCCCTCACCCGGTAGCGGATGTTGACTGTGACGCCGCGCGCGGAGTCTCCCGAGAGGTTTTCGCGCGCTGTGTCGGGAGCGGGCAGATAGATACTCTCCGGGACTGCAGACGGTGAGCCACGCAATCTTTTCTGTCCATCGACTCCCGTCGCTCGGGGCTCGTCGGACTTCGCTGACGGCGCCTCGCGCTCAAGCGAACGCTCACCTTTTGTTGCCCCACTGCGTACGCACGGCCAAAGGGCGGTACGGTGTCCTAGTGCGTGGCCTAGCTACGCCGACCCGTCTTCCTCTGAAGCCAACGCGAGCGCCTTTGCCCTCGCTCGAGCAACCAGGCCTTGGTCCCGGTGTCTCCGTGGATCACCTTTACCGTAGAGACGTGCTCATGGCACCCTGTGTAGTACTTTTATGCCCGTGGCATGGATAAGCCTATTTGCTTTCCCGCCGCGCCTTTGCAACGGGCTGTACTGCGTTTGGTGTTGCCACAATAAAGTGTTGCGACTTTGAGCAGTATCGTGTTCTCGCCACGGCGATGGTTAACGCGTGCCCTGCGGCTCGCTAAGACCGGACCCACGCTGGCGGCCGTACTCCTTCGGCATACGTGTACACCACACCCTCAAATAACACAGGTAGAAAATGATACATCTCACGGATAAGACTGAAAACTTACCAGGGTTCTTTGCTTCGCCACCAAACAAGGAAAGTGCAATAGCCCTCTTGATTTCTTCATGCCCGTAGATGGAAGGCCCAATGCTGGCGATAATCTAAATACAGTTGGTTTATTATAAAGGAAAGTGCAAAAAAAAAGTCAGCTTAGAAGCTTTAACACAACTTCAACACGTATTGTAGGCACATTTCAATAATAGGCAGGCCTGAATAGAGTATTTTACAGACGCGTTAAGAGGCCACAATTTTGGGCTGTTGCCGTCCCCGTTTTGCGTCTAGCACTAAGCAAACCATACTGCAGGCTCATATACACATGGATCGATTTATGGATGCACTTGGCATTCCACAACCTAATTTGATGACATGGCAAACAAAACTGAGATATCATTCATGTAAAATCCTGAGGTGGAAGTGCCTATGAGTTGAAAATATAAAGACTATAAAGATAGCGCAAGAATCATACAATTGGCATGGGCATATGTGCACACAGATGTATGCACTTACTCGGTCGGCAAGCCTCTCATCTTTGGAGAGGGCCACAATACGACGCACGTCATCGTCCGTCAGGTGCCGTGCCGCAACTTTGTCGTCTTTTCGGAGCACGTGGTTGGCCATGATGATGGTCGCAAACACGGGAAAGCCATTGGCAGTGTTCAGGGATCCGTCGTAGTTGTTTGTGTACACTCCTGTAAGTTCCTGCAGTGATTTTTTTAGTTAGGTAACCACACGCGCTGCGGAAGTAACGCAGAAGATGAAGGAAACGAAAGAAAACTGTTTCCAGCTCCTCTTTCCAAACATGCGCCTTCGGTACGGTATGCATTATTGACAGCAGCTACAAAGTCACTTGCTGTTTAAACCAATGTGCATTCAAATTATACAAAAGCACTGTATTTACTCACGGAATGAATGCACTGGCATAATAAACGCAACCAAAACGTCAGTCGTCAAAACTTAGATTTTTTTTCTCTTCTCTCGCATAATAAATGCACTGCGTGCATTGATTCGCTGCAGTCCCCGCGAACCGACACTAACATTTCGTTATATCCCGATTCATTCTATCGTGGCTTCAGTGTATTCTCTATAAGATCTGCAATGCATGGCGCTTCAGCTTCCACGGGAACGATGGGTGGTAGGCGAATTTGTCTAAGCTTCATTCTTTTGGTTTCGCGCGGCCAGCAGTCACTTAGTCACAAGACAAAGTTCGGGAAAATACCAGCAGTCCCACTTCAGCCCCTTGACCTTTTTAGGCTGACCAATTCAAATCGGCTCTCGAGGTTCACAACAAGCCGTTCTTTTTATCCACTACTTTAGTCAAAATACAACAAACCACAATAGCATTCGAACAAGCTGCAAGCATGAGGACAAGGCAAAACCATCATTCCATCATTCCCGTGGCGCCTGAATGAATGCTTTCTCCGCAAATATTGTAGAAGACTCTGAACTGCACATTCTTTAAAGGGGGCAGTTGCGCCAACTACAGTCCGCTGAACAGTTGTTTGCACACTCACAATTTCATCACCGGGCTTGCAGGAGTCACAGAGGTCGCTCAGCAAGATGGCATCCTTGGAACGGGGGAGACGACCGGCCGACACTTTGCCGGGACTTTCTTGGATGCTAATGCGCTGGTAGTTCTGGTACACAGTCTGAAACGCACGCAAACACAGCGACAAAGTGTTGGAAGCGACGTAAACCACGAACGCGGAGCAGAACACATGCTCAAAGCAACTTCCAGTGTCTATTCTTATTGTTGTATGCAGTAGCTGTGAAGTCTGCTACAAATTAGAGTTGCACATTGTTTCGTTATACAAATGTTTGGGTGTTTTGTCTCAAAACATCAATGTGATTATGAGGGATAGCGAAATGGAAGGCCCTGGAAATTTCGTCCACCTGGGGTTGTTTTAACATGAGCCTAAATCTAAGTACACAAGCTCCTAGCATTTCAGTTCCATTGAAATGAGCCTCTACCAACTAACGTGGCCCGTGATCTTTGAATTGGCAGCACAACCACTAGACCACCGGGGGGTATGAGCATTGTTTCAATGACTCAAATAATTGTTTTTGTTTTCTGTACATTTCTGTGAACTCTTGCCTCTTTGCCACACACTTAGTCTAGAATATTCTTTACTCTAAAGTAATCAGTACTGGTGCGAGGTACCAATTAATCTAGTCATCTTGAGAGGGTTTTTGAAGAGATTGCCCTCACAGTGTTGTTCTAGAGACATTAAGCTTTCTTTTTGCTGAAACCCCTAAAGCAAGTGGTTGCCTGCGTCCTAAAGAAGATACCGCCAGGTCTGCACCTCACTGCCATTCAGCATAGAGTATTTCCAAAAAAACTGATTAAGTACTCAGGCTTTCAATGAGAATCACCAACCGACACAGGGGCCTTGGTGAGGACAGCGCTCTAAGGCTACTGCACGCCTTTGCTCTCTGTCACTTCACCTTCGTGGCAGGTCTCCTCCAATGGTCGCAGGCCGAGCTGAACAAGCTCAACACCATTATCAGAAAGTTAGTCAAGGCTGCCCTAGGTATACTCAACAGTACGTCGAACGAGAAACTCATGAGCTTAGGCGTGCACAATACTATGCAAGAAATGGCTGAAGCGCAACAGACGGCGCAGCAGGAAAGACTAACGAGGGCACGTGCGGGCAGGCTGATACTCAGGGCAATCAGGTCAGTCCCCAATAGATCGAAGAACCCGAAGGAGGTCGAACTGAACGCGAAGCTTAGAGACGTGATCAGAACCCCTCCCCTGCCGAGAAACATGCATCTGGAACACAATGTCAGCAGGGGAAAAGCGGGAGCAAAAGCTCTATTGAAAGAAATCGAACGGGTAGGACAACAGGCGGCCGTCGTGGACGCAGCCTGGGTGAAAGGCCAAGAGGCCTACATGGCTGTGGTGGTCAACAGCCAGGGAGAGGTACGGGACGCCCTGACTATACTCATTAAGGATTCCACGGTTGTGGAACAAGCTGCGATTGCTTTAGCTATCAGGAACAGAAAATGGTCATACATCTATAGCGACTCCAAAGCAGCAATTACGAGCTTCGACAAGGGCTGTCGCTGGGACTGTGGTTAAACTTATGAACAAAGTCAATCCTATCGATACTGAAATTCGATGGTTTCCTGCTCATATGAGACAAGTGGACGAAACTCGGGTCTACCTCAATGAGGTGACGAATGACCTGGCACGAGGACTCACTTGTCGTGCCGGTCAGACCCGATCCGACGCCCACTACCATTCCGGGGGCTATGAAGATAATTTAATCACTTACAACGATATCAGAAAATATTATTACTTGGGGCGTAGGCAATTCCCACTGCCACACGCAAAATTGAACAGGGCTCAGGCAGTCACGCTACGTTTACTGCAAACCGGAACTTACCCAAGTCCGTATTTTCTACATAAAATTCTCCCTGACAGTGAAATTCAAGACAAGTGTGACGCGTGTGATGGCATCATTGGGATCAGACAGATGCTGGCAGGTTGTCCGCCACAAGGCTCGGCCTGACGGTACAGATGTGGGCGCGACCCGCCTCGGTCTGAAAAGACCGGTCTTCAGGACACAAATAAAGTTTTGTGAATGAATGAATGAATGCACAGAACAAGCGGCAGTCATAGCGAAAGTTGGAAGAGCGACCTTTCAGAGCCCTTTTAAACACTCTTTGGATAACTGCTACAAGCACACCTGCATGGTACCCATTATGCCATAAATCATCCTAATTAAATTTTTTTGTAGTAGGAAGGTGTTCACTATGCCATCCTTCGACATTCTTCAGGGAGGCGTGGTACCCACTACACACTTGCAATAAATTTTGTGCAATTTTTCGGTGCTGTGGTTGACGACGAAGAATTATGCCTGAAGCTCTTGTAATGAGTTGGAGCATTCGACGAGCCACTCGTTACGCAATTTGCATTGTGTGACGATTGGTTGTTTCTTTGGTATTCTAGAACACTTTGCTACCAATATTAACGCGATTCCTTTTTGAGACATCAAGCCTGCTAATTAAGGCCAGTTTGCAGCGAAGTTTCATGCACCGCCGTAGCTCTGCGGTAGAATGCTGGAATGGCACGCAGGGTTTTTTATTTACTTTTTCTTATTTTGCAAGACAATAGTTACAAACACCAGCGGTGGCAACGGCGGACAGCTATGGCACACGCGACGCTTGCTGTGATTTTATAAGAGCTTTCATTGTAAAATGGCACCTCGCTTAATCCATGCGCGACCTCACCTGCTCCATGTTGATGGTGAAGGGTCCCGTGCTCTGGCACTCGGGGCACGATCCCGGCTTGACTTCTTGGTTCTGCGACTGCACCAGCGGACCAAGCACATAGCTGCACTTGTTGCAGTCGTACTTGACCAGGGAGAGCTGCGGTAGCACGCCGGTCGTGCTGGTCACCACACCGGCGGTTCGCACCAGCTGGTTCAGGTGTAGTTGCCTAGCATGTTCACAAAACACAGGAAGAATGTGAGCACACAGGCACGTCACCGCTGAGTTGGCAGCCAGGTTGGGCTTACCTCTAGTGACAGTACAGAAAGACAGAAACGAGATGTGAAATACGGAGACGCTAACTGGAAGATAAGTAGTATCCAGGTTTCTACCTTGCATTCCAAAAGATATAGAAAGTTCAGAGAGGAACAGAGAGATAAAAAGCAAGATAGAAGTCAAAGACACACAAAAGCAAGCATCACAGGCAACTTCATTAGAGGTATAGGAGGATGAGATTCAAGACATAGCTAAACCTCCGTTTAGCGAACTTCAATATTACAAAGTATTCCACTTTTCACAACATCATGTACATTCACCCCCGTGTGTTTGTTATCTGAATATAAGAAATAATGTTTATCAGTCGTTCTAACTTGACAAAGTTTTGCTGCTGCTGCGGAGAGACGAGGCAATTAACTGAAACTGCTGCTGGCACCATTGCTCTCATAGTACAGCGCCATGCACCTTTCGCAACCTCATTTTTCAAATTGAAGGCCGTGCGAAAGAGTGCTGCCAAAGAAGACCGGTGAATATTCGATCAGCAATGTTTTTTTTTTCTAGAGGGGGGAAAAGGAACACAACTCAACATTCTCCTTGCCTCCACAATTGCAGACAAGATCACGTGGCCATCGACGCTGTTCATTACGCTTCGGGTGTCACTTTTACCAGGCACAAGATAGGCCAATGAAGAGCTCTATCTTTTAACTTAAGCTCACTGCAAAAACACGAAAGTACAAGTCTCAAAGAAAACAGCTTTTGTCGGGCATTCTTACGCTTCTACCCATAACACTTGAAAAAATGCATGCCTCAAATCTTTTATCAAAGTAACATGAAGTGAAATACAAGAGATAAGATAACCTCACCTGAGGCTGCGAATGTCTTCGATGAGAGGCAGGTCAGTGATCCGGACGTGGATCTCCCGCGTGATTCGTTCATACTGGGGGAACATGCCGAGGACGATGTCCTTGGCGGCTTCGTCAAAAATGACGAGCATCTCGGCGGGTGCCTCTGGCAGGAAGTAAGCTAGAACCTGCTCTGCTTGGGCCAGGGTGTTGTAATTGACTTCCAGGCTGAGCTTGTTCTCTGAAAGCAACATTAAAAAAATTTCACTCCCGACCTATCAATGAATCAAACAACCCATGCTTTCATGTCTTCTTAAATAAATACAGATGACGCCCCAGTAAACATGTCAATCACGTTGGTCATGTCGCACGTTAATGTGATATGATTGGCTCTGTATCTAAATTCTGCACCTCTGTTCTTCTGTCAGTAAACAGATGTGTTGAAGTCGGGGCGAATTGGCTCGTAGTGCTTGAACTGGTACAGCTAAACCAGCATATGACAAAACTGACAAATTCCGGCAAAATTTTGTTATGAAGAAGATTTCGTTACATGCAGGTTTGGTACGAAAAATCTAAAAATAAACACACAAAATAAACAAAAGGGGAGCTGAAGGTAGAGCTATCCCAAAACACTCATTTAGCGGTAAAAAAATGTGTGATCATTGCAAGAGCAACTATATGGACACTCTCGGTAGGTTTTAAACAAAACTCCTATTTAGCGGGACATATTTTTCTTAGTGATAGTCTCGTCTACATGACTGTATGCAACAATCATGTTAGAAACATGTACGCCCGAAAAACTTATGAAATGAAAGCATCACAATAAGCAAAAAAAATGCGATAAAATCAAAGAACAAGACTGCTGTACGAAACTTCGAAGCTATGAAACGAAAGAAAATTCAATCCTACAAACAATAAAAGAGCTACCAAAGAGGAACCCCCACCTTCGCACATTTGCCTGATCTTCTCCTTGTAAAGGTTGTGGCCACGCTCGTCAACAAACGTGCGCAAGAAGTTCTTGAAGCGGTTGTAGATTTCCGTTTTGGGGCCGATCTGTGTCACCCACTCCCGGACAGTGTGGCCCTTCATGTCTTCGAGGTTTTCAATGCTCTCGACCATCTGGAAAAATAAAGTGGATGAGGAGCCGTGTTGACACAGTCACTCTTCAGTCATAAGCATATGTCTGACACCAACGCTACGTCGGTTAGTAGGAATGAAAATATAAATGGTGCGGAAAAACGCGGGATGAGACGAAAGCTGCAAGACAAGCACATGCTAACCTTTTACTGGAAGGAAACGATCACACTCAAACCTCGATATAAAGAATCCGGATATAACAAAATATTGGTTATAACCAAGTAAACGAAGAATAGTCTTGCAGTAGATTTAGTCTTACGAATAAACCTTTATAACGAATTTTCGGATATAACGAGCTGGTTTTCATGTAAGATGCAAGTTTGTAATAATGAGGTTCGAGTGTATGTATGGGAAGTGAAAATAACATGTTCATCACAAGAGGGACCATACATCTTAATTTTGGAGTGAGAAACCATTCTTTAGAACATTGTTTTAGTTGACGCATCCTTGCGCAATCTTGTGGCACTGACAGGTTAGCACCGTAGTGCGAATGCTCGAGGAGCTTTTTTTTTTTTTCTTTTTTTTCACATTTGAACGATTGTAGCCGAAAGGAGTACAAGCTGTCGTGTAATAAGTAGCACCAAAACGTGGCCGAGACACTCACGTCCTCATCTTCCGAGAAGGCGCCTTCCGCCGCGCGCTCGGCCAACCGCCTCCTACGAACAGGTCTGTCGGCTTCACTGCTGCTGTCATCTGTCAATGGCGAAGCAAATAGCAGTGGGTGAACACAAGGAGCTCACTTTGACGTGCGCGAAAGGGTGCAAATGCAAGCAAAATGCCTCACACCAGGCCCCGCCTAGATTCGTGCCCGTGGACAAAGTGATGGCGCTTCTCCTTTCAAGGCACAAAATCCTTTACTACATGACAACAACGATGAAATCAGTTAGTAGGCTAATATCCAAAACAGTGAAGAGATGTGTGTGTCTGTTCGAAAGAAATGCGGAGACGACTAAGACATTAAAATGTAGAAACCATACAAAAAAAAAAATGACTGCTTTATACTAATGAGTTTGCCCTGTTCTTTCTAGCAATTATAGCTCTGCTAGTCACTCAGCCGCCCAATAAAAGCACTCGCCCCATCTTCTCTGTCCGCACTTCTCCAAAACAGCGTCCTACATTTTGTAGCTACGTTAAGCAAAGTCCCCCCCCCCCCCCCCCCGAAAAGGTACTTCGAAGGCTTTAAGATTTTGCAAATGTCTCTCGTTTCTTAATTACTTTTATCCCAATTATTGCCAACATATGTTTTTTTTTCTTTTGCTTGTATACTTTACGTATTACACGTATTATACACTGAGCATCAGTGTTTTGTGGAGTAAAATTTGCAACAAAAAAAGGGAAGTGAGCACCAACCTCTTATGAAAGCACCGTATTCCTCCTACTTTTGCGACATTATTTCTCCAGAAACCCAAGTGTCAGAATTGAAGAATTGAGAAATATTCGACATCTCAAATACTTTATCCGGATGGATTGGTACTCGATTTTCAGCAGACATCCTTCCTTCAAGACAACATGTTGTACTCTCAAGCAATAGTGCAACATGGTGCATTATAATTTCGTACAATGCAACCCGACTTTCTCACGTTTAGTAAGTGAAAAAAAAATTTCCGCTGAATTCAGCACTTGTATTATTTGTATCCAAATATGCTATTTGAAAAACATTTGATTGACACTTGGTTATTCTAATTCACTTTAAAATTTCCCTTTTAACCAAGCAGAGGAAATCTTTTTCACTGTATTCACAAGCAGAGACATGGCTGTGTGGCAGAACAGCTGCTTGCCCTGCGAATGACCTGGGTTCGATCCCCCCCCCCCCCCCAGATCAATTTTTTATTACTTATTTTATTGGCATCTTCCTTGATTTTTCAGTCACGCACAAGATGATTTTTCGCTCACTACCAGCGAATCCAATGCCGGAATTTCTGCGAAACAAGCTCTTTAACGCTATCGCGTTAAAATTTGATGTTCAGACCTATTTATAATTGAAATTGTTGTGGATGAAACAACAAACTCACCAGGCTAAAACTTTTAAAGAAAGGCTGGCAAAACAAGCACAGGCAGTGCAAAGCAAGTGACGACTAACCATAAAGCAAGCCTTTTCGCATGCGACCGGCCACACGGCCCTCCGCTCGATCTCGCTGCCGCAACTGTTCCTCGACGGCCCTCCGATCCGACTCGGACAAGGCGCTGTATTCCGAGTCGTCCAGCATTTGCGGGTCGTAAACGTCAAGGGCTGGAATCGCACGGTAGTCACTGCGGAAAGAAAAGAATTCTCAGCTTCTGACATTACATTAGTGTTCAAGAGGATGACTGCCAGATGCAACTGGTCACTGCGAAAGTTGAGGTGGCATTGCAACTCCGCGCTAGCCACAATTCTATAGTACTACAGCGTTATAGTTCGTTATTTTAACTATCTGCATTCCACTACCTGTAATTAACTTTCGTTACAATTTTGGCTAAACAAACAGTAGTACCCTCAGTTCACTGTTCGGTTAGTAACCCTGTTTTACTGCTGCAAGCTATTGTTTCATACCTTGCTGTACAAGTCATGAGAGAGGCCTTACACTCTTAAAAGAGGTAAGAGTAAAATGGGTGTCTTTTTGTCCCACAACAATAATCATCATTTGGCTTCCTTTCTTGAAAACTCGGCGCTGGCCACTTTCCTATCAAGAAAGCTGTGTCACATTGATATAGCGAATGTCGTTCGCGACCTGAAAGTGCCGGGCGTGTGGCGATAGTGCAAGGAAAAGAACGCAAAATGGATGACGATTATCGTTGCGGGACCAGAATATGCCCTGTTTACTCTATCTTTCTTTCGAGTGTAGTAGGATGGATCCTACAAAAGAGGTATTTGCTGGTTTGGGAATATCTGATCTGTGAAGCCAGACCTCTGTTATTGTAAGTAGGGCGCACTGAAACAATCATTTACAGAAAAAAAAAGTTTTTTCTCCTACACTATATGGCTAATTTTGTCGTAGTACAGATGATTCATGATGCATATCCTTGTATTCTAACTGCTGGTTTTCAAACAAATCTTAACCTCTTTGCAACTACCAATGGAGATCACAGTTTTTTGGCCAAGCTAGAGGTATCCCTTTCCTGACTTTAATGCAAATAGGAATCAGCCAAACGTTTGCATTGAGAGCAAGACGCACCCAATTTATGAGCTGGAATTGCCCTAACAGTCTCTAGGAAAGTTATGGGAGAGCACTGATAATAAGCTATAAGAGCTTCCTTTCCAGCAATACTTCAAAGGGGTGGAGACACAAATTTTTAAGGCCAAGCTTACTCGATCCGAATCTTTTCTATAAAGCTACTACTCTGAAAAAAAGTGGAGCTCAGTATATGATGATGAGATATTGTCACGGGGTCGTGACGTGGCCGAAGACAGGAGACTTTGTGTTGGAATTTAACAGTTTATTTGGGCGAACCTGTGCCCGGTAAACGGAAAGTCGGATTACAGTAGCAGTCTTGCACTGATAGCGGCGAACGGAGCGTTGGCCGTCGATCAACTACTGACAAGCGGCGAAGTGCGTTAGCATTTATACTCTTGCCATCGAATGTTCTAGCGTTATCACAGGCGGTGGCGTAGGTTCCAGAATAATCTGTACAGTTCGCAGAGTGGCGTGATCCTATCGAAATGATCTAGTAAAGTCCGGAAGCTTCTTGAAAACTGCACGCACGTTTTGCGCTGAGAATTGTGTAGTGTTTTGGGGCGATAACAAAACTTGAGAAATGGAACGTGGCAATATTTTATTTCGACATTGAAGCCAATTCGCACATGGCACACCTACTGACATTGATACTACCGCAACATCAGACGAGAGTGTGAGTTGTGGTGACTACACGTACCAGCATGAGAAGTTGTGATGACGTCAGGTACCAAAACACAAAACATGGCCGGTCCCCAAAAACATTCAAAACGGCCACTCGTGCATCACCAACACAGCCACAGAGCAGAGCGGCCTTGGAAATTCCACACTATCTTGCACAACTATGTGACAAGAAGGTCATATTGTGAGACGATGTCAGGGTACAGTAGGAAACGAAACTAGCTTTTAAAACATGTGTAATTTTGACAGGTGTGCTCACGCTTACCAGTACATTTTCTGGGCTCTTGAGTGTTATATCGTGCATAATAACTATTACAGCATTAGTGGAGACACGGCTGTTCATTCCATCTTCTTTCTCCTGTTTGAAGCAGCCACCATAGTTGGCAGCGACACTTAATGAAACGTTGAGGACTTGGTGCGTCATTTTACACATTCACAAAAAAAGACAAATGAGAATTTTCGTGTCAGCACTCTTTTAAGAATGTCCATCATACAGTTGCATGTATATATTGTCGGACACGGTCGGAACAAACCAAACAACACACATTTATTCAACTAATTTAGAATGGTGATATCGTCAGTCAAATTATTACAACATCACGCTATTATCAACACGCTAAGACATTCTATCACATTATTAAAACACACGACAAACAAGGCGGTGTCGCTAACGCCTGACTCATCCGTGGGCCCACCGCAGACGGCCCGCAGTGCCGTCCACGGCAGACGCACCGCTGGAGGCAACCGTCCACGCCACCGCCCCACGCCAGAAGAGCCTCGCTCAACTCTCGCCCGCCACCAAGGCTTGCCTTCCGCCAGGGGTCACCGCCCGCGAACATGCCACCTATCGCTCAATAGTTGTCACCCCCGAAATACGGCTTCTGTGCAAAACACGTGCACCACATGGCGCAAACAACTTTACAGGGGTTGCCAGCACCACAACATATATACACTCAAGAAGGAACTCTGGCACTAGTGTCTATGGGAACTGCAACGCACGGCGCTTCAGCGAGCATGGGAATCATGGGTAGTACACACATTTGTCGAATCTTTGTAATTTCGGCTCCGCCTGGCTTCGCGTGGCTTGAAGTTGCTTTATCACGAAGCAACAATCGAAACTGTTCAGCAGTTGGACTTCGCCCCCTCGACCTTTTTAGGCTCACTCGATTTAAATCGGATCACAAAGTTCAAAACGGTCCGTTCTTTTTTTCAAAACAAAACCAAAACACTATAAACAAATCCACAAGTGCATTGAAAGCTTGCAAGCATGAAGACTAGGCAAATATGTGTACTACCCATCATTCGCATGGTCGCTGATCGCAGCACCAGGGTCATCTCTAGTTCATATTAGGAAACCTTATGTTCTATACAACCTGAGCACAGCTGCTATACGTGTGGTTGTGTTCCAATACTCACCGTAGATGGCTAAATATACAGCTAACTGGACAGTGGCCATCTTAAGTCCCATTCCAATTCTCACGTAGCCAGCAAATAGACAGCTTCGAGAAGACGGCATCTTAGACAAACACGGAGCAGAAACAAGATAGCATGCTATCCGAGCGAATTGCTCGGATAGCATGGATATCGCCGGAGAAGCGTCTGTGCACAGACGCTTCTCCAGACACTCAATGTGAATGACTGGAGAATTTTCAATTTTTCTTAGATTATAACACAAAATAAGCTTAAAAAAATAACAGTTACAATTGTTTAGCTTAGCTTTCTCTTCTTGACGTGAGGTGGCCCCTCATCGCGTAGAAGCCGTCCCAGACGTGTTCCATTCTTCAGACAGCATGGGCACGGTGCTGTCTTCTGAACTGTCTACAATGCTGTCTTAGAATCGGAACACAGCCTGTGTAGAATGCTACAATAAGCTAAACTAGCTAGACTAAATGGAGGAATACATCAGGAAGTACTTACTCTTCCATGTTGTCTCCAAACAGCTCTTCACCCTCCTCCTGCTCTTCGTCACGAACGCCATCGTCCTCGTTTCCGACTCCGCCAAGCAGTTCCGATTCATCCTCGAAAGGTGGAAGGTCGCGGCCCGGTGGCGACGTGCCGAGGTCGGCAGGTGGCGACGCCACATTGCTGCTTCGAGAACGCGGCTGACGCGAACATTGCTGCTTCTGGATCGGGGGCGGTCAGACATCTTGCTCCTTCACTGGTGCAACAGGTTCGTCTCCAATCTGACCAAAGTAAAAGCCGACATTCAAGGGGACTTGATTAGTCATGGCAAGAATCGGTCACTGATCCGATCAGAAAGAGATAGATAATCACGTACATCTCTGTCTGTAATGAACATATCTACTATAGAACTGATCCTAATCAAGGCCATTGACAACAACAGCTAAAACATCGACTTTCGCTATCTACCTAACCATTCCCCTCTAACACCTTGGGCCCTGGGGGCATTTTAAATAAATAAATGTCTACAAACTTGACTCCTGATTACACGGTAGCTATCTATGGAGTTTAATGTCCTAAACTGACGCGGGCTGTGAGAGTTAATTATCACAATTTTAGGGGTTCTAACTTCCAAAACTACATTATGAGAGACACTGCCATGGTGTGTTAGGCTCCTGAAATCTTGACCAACTGGGAATTTTTCACACCTATTAAAATCTAAGTGCATGCCTTTAGCCTTTAGCACTTCACCTTCATTTAGCACTTCACCTTCAATGCCTTTAGCACTTTACCTTCATTTAAATGTGGCTACCGCTAATGGGGTTTGATCTAGCAATCTTGGAGTGAGCAATCGAGCACCAGTACCACTAGACCACCGTCCCAGCTCAGGTTCGAAAAATTTATTTACTCAAAAGGTATCACTCATATTCTGGTCAAGTTATATGTTACTCTGATTTCTACACAACAAATATTGATATTCCAGGCTGTTTATCAATAAATATCAAAGATCATTAACACAATGGCTACGACGTAGCCCGAAAGCCCAGCTATCTTCTTGAAAGGGTTAGTTTCCCTGCAAACAGAAACATTTGTAGAATTAGTAAAATGAATGAAATTAGGCAACGATTGCTCGTAGGTGCCTAATTGGTTTAGATGTGCTGGTAATGAACAAACCACGTTTTAGGTGGCAACGATTGACTTACACTTGTCAGACATACAGAATGTGAGGTGTATTGCATAAGTTCAGCAGATGTGTAACGAAGCTCTCGTGAATCATGGAAATGCACCTGGTTGTTACTTTAGTTGCAGAGATCGAGCAAACAGGAGACACGCCAGCGTCATAAAACGGATCAACGGATATTTCGGGGATACGGGCCCAAAACAAGCTCTGCCCTAGCTCTGCACACAGCGTAGTTATTTCGCGAGATAGCCCTTTATAATACACAAGATAACGGATACTACTTCTTAACCGTAATCGAACGGTATATCCCATGTAGGTCAACTGAAACTTGATGTTGTCTTAACTGTTGATTACAGCACGCCATGCCGTTTGGTAAACACCTTTCTGTTTGAATAAGCTCGGTTAAACTTGGTACACAAACACAGTGCACATAAACAACGAAATACCGACAATATCTTCGGATGTACCAAACACAGACAGTGATGCGCAAACACCATCGCCCAAAGCCTCCACGAGTAGCGATTTAAAGGTCCCTTGTTTAAAGAGCCGGTTTACAAGGTGACTTTTTTTTAACTTTGCGCAACAAATGGTAACGCTTGTCATCACCCGATACGAACACGACAGCTGAGGCTTACAAACTAACAGCACTATACAGACGGCACGTCTTCGCAAAACGCGTATTCAATTAAATTTTCGTTCGCAAATGGGCACCGCAACCACTCACCTGCTTTTCCAGCACAATGGATGAGCGCGCCTGAAAAACGCGGGAAAAGTGGCGGAAGAATACAAGCGTGATCCAAATGTAGTCCCTCAGAAACATTTACAAATCTCAAAGGCTATACTTTTGGGCAATGACTACGTAGAAGCGGCCATGTTTTAGAAGATGAAAATGAAGAGCGAAGTTCTCATGCGCTGGAGTCTCGCGACGTAGGAAGTAGTCCCTAAAGATTTAGACTCTTGCAAGTAACTGCTTAGTGCAACCATAAACAAGCAATGCGAAATTAAATCAAAATGTCGCCAAAGAATGCGAAGCTATTTAATACATGCATTTCATTCGCTTGATTGGCGCTGGATTTTCATTTTTGATCATGCATCCGGCTAGCATTCGCAACACTCTACATTCGCTGAGGTCGTACAGTGTCGATCGATAGAATCTTTCTTATGTGATTCTTAAAAGAGAAAAGTGAACCCCGTAACTGTCTGCATCACAGTGCGACACCTCAACAGTAGTAGCTCACGAGGGGTGGGGGTAAGGAGGGATTAAAAGAATAGGATTAAAGGTATAGAGATGGCGAGCTAGAGCAGGAAGGAGAGAGCGTGGCACATAGAATCAGTTGTCAACGCTCCTAAAGCATCACAGGTGTCTTTAAGACCTGTGATCGTAAGCTACTCGTGCGATTCGCTCGCAGGATTTCAAGCTGGACGGTTGTGCCCTCGCGATCTCCGACATCAGCGTAGCTCCCGCCGACTGGTTCGCCCTCCGCGGTCTCCTGACGCCGTGCAGCTCTCGCATTGTGGCACTCCGCCCTTGGACTGCTTCGACCGGATCCCCACTTTCCTATCTCCTTCTTTTTTCCTCTCGTTGGCTGGCTTCTTCTCCGTCTATTTTCCTTCTATTCTTTTTATCCCTCCTTCTTTTTCCCTATATCTTTTATTCCCCATATCCCATTCCTCTGCTGACCTGTTGAGGTGTCCTCGTAAGGAGAGACAGTTACGGGTCGGCACCTATCTTTTCTTTTCTTCTGATATAACCACTTATATATAAGCTACTCGTGCGCGAAAATTTACGCTAGCTCGTCCTCACTGAGTGGCTGCGCTCACTTGACTAGTGTCGCCAATCGTCGAATACCTTTTTTTTTTAACTAGTCTCGTTTTAGCCCCTATGTTGCGCCAGGTAAAAAAAAAAAAAAAACTTTGCCTACTGTTTCCCATACAAGAAGTGAGTGAGTGAGCAAACTTTATTTAACCAGCGGATTGATAGCGTGGGCCTAAGCCGCGCCAGGGGCGGTGGAGAGACCCTGTCTTTCAGCCGCCTCCCGTGCTCGCTGGATGGCCCATATTTGATCTGTCCGATCTGGGCTGATCAGCGCGGCTCTCCACCGCGCCCCAAGCTGTTCTGGGGAGACTGCATTGGCGTCCTGTATCTGTGTGCATTCCCATAACATATGCTCTAGGGAGGTGCGTCTCATGCTACATAGTTTACACGAGTCATCTGGGTATAACCATACGAGAAGCGCCGGCAATTTTCTGGTAGGTGTTCGCGGTAGGGCGACCAGGAGAGCAGCCTAGAGTAACTGTATACGGTCACTCTAGCGCAGTCTAGATTTAATTTTTCTTTTTTTTTTTTTGGGGGGGGGGGGGGGGGTTGTAGGGGTGTATTAGAATTCCAGCTCACCTCTCCAGTTACACTATAGTTAAACCTGGTAGGTGTTCTGTCGTTAAACCTACAATCCAAGCGAGACAGATGCTCAGCGGGAAATTGACTGACCTCACGGGATTCCGGTTCCGACTTGGGGCCGTCAAGAGCCTAGCGCCAACATAAATTTATCCTTGCTATTAGTAAGATTCCTCAATATTGGCTTCTATTGCGCAATGTTGGCCATCCGCTTTTATAGCAGCGTTACAAATATGTATGTAGCACATGCATGCCTCGCTTAATTCGTAAATTGAGTGCGTCGCCTACCACAAAAGCCACGCCTTAGAAAATTGGCCGGCGTTGCATAGTGTATGTCCAATACATGCATCCATCGGGGAGAAACTCTACGAATACATGAGTTTAATCTACAGCGTTTGAATACCTACTTGCACCTATTTCGTTTTCGTTGGTTAACGCACTCTAGAGGTGCAGTCTGCTCCAGAGGCGCTCACCCCCCCCCCCCCCCCTTCTTGAGATGTCCTTTTAATAAACTTACAAAAAAAAAAAACGACAGTAGCATCAGTTTAATCTACAGCGTTTGAATACCTACTTGCACCTATTTCGTTTTCATTGGTTAACGCACTCTAGAGGTGCAGTCTGCTCCAGAGGGCCCCCCCCCCCCCCCCTTCTTGAGATGTCCTTTTAATAAACTTACAAAAAAAAAAAAAAACGACAGTAGCTGCACATCTGCTGTTCTCCTGGGTGCACCATGTTTTTGCAATGTATCACTTCTCTCTTTTATTCGTATCGCTTGTTTGCTAAACAAGCACGGCCAGCACTGTCCTAACGACGCCAGCTTTTCAAATTCATTGTTGATAAAAAAAAGCGACTCCACACATCACCGCTTATTGTTTATTGGTCACAACCACACCTCTCCATAAATAATTTTGACCTTGAGAATATACTATATATGTATATATATATATATATATATATATATATATATATATATATATATATATATATATATATATAGACGGACGCCACTAATAGTGGACTGTGTAAGAGTTTTAAAACCAAGAGAGGGCACACCGATTTATCCATATTTGGTCTTTGTTTTATTTTGAGCAGTCAATACATATCACATATATCGATTTTTTTTGTATATAGATTTATGTAATAGCGTAAAGCAGACAGGAGAGAAGACTGGTCGATGAAAAGGCTGAAGGTTTCTAATCAATCGAATCTACAACAGGTGGAAGAAAAAAAAGTGAATAAACAAAAAAATGTCAGAAATGAATAGTGACCTCAGTACAGAGAAAGAAACAGGGCACAACTGGATCACAAAGAGTAAAAAAAAAATCACCAAGTAGCTAAACTTGCGATGACAAGCACAACTTGACGTATTCGGCAGAAACCTATGGTACTTCATTACGCACACAATGCAGCTATGTGTATAACACACTAATTATAATAATTAACATTCAATATATATATTTACATGTGAGATAGCCATACAATCAGACCTCACGAAAGAATTGTACACTAAGTTCAGAGACCAAATGATATTTGGAGACAACAGCGGCTTCCAAAAATAGCGACAACTCAAACACAGAACAATACTTATACCAAACATGTTTCCTTTCGTTTTCCAATGTTTCATGTTGCTTTGCACATATTACAGAAGATAAATAACATGTAAACAGGTGCTTCAATGTGACAAGAAACATAAAAAAACTAAAAAAGAAACGTACATGAAAAGGAACAGTAAAGGAATACCCCTCAGTAAACAAGAATCGTTGTAGGACACAAACTGCACACAACAAAATTTTAATGCATCAAAACAGAACCACCAGATTCACTAAGTCGATAATAATGAAATCACTTGGGGAAGTTTAATATAGAGGGTGACAGATTTCATCAAGTGGTGGCATTCGATTTGGCCGCAACGTTTAGCCCAGCACTCTATGTAAGTCCAATGAACTGCTTCTTTGGTTTTGATGAATTCTGGCACAAAATAGTGCTAGTCCATGGTCGATGAGTACACTGAAAAATCAACCCAGCTTACGTTCTACAAGAAATTTAAAAAAAGATGCAGTGGTCAAACGGTCGCTACTTACGTATAACAAAGCTTTTCTTTGTGAAGTCCATTAGCGAACAAGCTTTCAAACGAGGCAGTATATTATGTCTTGAGGTCGGAAATGGCTACTGGGGCCGCTTATTATTAAAACAGGGGCCAGATCTCTCGCAACTGAGAAATCACTGAAGCCACACTTCTTAAAAAACTACGGAAACTCCCAAGTTCATGCGATGGGTCTTTAGAAGATTTTACATTATGTATATATATATTATATATCTGAACACTACGTCAACAAACTCGAAGCTCTCGTGCTGGATACCTTCTCTTCCGGGGAGGAGGGATCATATTCATGTGGCTACCAACAAAGTTTATATGTGTGTATTAAGTATATCGAACAACAACACCTCGGGCATACTGGTTACTTATTTGTTCGGCATGTGTCCGTCTTTGGGAAGCAACGTGCGCATCGCAAAGAAAACACTGACACACAACCATTACCCGGGGAAAAACACTAAACACTCTGGCAACACTGTCGGCAATGGGTTGAAAACACTGCCGATAACACTGCAACAATGTTTAGACGCTGCCCCGGGATTCGACAGCAATGCCAAGGTGTTGTGGCGTCGTGCGAGGCAGCGCTCTTTGACGCTAAACTGCTGAAAAAGCTTTTTTTTTTTTACTTTTCAAGGCTGAATCATAGAAAATAATGAGCATGCTGAAGAGGTTGAAGAATGGGGGCTGGGGGAAAAAATGGTTTCATTTACACGTAGCACGTTGACAATGGGTCGACGAAAAAGGAAATGTCTGTTGACGAAGGAATAGTTACGGAAGGAATGCACGTGTTATATAAGGTGAAATAGCTCTGCTGTCGAGTATTTTATTTCGTTTTCTTTCCACGGCTTCATTCGGAATGAGACCGGTGGTAGCTAAAAAAAAAAACTATGGCAGTTAGTGGTGGGGTAAGGTGATAGTACCATTGTGGGAGGGCAACCTGCTACACAATACAAAACACAATGGTAAACGTGAAGAGTCGACAGATCACAAACATCAACAACAAAAATGCACAACACTTACACGCGTTTGTTTGGCGTGTTAAATATTTAAAAGAAAGACGAGTGAGCGGAAGCGAAGGAAAGAAAAAACAAAATGCGCGAAACCACTGACGGCACAAAGATGATATCGGACTAGAAATTGTTGCTGCTGGATCAGGGGGGTAAGAGGAAGCATTGCTTTGCCAAACGCCTTTTGGAAGCTGGTAAATGGCCCGGGGGGCGTGGTCAGTATTATCGACGTCAAGGCGGTTCTGGTTTATTCATCTTCAGTCGAGGCTCGCACCTGAAAACGCGCGTCTTGCGCAACTCGGCACGTCTCCGTCGCGTGCGGCGGGGAAGCCCTCTTTGCGCACGGTCGCGCGCTTGCGTACTACAGTTCCTCGTGTCTCGTTGGTCACCGTCAACGCCGTGTTTTCCATCACCGTGGGCTATCTCTCGTTTTGATCGCGCCATCTCCAATGTTGTCGTCGTTGGTGTCATTCCCGACCGCATCGTTCTTCTTCTGCGCTGTGTCATCATCAGGGGCATGGAACTCGAAATGCACCGCCTCCAGTCTCAAAAAAAGGCCTCAGCCGGTCACTCGGAACCGTCCGTCTCTCCTCAAACACCGAGATTAAAAATACACAGGGGTTTTCGTTCCTCGCTTAGAACGAGAATCGCTCAGACAGGAGGGCGCAGAAAATAAATAAAGCGAGCAAAAGGTCTCAAACGAAAAACTCTGGCAGCAAAAATTAAGAATAAACGATAAAACGGCAGTGCTTCAAAGACGTGTTTCGTCTACCAAACGTGCAGAGAGACAAGTCCTTTTTTGTGCTTGTTGACTTGGAGCTATCACGAGAGCCTTAAGAGGGAACGCATTTCCCCCAGACTACAGCTGTTGCAATGTACATCTGGCAGTGACGGACTTGTGCGTTCAAGCACCCATTTCCCCAAATGCATTGTTTTCCTTCACTTGTGGGTTTCACCGTGGCAAGAAAAACAAACGCACTATGTCGAAAAGCAGGATGGCCACTACTAAGCATTGAAAACAACACAAACGTTGCTTTTAGCTGACTCATATATGATAAAAAAAAGGTAAAACGAAAGAGACAATCTACACAGTCGTTGACAATGTGCGAAGTGAAAACATGACGCGAAATAATGTACAACATAATGTCAACTATCTTACATCATATACAGCTCGAAATGCCAGCACAGACCACTTCTCGTGAAGGTTTCAAAAGATGCCATGACAAAGAAGGACGTGAACACTGAACGACACCACTTGGGTTCGCGACCCAGGTTGCTATGGATTTTCAGACAATCGCTCCGTAGCAGTTATTACATACAGCATGGCACCCATAGCAAGCGTCTAGCGTTGCTAAGGTAACTTTCCGAATGAAAAATTGAAGTTAAAATATGAGTAACCGTGGTAATTAAGTGTCATTAATTAGAATTGCACGCTATGGTTTCTCAGTATTGCGCCTCCTGCGGCTTCCATAGGAAGACAGGCCATAACTTTGAAAACGGCATCTGCTTCTTTTCTTAAGAAAACTGCACTTCAGCCAGGCCCGTCAAACCTTCATATATATAGTTTCTTTCATTTTTTACAGAAGCAATAAATGTGCTATCTGTAATAGCATGAGTGAATGAAAAAACTAACTCCTCAGAAAAAAAAAATGTTTTTGAAATGTGCGAATTTCATCAGCTGCCTCAAATCGGACGCATTGTGCGTCTTCAAAACTACCTATTGAACTATGTTTCAAACTTAACAAGATAGCTGCATCATTAAGACCTGCCAGATGAACATGGCATTCTTCCAGTTACACTTTTTTTCACTCTCTTATCCACTAAGATGTGCAAACATTTGGCAGGAGCTTTATGACTGCTCACGTTTAGGGGAACTGGAAAAACATAAAAATAAGTGTGCGTATGTAAGAAATGTTACAAAAGTGTGCGCATGATGTGCCATGACGCATTGACGCTCTCACCTATCATGACAAACTACTTTGCCTTTTCAAGATCCCTTGGTTGTCCTTTCATTTTTTGACAGGGGCTTTAAGAGTGCTCGCTCTTCTCGGAAGTAGATGCACATTTAGAAAACGAGCCTGTACACATAACGAACATTACGGAAATGCCTGCATCACGTGGTGTGATGCACCGACGCTCTCAGAAACCGGTCACAACGAACTCCTTGGCCTTTCCAGAGTCCCTTTGTCGTCCTTTTGACTTCAGGAATGAAAACGAGGCAGCGAGAGTGGTGCAAAACGAGGAGCGGCAACAAAATTAAAAACTCGTTCGGTGCCACGCTCGGTGTGAGATGACCAGAAGATCCGAACGGCTGGACCAGGCATGAAGTGACTGTGCTCGGCCTTCTCTCATCAGTCGGGGCTCTCGATTTTTCCGGCGACTTCCTCAATCTTGACCGCATGCCCGTTGCTGGTGAGCTGGCCGTTCGTGGCGTTGGCGAGGATCGGCGCCGCCGCTGGGCCGTTACTCACAGCCAGCAGGCTTTCGACTGACCGGTACAGGAATAGGAAGTCGTCCTAGACAAAGAAAAACGGATATTTTTTTAGAAATATAGCCATGCGATTTAAAGAAACACTCTGAGGAAGCAACAAATTGCCTGAAGGGCTGCATGGGTCATGCTTAAGGGCAGCACTCAAGGGCTGTGCTAAACAGCTGTGCTTGAGGGTCGCACCCAAGGGTCAGGAAATGTATTATCTCAAAACTCATACATAAGTGGTCTCGCAGTAATAGGATGGTTATTATGGCAAAAATGAAGGTCATAGCTTAACTTCTGATTTCAAGCCACAACCACAGTATTGATACATCAATGGGATGTCATAGATCACAAAGTACGCTTTTTCATTTGTGCTACATTTAGAATTGTATGTAACACGATCAAACATTACTGACAGAAACTTAATCTGGCTCTGACCAAACTGGCTCTATGGATCCAACACTACACTGGACGTGCCCATTCTGCTAGTCTGTTTTCAATGTAACATGAGAGTGATGACTTCGGACTAATTTCGACTCACGTGAGTTCTTGAACAAGCACTCTGATCTAAACATGAAAAGATTTGTGCATTTTTGCTTTTGCAGAGACCAAACTGCAGGAGTCAGAAACTGAAGTCCCATAACCCTTGAAAAAGTGGTACAAAAAACATTTTTTTTTATCTGTACAGTTTATTCTTCTTGCATGAATCACTCTGTTCGTTGTACGACTGACAGTTTGATGATGTAGAATTCTCGAGGATGCGTACCTGAGATTTCCATATTCCAGGCCTCCTCATGTGATACAGCTTCGCATACAGGTACACGTCCACACACTTCTCGCTCTCAAGCTGCTTGTAGAGCGCCGAGAGGCAGCAGAAAGTGGCTGCCTCTGTACCTCCGCACCTGCACACACAGCCAGGCAAGAAAAAAGGTTGGTTAATTGACTGAATATTAATGTATTCTTTCATTCTTCCACTCATTCAATATACGACCCAACCATATAGCAGTGAACAGAATAGAACTTCTCACTTATCTTTTAATAATGTATGTCATCAATTTAATTTTTTAGTCTTTAATTCACCTTAAAGTATGAACATTTAGGCCCATCAACACTGACTGCAGCCCCATGTGACACAGTATTCTTCAACTTTAATGGGAGATGCGGGTCGAAAAATGCGAGTTTTTTTTCAAAAATACCGATTTTTATTTTTGCCTGTTTTGATAAGATTAGTACCTCTACTGTTATGAAAAAAATAATACAGGTCGAGACTTAACTGAAAATGCTTTAAAATCATATCTAAAGAGCCCAAGGTGCCTGTTAAAAGGTCGAAAGTTCGCAGTCTTCGACCACCTTGCCGCCGATAATGCGCCGCCGCTCGCTATTGTTGATCGTATGAGTCGAAGAGTCAAGCCTCACTCTTCAAATAACAACAGTTTCTCTCGCTGATGCAGCGCAAGAAATAATAAAAAGAAGCACTCTTCTGCGCGTTTTTCGAGCGCCGAAACTGGCTTATCACATGGTACGAATCGGGGACCGCCATTGGCCGCTGCGCACCTGTATGTGCTTTGAAACCTATTTGCGGTGTCCATGTCTTGTCGAGCAGCACAGCTGAACAATGCTTTTCTCGTGTAATTATCTCTGTTATGAATTAAAAAAGGCATTGCTCGCAAGTGAAAGCCATTGTGCAGCGCGCTCTGTAGGAATAGGGTACGAGCAGCTGGTCCGATTTGCGGCAGTTGTTGGCTTGCAAAAGCCAATGCATCAGAAGTCATTCACACCCGTCAGCTGTAAAGTTCGTGATGCGACAATGAATTACGTCAGCGCCAATCTTGAGAGACCGAAAAAGCTCGCAGTGAGAGAACTTAGCAGGGACAACATTGCCATTATGTACGACGGTATGTGGCACAAGCATGGCTGCAAAATGGCATGACACTGGACTTAGTTTGAATTTCGCAGTCCTGTCAAACTTCTTCCTAGTTTGCAGTTGGCACATGGCCAGATGGAACGGAAGTGTGGCAAGCGTTTCATGGCCCTGTCTGTGACCGAAATGTCTGTGAGGTGTCGGTTTGAAAAAGCCGAGAGGAAGAAACTCATGGTGCTGGCGTATTTTAGTGGCAATAGCCACTACAATAAGAATTGTTCTTTTTGATGTGCAAATTTCATCTGATTTAATAATATCTTTCATAAATAAAAACTCAATTTTAACTTTAAAACTCGTTTTTCTCAAAACACAAATTTCGCCTTTTTTTTCCATGTGCCCCTCCTTTTTTGGGCACTTCTAGTGCTCGGATCTGCATGAAATATTGCCCAAATTTTTTCCAAAGTATGGCAAATGCAATTATCTAGTTTAAATTTCTATATTTTATTGTATAATAAAGAAATTCTATGTAAACCTTCACTAGGGTAGGAGAAATATGGACTTCTTACGTCTATTATTTTTCACGCATATTACATATTTTGTATGTGCTTTCTAATTAGTTATTTGCACTCCACACCTTATTTGAAGCAATATGAACTATGAATGGTAAAAACTTACAGAAGTTTAGGGGTGAAAAGAGGGAGGGCAAAAGGAATAAGGTTTTCAATTTGGCATGTTGCAGAGCTAAAAGTGTGAAACTTGAAAGAAAACTAATTATATATTTGAAATCAGCATAAAAAGTTCCACAAACAGCTCAAGTTTCATTGCTCTAGTGTGAATAATAAAAAAAAGTGTCTTCCAGTAGCATCTCCCCTTAAGAGGTGCCAAACTAAACTGCTTCCCTAGTTGATGAATCCCCTTCCCTATCAAGTCATATTGTGGTATCTCTACTAATTTCCATAAACAAGATAATAGTCATAATGCCTTTATTTCCACCCATGAAAAGTTGATTGAGGGAGGTTAAAATAAAATGTTGGCAACTTCTACAAGTGGTACAAGGCTGGACTAACAGTGAAGCATGTAGCTGACCTAAATTATTAGCAAGGTTTTATTTAGCATAACCTTAACTAGCCTTATGCTTATTACCAGGATCTTAGGTATGTCCTAGAACCTGCCTGCCGCTGTCTCAATCTAAAAGCTTTTAATTAGCTGTCTTAATTAACTTGACACTAATTAGCATGATCCTCCTTCTATTGCTTTCCCTCTTTGTTAAGTATTTTCCCTCACCCTTTCTTTTTCTCCTTTTTCCTCTACTTCTGTGCTTATCTTTCACTCTCTTCAGAAGGCACATGCACTGAAACACCCACACTGCACATCAATAGTGTCGACATAAATGGGTGTTCTGGACACTGGCCTTAATATCCACTATTTTACTAGGTGACATATAAAATGCACCATAACTATGTTGATGTTTTGATGTACGTCACCAAGAGCAAACTATATTTATAGTCAATACCGAAACGAAGAAGAGGACGAAGAGAGTGCACACTGGCTATGTTATTTCATTACGTGGCACCGCTAGAAGAGGTTAAGCAGCTGTGCTGTTAAATCTAAGCGGACACAGTGAACATGCAACGCACTTGTCTACGACAACAACGGGGCCGTTGAGGTCCTCGGCGTGCCGTGAGGCCACCGTGCGGATGAGATCGAACAAGGTGGCCATTGGCGTGCACGCCTGGGGCCAGCCCGGGCACTGGATCACACGGCAGGACAGCTCGTAGTCGTCTTGCGTCGACTGCAAGATGAAGTCCCGGCTCACCAGGCCCGGCCCACCGGACGGCTTCTCGTCGGCGGGAGCCGTGTCAGTGGACGCCGTCGTGGCCGTCTCGTCGCTTGTGGGCTTCACCTTGAAGCTCCCATAGTCCTGCTCCTCGTCTGCATCAGGCCAGAACTGAGGGTACTCCTGTGTGCGTGGAAAGGAAAAACACAGCGCGGAGATGTCAAAAGAGAATCTCGGCGGGAGCAGACCTCGCAAAGCAAGACAAGAGAATGATCACCTTGCAATGTAGCTCAGCTGACAAAGATAATAGTAGTTTTCACGTGATGTTTGGGGTCGCTCACCTTTTCGTCGACAACTGAGAGGACCACGACCGTCTGCGAGTTGTGGTCCCAGACCATCTGCCAGAAGTCGGCCATGGTCGTCATCAGTGGGTGCTGTGTCACTATGTACTCCCGCAACCTATTGTAACCCTGCAAATTGACACAACATTAAGTAACGAAAAAAAAAAGACCGCATACTGCGCACGATAACAAGCTAGTCTAATGCTCCGCTTCTATAAATAGGGGTTGAATTTGCTGAAACAAAGTGGCGATATAAATACGAGTCATGCTGGAGTGAGAGATTGTGGAGTAATTTTGACCAGCTGTGGTTTTTCAACATGCAGATAAATCCAAGTACTGGAAGATCGTTACGTTTGCCTTCATTTAAAAGTGGCTGGGAATCAAACCCACATTTTAGAACTTGCACATTTTACATGGAAAAAGGTGCTGCTGCGTCTTTCATCACTAGTCCCTTGTCTTGTGTTTTGCGCTCAGTACACATATGAACAATTACGAACTACAAGTGCGACAACTTTAAACGTCGAGCTACCAAAGCGGGTTAAACACACGGGCAACTCGCATGATCACAGACCATACAGTTGTTACCTAATATTCTTGATAGTTTCATGCACACTTGCACATTACATAAACAAGGTTAATTGCGAAGTTCTTCTTTATGCAAAGCTTCGTAGCACTTTGAATTTTAAAAATGCAACAAATAACGAGCGCATACTTGTAGGAAAGTGGCATTGATGTAGTCCGAGCCGTCGGTGCCCGGCTTTGGGGTGATGTGCACCCGGTGCGACTCAATGGGGATCAAGTTGAGTGACCGGTTCTTGGCCTTGTTACAGGGCTTCACAGCTGACACCACGTTAAAATCTTTTGCCTTGAACACTGTCACCAGCTGCGTAAATGATAATAAACGACCACAAATTACTTTGTTGGGCTTTGCACAAATGCTCAGCTAATATTCCTTAGTAAAAGAAGAAAATCAATTAAAAAAACTTCATAGAGCAAAAAGGCACAGTAAAAGAATGTAAATTATTAAGCAGCACAAGACAATAATGCTTTCAAGTTACCAGAGACTTTGACCTTAAGGGGTTTTCCGGAAAATTTTCGCTTTTTTTTTCCGGCTGTATTGGCATCCTTGGACTATAATCTATTACTTCTGAAAATATCAAGCTTAAATTCGCACGAGAAATTATCAAAAAATGCTTCCAAGTGGGCAGCGGTGACGCGAGAAATGCGCGAAAGTCGCGAAAAACGGCGAAGTTCGCGTCGTCCTGTCGTGAAAACGACGCGTTGGCCGCCATTTGCAATCGTGCACGCATGCTGCGAAGGCCGTATCCTTCATAATCCACTAGTAGCCAGTCTCATGCCTTCACGCAGAATAAACAAAAAACGAGAAAAACAACGCGTACGTCACGCGTTTTGAATATCGCGGCACACATCGCGAGGCCGCCATTGGACAGCGGTGCGCTCCACGCTCCTCCCCCTCCTATCTCTCCGGCAAAAGAGCGAAGCCTCGGACGTCGCGATCGAGTTTTTCTGCGTTTCTCTGCATTTTTGCGTCATGGCAAGCCCGAAGAAGTGCAGTTCAGATAATCGAAAGTTCAGAACTCGCCACAAGTATCGAGGGAAAGGGCGTCGGACGCTTCGCAAAGCGACAGCGAACGACGATGTCGCCCCCGACCAACGCCCCGACACTCCGACTTCGGATAGGCCTAACACCGTCACCGAACCCTGCGACAGTGGTTGTGAAATAGCCGCTGCCGTGGAATTCGTCAGTGCATCCCAAAGGAAGATTGGATTCTTCGAGAGTGAACGTAGACCGGTAGATGCTGCTACTGCGAACATGCTGCTTTGCGAAATCGATGCGCTGACGGCACTTGTGGCGGGTGCGCAATGCCCAACCTGCCGCGAACGGAAGCTCGGCGTGCGAGAAGCAGCTGGAAAGCGCAAAGGACTTTCGGCATTCCTGGAACTGTGCTGTCAAAATTCTGATTGCCCTGAATCTGCACTTTCGTTCACGCACACGTCGAGACGTACTGCTTCGGCCGGGGACCAAGGAACGAGCGCTCGTTTTGACAGCGGCAGCTCGCGTGACAGCTTTGCTGTAAACGTGAAGGCAGCTCTGGCAGCACGCGCTATAGGCGCAGGCCACGACCAACTTTCACGATTTTGTGCGATTCTCGGTCTTCCGAGCCCGATGCATCACAAGACATTCAACGGCATTTGCAAGAAGCTCCATGGTGCGGCGATGACGGCAGTGAGCAAAAACTTGCACCAGGCACGAAACATCACGAAGGACGCAGTCGGCGGCAGAGATGTGCCAGTCATGTTTGATGGCACCTGGCAGAAAAGAGGTCATAAAAGCCACAATGGAGTGGGCACAGTCGTGTCCCTGGACACGGGGCTCTTCCTCGATTTTGAAGTTCTTTCGAACTACTGCCATGCTTGCAGTATACACAGGGACCTTGGGGAGGATGAAGAGATATGGCGAGCTTTTCATCTTCCAGTTTGCCAAAAAAACACTGACTGCTCATCCCATGCAATGGAACCTGCGGCAGCTGTCAATATATGGCAGAGGACCTTGTCTTATGAAACTCCACTGCGATTCACCAGCTTCCTAAGTGATGGTGACAGCAAGGCCTACACTGCAGTCTGCGAGGCAAATGTATACTGTGACACCCCCATTGACAAAGAAGAGTGCACGAACCACGTTGCAAAGCGCTTGGGAACTGCCCTACGGAAATTGGCAACGCCACTGCCACGAGGCGAAAAACTGAAAGATGCGACAATAATAAAACTACAAACATATTACAAGATCGCCATCACGAGCAACAAGGACAGTGTCCGAAATATGTACACTGCCATATGGGCATCGTATTTTCATTGCTGCTCCAGTGATGGTGCCAGTAGCCACAACTTTTGCCCCGCGGGACCAAATTCGTGGTGCAAGCACAAGCGTGCAGAAGCACTGGGGGAGCCTGCACCACGCCACACCCCACTGTTGACGAAGGCTCAAGGATTGGCAATTATGCCTATCTACAAGCGCCTTACAGAGGAGAAACTCCTTATTCGGTGCCTTCATGGCAAGACACAGAATGCAGCCGAATCGCTGAACAGCAAGATATGGCTGCTATGTCCAAAAACAAAGTTCGCCTCCAGAACAACTGTGGAGACAGCCACCGCTCTTGCTGTACTCTGGTACAACAAAGGCCACAGGGGCTTTGAAGAAGTGCTCGAAGGCATTGGAATTCTCCCCTCACAAGATCTGGCCACACATGGTGACCACTGTGACGTCATGCGCACCAGGAAGATGAACCTGAAGCAAACTGCAGAAGCGAAAGCACACCGTCGCAACACAGCGAAGAGAGCTCGTGTTGAGGACACTGACCGCAAGAGCCGTGAAGGACCAAGCTATGGTGCAGGGGACTTCTAGACACTTGCAGTGCATTCAAGGCAAGGTACTTTTCATTGTGCCCCAATATGATGCAAAAAGAATGATTTCCTCATAAATGCCAACTTTGCGAACTTTCAAACTTGTTTTTCTCATTTTCATTTTTTCTGACAGTTTCACGTTTTCCGGGCAGCCTTTTAGAAACTTATATTCATTGTATAGTAACGAAACTTGGCACACATATTCTTCAACACATTCAGAATGCAAATATCTACTCTAAATTGCAATGCCTACCAGCATTAGTTGTGAAAATATTAGCTTATTGTTTCAAGGGAGATTAAAAATAATGAGTCATTCAATACAATTTTTTTTTTCTTGGTTCCAATATTTCTGTGACATATCTATATAGATATTTGCACTTTTCAATCTACCAAGAGTCAAATAAGATCAGACACAGTGCTTTTACTGAAAGTTTAGTACATAAAAGAGTGCCCGCAAAAAATGTAACTTTTTGCTATTGTTTATGGCATAACTCAATAATTATAGCAGCTACACAAAAAATGATTGCATATTTGAAATCTGCATGAAAAACTATACTAATAACAAACTTTTCAAGTCTCTATTACTAGAAATAAAAAAAAAACTTTTTCGAGGAGCGTCTCCCCTTAAAGGACTGAAAAAGTTTTGCACTAGATATAAACAAAAATATAGGGTACTGCAAACACAAAGCGCTTTTTCATCCTGTAGGAGAGTTTGATGCCACTAAATAACACACAGGATATCCAGGAACAGAAAAATAGTTCAAGTTATCAGACCTTCAAAATTAACGAGGGTCAAATTAATTACTGTTTCGTCTTTCCCTGTTCCCACCATCTTGTGCAAATGCTTTCCCAATGCATAAACAAGCAGTTACTTTGATAAGGATGCAATGATGTTACTGTTATGAAACGCTTTCTTTTGCTCCCACTAACTAGAACTGCTGCAATAATCCTGAAAAATCTATAATCATGAAGTTTACTACATATATATTCACTAACAAGCAGCATGTTCATAGCCTGTTATGATGCTATTTAATGTATGCTAAGAAGAAAACTGGAGAATTATTAGTCATGTGTATTTGTGAAGATTTCTCAGACAGAAGAGAGTTTCAGTACTGCACATGTAGCATCCATAACAGCATTGTGTACATGAGAATGCCACATTTCATGTAGAGTGGGCATACAGAACTTATGCCCACATGCGTCATGCAAGAAATGATGGTCTTACGTACATAACATTGTTCAGATGCTATGTACACAGTACTAAAATTTGCTATTATATAGCAGTATGAATATATAGAACTGATCTAGTCACAGTGAAATTACACTGTAGTTCGCCTTCCACACACATGATGGTGTGAGGAAGCAGGACCTGACCAGGACATAGAAAGAGAACAGACATGAACAAGACGCTTTAAGTCATGACCACTCACTCTGTTGTGGATGCTAACCAACTAGCCCGCCAACGTGCTTTAGCCAAGTTCAATGCGTGGTCACCAGCTGCAAATTCTCCACCACTGTTGGAACCTGCGACTCGTACATACCTTGAACTGCTTTTCTAGGAGTGACCAGGACTTTTCGATGTTGTCCCCGCTCCCTGTGTTCCCAACCTGAGCTGTCTGCAAGCTCTGCACGTAGCGAGACAGCTGTGAGACCCCAACCTGCATACAAGAGGGGAGACATGAATACAAAGGCCAGATAACCATGTTTTACTAATAGTATGCTGCTCAACCGCACAGGCGTACAAGATAACCAATTAAAAAGACTTTGTAAGGGCCACGTTGGCATGTGATTGACAAAAATTTGTATATCCTTCTTTTGTTGTTAAATTCCACATATCAATCATCAATCTATCCTTCTTTCGTGCCGTGTCTTTTTGATATCTCAATATGCTGTGTGTCAATGAATCAGCTAGGCAGTAGCATTACAGAACATCCCATTGCATGACCGAGCAACTGTATTCGTGTGTCCATTCCTGTGCGTGTAAGCAGGTACTAGACAGGCAGTTACCTCTGTGTCTCCACTCTCGATGGCCTCGAGCAGAGCGTCATGGATGAACACGTACTGCTCCTCGGTCTGGACGAGGTAGTTTCGCTGCTGGCGGATGTGCCGCAGGAAGCCGTAGACGTTGACGCTCTGCCGATGGCGCATCTGCTTGAGCATGGCATCCAGAACGATGTAGGTGCCCGTCCTTCCTACACCAGCACTGCAGTGCACAATCATGGGTCCTGCAGTGGGAGGGTTGGCAGCAGAAGACTTGGCCACAAAGCTGAGGACTGGCAGAGGATGGTCTGGTACCCCATGGTCTGGCCAGTTGGTGTAGTGATACTGGTACACCGTCCGTTCAGACGCCTGCTTCTGTAAAGCATGGAAAGGTACTTATAAGCTCAGCGCAGCCTTTCCAAGACAGTAGCGTGAACGTCAGATGGGAGAAACCAGACGCACCTTCTTCACTTTGATGTTCTTGACCGCAAAGGTTCGGACGGTGTATGTTGCCATGACAACCTCCTGGACCAGCTTCACTTGGATTATGCCATAGGTCTCAGTACCTTCCTTTGGCCAGTACATATCGCACTTACGCTGCAATGAAACATGAAAAGGGCTTATGTTTTGACCTCCGATGCGCCTGTGACTTACAGGATGAGGCAACGAGCAAGGTATTTGTTTGAGGCACAGAAACTAACAATTCTCTCCACATGTGACATAGCTCAATGAACGCTCCTGCTCCCAGAAATAGTCATGGCTCTAGGAACGCAAGCAATAAAATGAAAATAGGGCGCTTGCTGACTTTTAAAGAAGTTCAATGACACTATAAAATGTCAATCATTTCTTCAGACAATCTCAATGAGCTAAAATGTTCATGTAATGCTAAAAATTGTCATCCTCCTATTTGCAGCACGAAACTACAAGGAAATTCACGCGAATCACTCTGAAAATAGTGAACAGTTTTCTTTCCCTTAGTAGATTGTAAAGCCATAAACACACTAGGATTCAAAGATCTACGAACTTAAATAAATTTGTCAGTGATCATGATGCAGGTGTAGAGAAAAAGCACAAATGATTTGCCATCAGGTAAACTTTAGCTGATACAAGGTCTTCTGTCAATAAACTAGCAAATCAGCCACACCGAATTAGTCAGTTTCACAAGAGAGATTTCCAGTTAGCAAATTCGCATGTTATGCACAACAAAGAAGGCAGGTGTCAGCAGACTAAAAACACTCGAACTGGTTAGACAAACTTACTTTGTGCTGCACAGAATAGCTAATTAGCCAATTAAGGGTCTCGCTCAAGAGTACTTTGCGCTCTTGTAGCATTGCTTGTCAACATATAGAAGCCTAAGGGTTCATTTGCACAGGTAACTCTCCAAGTCACGCGACACAGGTGGTCAGCCATAGTTCTAGCAAACTGAAGTCGCAAAATAGGCAGTCAAAAACAGTCCCACATACTCGCTTCTGGTCGAGAAGCGTCTGTTATGAATAGATTACTCCCTGTTTGAATTAGCAGTTGGGCTATAGCGAATTTGAACACTGAGCCGAAAAGCTAGTTTCCGAACCTGATAGCGATTACTTGCAACTAGTCACTTTGCGACTTCGTGAACAAAATGAATGCAACAACCTTGGCCACATGGTTGAGAGCTGTCAATGTGAATGAGCCTTAACTGTCAAGTGTGGAAAAAAAAAAAAGGTTTGAGAACTCATGCCCAATGAATATGACCTGAAATAAAATTTGATTTTACCTCAACAATCATTTTTAGTAGTGCGAATGCACTAACAAATGCCACAAAAGCTCAACAGGCCCAGAGGCATTATTTGAATGAAGCAGCTGCAACCTACGCTCAAAACACTGCAAACCAACGTAACTTTTAAGACTTAATAAAACTGAATTGAAATTTCAGGCTGCCATTGCTTATAAGGTTATTAATTACAACTGCTTCACAATGCTCTCTTGCACTGTAGCCATAATGTGACTTAATCTATGGTGTAGACAATACTGCAAACTTTGATGTGCTTGCAGCAAAAGGCAATGCAATAGAGTCGACAATTAACAGTGACGTCCACTTTTTTCAGCGTAAAAGGTCACGTGCATATGACTAATTCTAGATTTCAACATCATCTCCAAATGAAGCCTAAGATTCTTTTGAAATTGATCAAGCAATTACTTCCCGTTGCTCAATGCACTCCTCATTCTGACAATAATCAATGCTCTTAAACCCTGGGAATGCCTTCTTTTTCTATCAGTGTTCTTTTTATTTGGCATTACATTTACTCCGAGGCAATACTGATCTGTTTAAACATGCATTAGTGGTGCTGCTCATGTGCTTAAGCTCTCCTGAGCCACACATTCAAAGCTATTTTGACTAGACTTCATTTACCTACACAGCAGAATATCCTGCTAAAGATTTTGGTTTGTCAGGAGGCGCTAAGACAACTAAAGGAAATCAAACGAAATGTAGGAATATGAATCTTTACTTTATCGCTATCGTTTTATTCAGATATAAAGTGAATACATACTGCACTGAATGTTAAGTTTTAGTGTCTTCACCTAGAAAAGGAAAAAAGAGAGGAAAAAGGAAACCAATTTACAATCATAACAGGTGAAGCTAATATCATGGTACTCGTTAGCTTGCAGTTCGGAACTGGAAGTACGGAGGACATAAGAGACTGAAAGGGCGATCACTGAGGCCCGCAAACGGTACGCGTGGTATTCCGCAAGTGTCCACAAAATGAACTTTAGCATGCTCCGATTGGCTAAGTCTTGAGGGTGACTCGGTCAGCTCCTATAGTGAACCATGGCTTCTATCTCTATTCAATCAGAGCACGTTCAAAGGTGTCCATTTAGTGGACACCCTACAGAATACAACAGGGATTGCATTCTACGTTTTCTTCTAAGTTACTGACACAATGAACGTTAAACTGGAGTGAAACATGCGAATTAGCCAGGCAGAGGTGTTAACTAGCAGCTGCTGCACACACAGAACAGGAAGAAGACGTCAAACGAGGAAGGCAATGTTTAGGAGTTATAAAGCGGAGTTTTTAAGGAGTTATAACACAAAGAGTCTTTAGGAAGTCAGCCATACAGAAAGCCCCACGCATACTCCTTCACATGCTATACTCACAAGATCATCCAACTCTGCCGAAACGCTACGAGCGCGCTGTTTTGAGTGTCGCCGACCGAAAACGGAAAAAGAGATAGAAAAATAAAGGTAAAAGAGAAAAAGAGGAAACAGAGGAAAGAAAGGGCACAAGACCGAGCAAACAAGAAAAGATGAGAAAAAAATGGAAGGAAGGAAGGAAAGACCAGAAAAACATTATATGAATTGAATGTAAGAAATGCAATGAGCAAAGGAACAGCCCTCAGTTAATCTCATTTGTGATGTCATGTTCTTTATAGTTTTGTAACCAAAAAAATATAACTTATCCAGGTGCCCCATTTTTCGCGTGTGTGTGTGTGCTTGACATGAACACAACGCTCAAATCTAAACATAAGTATCAGTGCAACCACCAACTAATAAATAATCAGCATAAATAATCACCAAGCAAAATGCATTATTTGACAAAACACTGTTTGTCACTGCCAATAAAATTTAGACAACTATATTGCAATACTATTTGCACCTGTGAACTATGCTCTGTTAACATAAAGATTATCATCTCACAAATGCCACAAAAATGAGTACGAAGTTGCATCATTCATATGCGTTGGAATAATCAATTATATACCTAAAGTGCACAGAACTAAAACAAAAGTGATGTCAGTCAGAACACGAACTGCCCGAGTTTAGGTATGGCTTAGCCTTAGTTTGATGCCCTTATATAAGTTCAGCACAATTATGATATTAGTATGCAATGTATATGACACTCTTCCCTACCTGCACTTCACCAAAACCAGAAAATGTAGAACACTAAAGCCTAGCTACCTGCAGCTCATTTCTAAACAAAAAGAAAGATAGTAACTACAATGTTCTTTAAAAGCACTGAATCAACAGAAAACAATAATGTTAGTGTAAATCCAAACAACAGAGGACTTGCCTGCTCCGCTCCTACACATGAATGCAATGCGGCTCAATCGAACGTATCAGATTGATTTTGCAAGAAGGCAGGCTTAACACAAATGCCGATGTTTGTGTTGTCTGTTCTCTTCTCTGGTGTGTGTGTGTGTGTGTGTATTTGCATGCAAACCTTATTTTGAGATGAATCCTTATCACCTTCTGCAATTCGAATATCCCACTGATCAGACTATGAACACGGAAGCCATCAAATGAACTGTGTTCCTTCTTTACTGCAAACGACTAGTTCATGATGAGTTGATGATAATCCAGCTATACAGCTCAGTACTCAACCCCGAAATATAGATTGTTCAGAGTTATTTTTAGGATGACTCGGAAACAGTGCAGTTTAAGTGTAGTGCAGTAGAATCCTGATTACATGATTACGGTTGATGCGAATCTCGCGATGGTTAAAGTTTTAAGATTGTTTTGGATAGACTACATTACATAACATATGACGTGCTTAACATTTGCCCTGACGAAAGTTCAAAAGAACATCATAGACTTTTTTCTTTCAGCATGAAGTAGATGCCAATAAAGTTCCTGTTCATCTTTGTTACCAGCTTCAACTTGTTTTTGGTTCATACAAATTCGGGATGGTACGAATATTTTGCGTGTTCCCTTCGAACTCGTATCATCTAGATTCTACTGTACTATCATCTAAAGCTTGCTGTCACAATTTATGACACAGTCCGTAGTGCTTTCAGTACCATATCTCCTCGAATCCCATCCTTCTTAAAGGCAATTTTTTTTTTTTTCTAACAAGCATCAGTTGTTTCTCCAGCACTGTGGCTGCCAGCCTTACACTCTTTTCGTCTCTGCTTGCAGCCTGCAAAATAACAAAACTAGCCCAGCTGGAAGCTTTCTTTAAGAGTTTTCAGTTTCCACCTTGAAACACAGCTCATAATTTCAATGTTGCGGCAAATTCAATAAAATGCAACTGGCGGGTGACAAATTGTGCACCTATTACTGTCTATGAATAGCCTGGTAAATTCGTAGACAACTTAACCATTAGACTGAGCATACTTAGGAGAGTGTTGCTGTTACAATGGTTGATAGTGGCCGATGTTAGCCACTGGTTAGCCAACACCAGCCAAAGCTAATACTGCTATGCGAGTCAAGTGTGGCAGCTAGCCAAGGAAGGCTTCTACTCTACGCAAGTCGACTTTGGTCATAAATTATTGTCAGCATCATCGTCATCAGAAAACATTATTTTAAAAATAATGTAGCTCACCCGTCCTCTTTCCACTAGGTTGGTGATCATGATGATAATGCACACCCTCTGCTCCCAGATCATGCGCCAATAGTCGTCAAAAGTCGAGGGCAGGGGGCCCTGGGTGCCTATGTAGGCCCTAGGCTTGTTGTAACCCTGCGTCGCACAAAAGATACAAAACGTCAACGAATCGGTGTCAGTTGTACCACGCGTCAATTACTTTCCAGTAACACCAATGTCAAACTTACCATGCGAATGTACCCTGGCATAGCAATCACATCAGTTTATCTGTTCACAAAGTACGCTCTGATAACAGCAACATAAGTGATAATGTACAAAATTTACACTCTATTTAAGCTGGTACCAGAATTAGAATGGCCAGTTAGGTTTGTCAGATATGGTCCCAAGAACACAAGTGTGCCCCTGTGAGTGCACTGTTTTATACCCCAATTCCTATAAATTGATATTATACTTATTGCTTGGAAGTACTCCTTGGTAGCAATTATGTAAATTTCACTAATAACAACATGGCTGGTAAAACTGACATCACAATACTCTCATAATGTGTATAAGGACAAACACGTTAATGACTAACAAAAGCAGTCGATAAAGAAATACCATAGCAGCTGACATCTAAAATGTCGTTACTTCCCAAACAGTACTCACATCAATGTAGTTAGCGTTGATATAGTCAGCTGATTTCTTCTGGCCAGGGGTAGGCTTCAAAATAACACGTGTGTGGTCATCTGCAAGTATCGAACGACGAAAATGAGCACGCGAACCCAGAATGACGATTGTTACGTACATTTCTAGTTGCAAAGACTCATGAACAACAGCATGGCCTTCCAGGCCTCATGATAACTTGCCGTTTGAAACTTACGCTTTGCATCGTTTCAAGTTGAACGTCAACTACGACCACACACAGAACAAAATTAAAAAACCAATATAACAAAAACACATCACGATAGGAGTGAGAAAAAAAAAAACACTACTCAACTTGATGGCGAGATGTTTGGAGAGCTAGCCTTCACTCCTTTGCAGTCACAACAAAACTTACTACATTGTCATGTGCGTTTCCTATCTTTGCTCTTGCTGTACTTGGTTTACGCCCACAGCAATGGTCAGCACAAACCACGACTCAGTGTTATAGAAGCTTCACTATTTTAGTAGATAATATTGTCAAGATTACGCGCCCAACGCGAACATTACAGCCTCTTCTGGACGTTACGAGGCCGCTAGCGATAACACTGGAATATTTGATGGCACATGTATGTATAAATGCCAACGTGCATCACCACAAGTCAGTTGATCAACGGCGGATGCTCAGTTCACCGCTATCAGTGCGTTGATAAAATCCGATTTTCTATTTACCGGCCACGATTCCGCCAAATAAAGTTTCATCTTGGACATACTGACCAGCTATCTTTGTCAATGTCACGACTACGTGACATTACAGAAGAGCCCAGATGCTACAACACCATGTACAACAAGGCTGCACAGCATGCCATCTAATGTAGATCGAATGATGCTGATGTATGTTTATCTCGCATAATTCTGAGCAAATAAAAACATTCCAGCTTTCTTCAACATTGTAATTGAAATTTCAATTAACCTTTCAACGTCTCTCCACTAAGTGGCTTTTTCAAGTGATTTCCGAGGATTGTGCAAACAGGCTTGCAATGAAGCTATAGCTTAAAAGTACATGCATATTTGATGCAGTGTGTTGTCAAGGTACATACGACAAAGAGAAAGAGCGTCACCCTGATATGAGCTTACAGGAGCACAAAGGTGTTTTGGTAAGGCATTTCTAAACCCTCTTCAAATAGAATGACAACTGTTCTATCTTTAACAATGCAGCTCTATCATTAGATAAGTAACTGGTTAACAATACAGGTATCTATATCAAGCTTTGATGTCGTAGAATGAAGGGCGGTTGTTAAGCTTTTACAGTTCCATTTATATGGTTTTGCATTTTCCATGATTATCACTACAAGTCGACTGTAACTGTTGCACTCCAATGCAACGTCACAATTAATAATGCCGTCCTGCGGAATCCTTTTCGCTGGCCCGCTGTCAACAAGCAACTTTGTTTAAACGCATTCTTATTTTGCAGGCCAGGTTGTCAGATAGCGACAAAGAAGCCACTGCTTAGCTGTAAAGGGCCTGCAAGCAAACTAACGCAAGATGCCGAAGCAAACGTAGAAGACGCGAAGCGTGGATAACCCACGAACTTACAGGCCACGATGTTGACATATCGGTTCTTCGCCTTGTTCTCTGCCATCTGAGAATAGTCCGATGACAGATCCAAATCCGTAGCCTGCTGGAGAGACTGAAATTGGATGGAAGGAAAAGAAAAAAAATTTAGGCTGAACGTGACAATCTCACGTGATAAGCAACATCCTCTTGCAGTGGCTAGACAATAGGCCGCCACCTCAACTCTTGAATGGACGCAGTCTTTCTGAACATTGGCACATCTCTCCTATAAATCTGGTACACTTTCAATGCGTGCAAACTTCAACGAGCTCTAATTACCCAAGGTTACAGCTCTACTTAAGTTGGTCCTATCATGAGCTTGTGCTAGTAAGCCACCCTGCAATGGCGTGGCAGCAATCAGCATCCCAAACGAGTTTTAAAAAAAATCAGATTGCGAGGTTTAAAAGTTCGAAAGAACTACCCGGTAATAGTATTACAGAAGTTATGAGCTGTAGGGTGAGTGGACTCTGCGCAAGGTGAAAACACAACGGTAACTATTCTAAGGCACTTGGGCCTTAGTGTTTTATTCAGCTTTCTTTTCAGGATGTAGCAAACTCGCCATACAACTTATGGTAAACAGTAGCTGTTGTAGTAAGATCGTCACATGCGACTATGCATGTGGCTATAGAAGCTGTCTGCTTGGTGCCAGGTAGCAAAATTTTCTCAGCGTTTCTCATTGCCTAAATCCTGTGCATCATCAATTAGATGACTGTTAGTACTAGCTGTCTATTTGCAACAGCTGCGAATCGCTTATATGGTTGCTTCTATGAACTGGTGTTTTACCCAGTTAAAGGACTAGACGATCCCGCTAAACCAGCATGTGTGGTGCAAGATTTGACATGCAGTGAATAAAGTGCTCCGGATTTAAAATTTCAGAGTTTGAGGCCATGCAATGTCTGTTCAGGTATTGAAATCGCAACCCCAGACTCGATACGCGGTAAAAAGATTGAGGAAGAGCTAAACATGTAGGGAAGGGTGTTTCCACTCCACTAAGATCACAGCTGCGTCAAAATTTACCCTAAGGTGCTTCTTGTTCTTCTTTCTTACATGCCCTGTTTCAGCTCCCTACGGCATGTAACGACGGGGTGTATCAGCTCAACTAACTTTGTTAGCTATTTGTTGGGCCAACTGTTGCTTTCTTCATATTTAGGGGACAGGCAGCGAGTAGCGGGACTTACCCATTGTGGCAGTACCCATTTTAATGATAGACCATGACTACAAGACACTCCGTGATATTACACTTCTTGTTAACAAGCCCTGAGCCTAAAGTGCTTCGCACCTGAGATACTGTTGCAGAGATCTCGATTGAGGGGATTTACCCACATGTACGAAACTGCACCCTTCGCCCCTTCCCCACTTTTATCGAAGCCCGTTTATGATGCACCTGTGACAACACGACACGGCGACAAGTCGAGACTCCTAGGGTGCTCCGCTCCAATACATAAGCACAACACAAGACAAGCGAGCACCACGCAAGGAACACACCTCGTACTCCCTCGAGAACCCAATATCTCCATCGGCATGTAAGTCGGCCACGTGTTTCGCCCATTGGTTCACGTGCACAGAAGCATACTCCGAGTCGTCTGGAATGACAGGTGCCAAAACACATTAGCATGTGTAGCGTAAAATGTTTTCTCCGCAGCTTTTAAAGATGCAAGTGTTCCTCAAACCATCAGTCTCTTTTGACTCCCCTGAATTTATAGCAAAAGTATGAGAAAACGCAATGGGAAGTCGCAAGACACCTCAATGTTGATAAACATGATACCAAAATGCATTTGGTGGACTCATTGACATTTTTTTCAACGTGTCAAGCCTATGAAACAGAGCTACCACTAATTTGCTGCAAAGTAGCCACGGCCTGCAAATGACTCCATCAAATCACGTCCCACATTTAGCCCCATTTTTCGGTAGGTTTAACTGCAAACAAAAATGGAGAGTTTTTTGATCGCATGACAGCACGTGTTTGCATGACAGTGTTTTGAAAAAGCTTGTGACATGCGCAGTGTTTACTGTACTGCTTCGGCATCGAGATACTTTTACACATTCAGCACTGCATGCTAAGTCAGGCTTAAATATTAGCCCACAAAAGTCTTCTTGAAGGTCTCCTTGGTAAAAGAGCCATCAGCCCGCCGCCTGATGGGGGAATATATCTAGCAGTGGCAAAGAACCGACAGAGTGATATCAAGTTTGGAATACACATATTAGCCGTACTAACACACACACACACACACCCATACATGCACATGTACCGCATTTACTCGCGTAATGATCGCACCCCTAAATTTTGTCTAAATTCGACTCCCCCCCCCCCCCCCCCCCCGGTGTAATGATTGCACCTTGAACTTCCCGCATCAACATGTCATGCGCGAAGTCTAGCTGAACGCGCCTATCATTGTTTCTGTGATCTGAAAGCGGGCATCACTATGCTAATGCCGTAAATTTACTGATTTAAATGAAAGCATTTCTTATTTAGATGGAAGAAACTGTTTTGATGCGCGTGACGTACTCACAACCTCCATAACTGACGCAAAGATGAAAAAAAAATGTGGTGGATTCGCTCCACGGAGTGCTTCGCTCCGTCAGCCGCCATGTTTGTTTTGACATGCCGCACTGTTACAGCGGCGGCCGCCTGTTGGTCGACCTGTGTTCATCCTGCAGCAATGTTTTTTCTTTTGTGTGTGTGTGCTTTGTGATCAGTTTATTGATGCGCCGTTTCTCTATGGGGCGGTATGCGAGCTTTACTGCCGCATTCAAGCTCAAGGCGCTTGACTACGCGCTAGAGCACGGCAACCGCGCTAGCCGGCGGAGATTTCGCCGTCAGCAAAATCCGGATACGATATTAAAAAAAAACAGCGCAACATACTCATGGCTACTAACAGCACGCGATGGGCTTTCCGCGGACCCAAATCTGGCAAGTTCCCTGACATTGAAAAGGCAGTCCTCGAATACGTGAAGGACATGCACAAGGACGGTTATGCAGTGTCATTAGACATGATACGGATGCAGGCATGCACAGTTTCTCGGAGTCTGGGAATAGCCACAAAGGACTTTCGCGCCAGTTCCGGCTGGACGACACGCTTCATGCGGCGGAATGGACTGTCGCTGGCATTTCCAACGTGCTCGACGGAACGGAAGATGACCCTCTGTGGGACAGTGAAGACACTGCCAGTTCCGACAGGTAATCGTGCAGGCGACGACACTGACGCCAGTGATGCTTCGGAGTCTGAGCGAACGTTAGGGGGTGAGAGAGGTAAAATATAAAAGGGCAGTGTGCCATGCATGTAGCTCCTGCGTAATATGTGCATTTTATTACAAAGGTAAGCCTTGATTTACTTTTATTTTTGGTTAAGTTCATGATAGCTACCGTAAGAATTCTGATTAACGACATTTTTGCGTTTCCGGTGCTCAGAATATTTTTTCACGGAAAATTTACCCCGTGTAATGATCGCATCCCGAAGTTGGAGTCAATTTTCTTGAAAAAAAAAAAAAAAGTGCGATCAATATGCAAGTATATACGGTAAACACGTAACCCTAACAACAAACACATACATGTATACATCTATTGCTCATACTAAGAGGCTCGTAAGAGGTTTGAAATGGGAGCTGCACAGAAACAAGAACGTCGATGCAACTTGAAGTCAGTGTCAAAAATTACGCAGCATATACAGGGCTTTGAAGGTCAAATGTTTAAGAGTTATCAGCACCTATAATAGATGACACTGAGTGAACGATGCTATGCACATTTGACAAAATGTGTTCTGATCTTGATTAACTGTTATAAGCAACTTTGCTGGTCCCCTAATCTATAAAAGCACATTTACGTAGCAACATATAAATTTTTAGTCGTCCAAGCGCACAATTTTTCAAGTTTATTGAGCTGTGAATACAACACCAAAGAAAAGCGCGCGTCACGACAACAAAGGCGTGCCACTCACCAAAGGTTTCAGAAAGTTGCGGCGAAGCTCTGTTTCCTGGAGGGTCGTCCAAGTAATAGTAAGCGGCCTGAAAATATTTTCTGCAAAAAAAAAACGACGGTAAACGTTTTTATGCTGCCAATATTTGCATTTTCTAAATCGGTACCATAAAAATTAGTTTCAATTAATGTGCAAGTACAACACATGCCAACTAAGATGAGCAAAATGCTGAAACAACTCCCCTGTGTCATTTCATTTTCGGTTTCACCAGCTATTGTGACAGTGAATTAGATCACGTTCCAAAACATACGCTCGAACTTACGATTAGAAACACGCTACCAAATGTTAAAGCTTCATAGTTTGAGGCAGTAGCTCCAACTCTAATGCCATTAAGCTCTGAACGTATTCTGGAACATACTGTACATGCTATTCATTTCTACATTCAAACAATATGTGCCAAGCGCCTTGTTGGTTTGAACCGATTAATAGCGGGCAGTGGACAAAGGTGGAAGGTTCTAGCTTGGAACCAGAGTTCTGACAAAAAGACTTTCCTTTCACGCACTTTCTAACACCGTGAAATTCCTCAAATCTTGGACTGAGATGCAGGCACCAAGACAGTTCATCTAGACATTATTTAAACACTTAATAGTTGATCTAGATGGTGATAAAATGACAGATACACAATGATAGAATGAACTATAATATTCAATCTAAACACTAATTGAACGGTAGTTTAACAATGAAAAATGATAGTTGAGCAATGAAAGACTGAACAATGATAATTGATCTTGAGGTGAATGCAATCCTAAGTTTCTGCTTGGGATTCTATATTTCAGTTCACTTGAAATGCTACTACTCCAAACGGCTGTCAAGATGAGCTTATAGGTTGAGGCAGCTACAACACGAAAGGCGTTACGATATGCCTGGCACATTCCCACATTATTACAACACCGTCTGACATTGCTAGCCCTCAACAATTAACATGCAGGTACGTTCAAATAACTACCGCTGGTACAGCCACCAAGAAAAGGAAAAACCGAAACCAGAAACCTGAACAGCCTAGGCAAGTCGCCGATACAATTCTTGTAAGACAATCCCATGTGGACGTGCAACCCATACGGCACCCAGCGCTCCCTTTCTGAGATGCGAGTGCACCAACGCAAACGCGTTTCGACTTCCGATCACCCCTCTAAGGTGCTCTCCTGTCGTTATCTCCGAACCACTCCATGCGGCGTTATCTGCTATCGCGATAACTAAAATGTCGATGCGACGCGTCTCTGACCAAAAGCACCGCATTGTGGCACATGGCTCGCGACGAGATAACGGGACTGCAAGGCCAGAAATGGAAGACGCTGCAGCAGAGAAGAGACTGTGAAAAAGACAAGCCGCTGCACTGTAAAAAGCCGAGATAAAGGAGTGATAAGGAGCCGAGGCACCGTGTGAGCACGGAGTGAACGGGAATGCTGCTGGGATCTCTCATGAGATGGTGTAAGAATATACGATAAGAGTCAAGAAAAAAAAAATGTGAGAGATGCGTTATTCAGTCACGTACATTCGGCACTGTGGACTGGAAGAGGATATTTGGAGAAGCTATGGCAAAAGCTGTGCAGATAATGGCTAATGCAATTTTATGTTGCAAAGCTTTATGATCAGCTGTGTGAATACTACTGAACTTGATTTTATAGATAAGGAGATATAAATAATCTGTAGAACCACACACATACATATACCAAAGCAGGTATATACAGCCAAATAGACAAATAGCAACCAGTAGTCGCACCCACAACTCAGTACTGATTGATGAAAGGTCAACTCCACTGAACCTCTATAGTGGTGTTAGATTGCGCAAATCGCATTCCACAGTTAAAGGCTGTCTATCTCAGCACTGATGAGGAACATGTTAATGGGTATCGCCAAGCAACTTTTAAGATTCTCTTTCTTTCTTTTTTTTTCCGTGAAATGACAGACCAAATCCTCAGGAGTCTACAAGATGTATTGGTAAATGGAGTGCACCATGAATACACACTGTTAGGCTAGTTGGTGCATGTTTGGAATCAATATTCAACTTCGCGCCAAAATTACGACCACACTGAACGATGAAGAAACGTATAAACAGGACTGGCGCTCATCCACAAAGTTGACCACACTCAACCTTTGATATAATAAATCTAAGATATAAAGAAATATCGGTTACAACGAAGCAAATTAAGAATAGTCTAGCAATTTATATAGTGTTAAGAATGCACTTTTACACAATTTTTCAGATATAATGAACTTAGATTTGTGTAAGATGCAATTTTTTTTCATAGTGATGTTTGAGTGCGTTGAGTCCAGTAATTACTGCAGCTTTTGGCTAGTTTCAGTTCCTATTGTACCTTGCCGTCACAACATGATATGAGCTTTGCGTCAAGTACTTGCGTAAGATGTTGTCATGTTTCCATGGCTTTTTCTCGGCATGGCATCAGTTGGCAACACACAAGCCACCATTCTGAATGTTCTTGATGGCGCACAAATAGCCACTTTGGATATTTTGGTACCCGACATCATCACAACCAGCCACACTGGTGTGTGAAGTCACCAGAATCGACACTGTAGCTCGACGTCACATTAATGCTGATCTAAGTACATGTGTTATGCGAAAATGTACTTTAATGTGAAAATCAAATATCTTACGAACATTTACGGAGCTCCACACTTACATGGAGCCATCTCTGTATACAGAGAAGACTTGTATTATAGACTAAGCTCGCCTTCGAAAATTGCTATCAGTACACCTTCGAAGGGACACTATAGAGCAAAACGATTTTTTGGGTATTAGTAAAGCACAATTTCACAATGCTGAGAACATCACTGTTACCATGACACAACGCTTGGTAAGTGAGAGAACATGTGAAAAGAAAATGCGGGGGAAGATGCCACGTTGGAATTCCCGCACCAAACACCGTGACGTCATAGATTTCGAAAGCGTCTATTCGGTCCTATGTAGCTTCTAATCTATAAAAATAAAGTATGTTGTCATCTGTGGTTGCCATAGACCTAGCATACGAAGTTTCAGAAAGTTTCATCGAGCCAATGCCATGAAAATCTTAAAAAGTACACTTTGAAATTTTCGACACCACACACTGGGATTTAAACGATAAATTCAAAAATGAAACTTCACCCTCGATTTCCTCTGCTAATACTTCACCTAAGAGAGTAAAACATATGACATTAAAAGTTCTCAGAGTGCAGTTTGTTCATCCAAAACAAGTCATTGTTTATCTTCAGTGTCTCTTTAAAGTAGGAACAAAAATAAAAAGAAGGAACAAAAATAGAAAAGGTTGTGCTACTCACTTCCACAGAACAAAGGAGATGATGGCCAGAAACAGCGCAAATGACACGCACACCACACCGGCCACCACAGCGGCACTCAGGCTGGGATCGGAATAGGCACCATCGTTGAAAGCTGCATCAAAACCGTCATGTTCAACGTCGGCAATGGCACCGAGACGAAGGAGATTCAAAATGGGAGGGCTTAAAGAATGAAAATTCAAGCATTGCATCGCCTGGGCAATTTTGCACAGCGGCTAAAAAAAGAGTCACGGTGACTCGCTCGCTTTCTCAGCAGCTTTCCGGCATGCTCGGCACGTTCGCAAGGTCATTCTCAACATGCTCAGTTTTTGGAGAGGTTTGCTCGGGGACTCCTTTAAGCAGGATCCTTTTGCAGCCAAGCAAGACTAGCAGCACAGCCCAACAGAAAAAAGAAAAAAAAAACTACGTGCCCTTACCTCCAATGCCCAGCAATACCATACAATATATGGGAACTTATTTACGATTATAAGGGCCCCAGTTATGTATGTATGAATTAGTGGATATAGGGGTTGTAGCATATGCAATTTGCTTTCATTTTCTATTTATTGCATAGGGACATAGTCAAATAGGAGGCACAACTAAATTTCGAAACTAAGCTCCCCATACAGAAGTACAAAATGTGAACTACGCATGTTCAACACTTACGGGTGACTGAACTATAGTAATCTGACCTGGGTACGCTAGCAGGTGTAAAATTTGTTGCGCTGGAGTGGTGCAAAAAGACAGCAAAGAAAATGAACATTTTTTTCCCCCAATCTCCAATGCGCTTTTGTAGCACCTTAGTACTCCATTGTGCACAATATGGTAACTTGAACTAATTAATTATGTCCAAATGGGCTCACCCTGCTTCATTACATAGGCCTCTATGACACTAGTGACGCCAAAGGCATGCAAAGTTGTGAAGCGTCACACACCTGACTTCCAAGACCACATGAGGTAAAGACTTCCCGAGCCTGCCAGATGTCAATATTTGTGACTAAACACACTGCACTTAATACAGCTATATTAGACTCCCCATGTACACAGACCATTGAATAGAAATGTCTGTGTGCAAGGAAAATTTTTGACAATTTACTGCCGTTTCATGACTGGTGCACGGGCATTTGTTTTCCAAATGTTTCACAAACAAGCTAGACGCCCATAGTTTGACTAAGTGGACTACTTAGCCCGACCTCTGCACCAGATTTTAAATTATATGTACTGTCCGAGCGCTCGGCACTGAAGTGCTTTTTGCTGTAAACCCACCTGTGAAAATGGTATTTCATAATAAGATACTAAGCTAAAGTCAGAGCAGCCACTTCGAGTTATACCCGACCTGCGATTCTTGCTCGACCGAGCAACCCTAAGTTTATTGCCCGACCCTTACTTCACAGGATTGTAAACGAAGCAGCAAGGTCAAGTAAGCAAGCATGCACTGTTCAGCGTAAACACACTCTAATACACTATGCACGGCCACAGGAAGAAACACAGACGCACTTGATGCGGATCAGCCCATTGTTGTAGATGTGCAATTTGAAACAGCTCACAGGAAAGGGCAAACGTGTGACGTGCCCGCCAGTTGCGAGCGAGAATGTCAACCAGCAGGCATGTGCAGTGCACCGATGCAGAGCAAAGAGACGCACAGAGCGTGCATGCCCCCTGTTTCGGCATCGTGGAGAGAAAAGAAAAGAGGGTGTGGGTCGACGCAACAGCTCACAGTAGACGCAAAAGTTTACAGGCCGCTGAAACACGCACACGAACAAAAAAAGTGAACATTCCCACTGCTTCAGCAGGCAAGGTTCAATTTTTTACAATGCTTCCAAGCTCCGAATCTCAGAAGACCACTGCAGCTCAGCCGAATACATTTTCGGTCGCTCATTCACAGAGCGACACGCTCTAGTAACGCAACGTCACCCAAGCGTCTGATCTGATTGGCTATGGAATGCATGGAAGTAGTGAGATCGGCTGGTAGGGCGGCAGCACCTGTATGAGCAGATAGTATCTACCACTCCACATACTTCGTCTCTGTCGTCAGACGGCATGCGTGTTGCTGGACGCACTGGGTGATGGCCTACACGATTGCGCGCAACCCATGGGCGTGCAATCTCTAACGTCTAGACTGGGCGAAGCTTAAATCGTTGAGCGCGCTAGAGAGAGCTCTGCGATCGCCAGCGTGTCTCACGACTTGAAGAGGCACGGCAGGGGTGTGAAGGAGGGTATGATACAATTGTGCCTAGCTGGCCTTGGTACGCGGTGTGTCGCTAAATTTGCGGTGCGAATGGTTTGATGACGCTCTAGCCTGAACACTGACAAAACTTAAAAAAAAAAAAAACTGTTTCGGATCTCTTTATTAGTATCGGCAAGCAAAGTGTTCGGATCACTCTGTATTACAATTGTCGGATCACTCTGTATCACCAGTCTTAACTAAAGTCAGCTGCTGCTTAGCAGCCAACAATCGGTGTAGTTAAAATGCGATGCTGTCTACGAGCTCAACTGCTACAGGCTTAGGGGCGCTTTAGCTGCCTTTCTTAATGTCCCTGTCGCACACATGCTTTCAAAAGTGACTGAATTCCACAAAACCAGTTTTATCCTTCCCGCAAGCTGGCAAGAAGGAGCCAAGGATCATCATCAGCCTGACAATGTGCACGGCAGGGCAAAGGCCTCTCCCATGTTTCCCCAATCAACCCGGTCCGGTGCTTGTTTGCGCCAAGTTATCCACAAAAGCTTTTCCCATGTTTCGCCAATCAACCCGGTCCAGTACTTGTTGGCACCAAGTTATTTGCGAAAGCTTCTTCGTCTTCATCTCATCTGCCCAGCTAACTTTCTGTCTCTCCCTCCTGCATTTGCTATCTCTAGGAATTCAGTCTGTTACAATTCTTAACTAGAAGTTCCTTCTTCCTATATGCCGTGCTTATGCCCATTTCTTCTTGATTTTGACAAAGACGTCCTTATGCGTGTTTGTTTACTGACCCACTCTGCTCTTTTCTTGTCTCTTAATTAAGGTTGCACGTGTCATATTTCTTTTCATGGCTCGTTGGGTCGCCCTCAATTTCAGTTGAACCCTTCTCAACATGCATGCAGATTTCGACGAATTTTGGTATCGACTTTCGATCGGGCAAGCAAAACATGTGAATGAGACATAGGGGTAGTTTTGCTTAACAAGATGCATCAGACAACAGGCTAAACTTTGAGCCATAGCCAAGAGCTAAAGCGAAAGACAAATGCGTAGAAGAGAGGCAGAGAAAAAGACGGCATGCAGAGATTTTCAGGCAAGCATCGACTACGGAAGAAAAAAAAAAGTTGCATAATGTGAAAGAGAGAGAGATAGAGAGAAAAGACAACCATTGAGAGAGAGAGAGAAGTGGTGAGAGACGACGTGGGCCCGGCCGACGTGAGGCGTCAACTTACTCTGACACTTACTCTGGAGGAGCACCTTCCGGGAATCAGAAAACTGCCCTTTGAACACGGTCGTCTGGTCAATGATACTCCGCGTCGCCCCCTGCACCTTCACCTCGTATAGCGTGTTGGCCGTCAGGTTGGGAATGAACATCTGCGAGAGAGAGGACATCGGGTGGAAGGAGCGGGTGCAAACAGGTGTGCGAGATGGTGAGCGCAGAGCTAGAAACATCACAGTGTGATCCTGTTCAACATTTGAAACTCTAAATGTTTCTGTTCTGACCCGTGTAACCAAATACAGCAAAGTCTTATTAGTTGGACACTTACTAATTGAAAAATTAGACAATTCGGACGCATTCTCTGGTGCCGACCAGCATGCACATCGTTTAATGTCATCGGACTCTTGTTAATTCGTTAGACAAAATAATAATGAGAGCAAACCAACAATTCTAAGGAAACTATAGGGGATGTTATTAACAGTAACTGTAATGTAAATGTGAAGCAAGAAAAGTGGATGAAAGGATAACCAGCCACGGGCAGGTACCGAACCTGCGATCTTTGAATAACACACGTGATGCACTATCTGAAGGTCGCAGGTTCGGCCACGGCCAGTGGCAAGCGTGTGGTGCGCCCTTGAAGTTCCCAAACTAATACACGATGTCAGAGCTCTTGATGGTGTCTACTAGGACCTGCGTTGTTCCTAATCGGAAAAAATAAGGTAAATTGTTTTTCAAAAGGGCCAAAAGTTGAACATGCCCAGTTTCAGAAAATTCAGGAAAACGGGCCAATCTCGTCAAATTACTAAATATTCCCCCTCGAAATCAGCAAGGTCCTGAGTGGAGATTGCGGAGCGAAACTTGAAAGTGAGACTTCGACTCCAATTTTGTCCCCTCTTACTAAAGCTACGATGGTGAACTGAACGACCATAGAGTTGTTATCAGAGTCAAATTTACCAATCTAAACTAATTCTATGTCTCATTTTACACAAGTGACCAAGAGAGAGGGAGACTCACGACGTGGTCTAGCCGGTCGGTGGCAGCCATGGCGATCTCCTCGAAGCCCCAGGCCTCCTCGGAGCGGTAGTGCACAAAGTAGTAGTCCACCTTGTTGTAGTAGGTCTGCGGCCGCTCCCATTGCAGGAAGAGACTGTCCAATGACTGGCAGGTCAGGTTCACTATGATCGGCGCACTGGGGCCTGTGAAATTTCAGAAAATCAGTAGTACCAGCGCTGCTACATCCGCATGCACGCTTTCATGAGGGTCACCCACCACGTACCTTGGACGTCCGTTTGTATCTTGAGCAGGTTGCTAGATTCCCCGAGATGTTTGTGGGTGAAGGCCCTCACCCAGATGTCGTAATACGAGAATGGCCCTGTAATACGCGTGGGCAGAGCAATGAGATTATGGCCCGAGAAAAATAAAGGAATGGATTCCAGGATGCAGGATTAACGATTTGAGCCTGAAATTGCCCGAAATTGAGCCAAAACGAGAATGTCCAGTGACTGTGATAAGATCACTGTTTTGTTGAAAACAAAAGGTACCCTCCTAAGAAAACAGCTTGTGGTTCTTGGAGAATTAGAGACATGATTGTTTGCGAGGGCTTGGTTAAGTATTCCAGCTTTTTTAACAACACAGACCGTCACGCCGGCAGGAAGACACTCACGGAGATTGGTGAGCGCGTATTCCTGAATGGGCTGCGGGTGGGAGACCGTGCGGCGCTGCTGCTCGGCTGAGCCGTTGCGTGACGGCTGAAAGTAGACGTAGTATCCCTGAAGAACCCCGTTGGGCTTCTCGGGTTCCCGCCACTTCAGCTGCACCTTTTTGTCGGTCACGCTAACGGCTGTCACGTTCACAGGTGGGCTCGGCACTGGGTCGTCATGCGACAGATGAAAGAGCGTCGGTATTATAGAACGGTACCACATGAAAAGCGGACAATTTGAAAAGGACAACATTCGGCTCAAAGGTCGTCACTCCTCCATAGATGAATAAAGTTCTGTATGCTACCCTCAGACTATTAAAGTGATGCGTAAAAATATTCAATTTTTTAATAGCACTATATGTGCTAGCATAAAATACTCTTCAACTGTTGCATATGAATTAAATGTTCTTGTTATGTTCTGCATGCTAATCTGATACGTCGTTAAATGATTCCACAACTATGTCTCCTGTCTGTAAATATATATATATATAAGTTCTATAGTGACATGGATCCATACAAGCATTCTGCTAACAACCCTGATGGTTGTAACATGTTTCCATTTAACCATACTTTGGTTAAATAAATTCAGTTAAATTCAGTTCAATCGCATGTGACATAACAGAAGCAGCCTGCCAGCATTCTAGTGCCCAAATATCATAGCCACTATGGCGAGACGTGTGGAATGTTCTTGTACATGTTCAATCTTAAGAGCTTTGAGCTTCAACTCGTGTGACTGGTCTGATGTCAGCTGTCGTTGTCAAAAAGCCAGCTTCTGCCAAATGATGCGAGCGAAATGTGAAGGTTTGAAAACCAGTGACCAAGTTTGCACGAGATTCTGCTCACGAACACAGCATCGCGCCACATGCACCGTTCATGCTTGACGGTGACAGTATTCTCAGTGGGTTATGGCAGTTATTCACTTGTCTCTCAATGCATGAGGTGCCTGTCAAATTTCTTATAGTGTACAAGACAGTGGCCATGATGACGTCAGGGAAAAATATGCATCGATTATCGCCCCCCCCCCCATATTCACTTCGGATGAATGAAACACAAACAAGAACTTATACAGCAGAACAGCTTTCATGAATAATGACTTTATAATGCAATGTTCACCGCTTCTTGTTCGGTCAAGTGTAGTGTTCGGTCAAGTGTTCGGTCAATCATGCAGAAACTACACGAGTTCGCAAAGATAGGACAAAAATAATGCATTCAGGCTGGCCCCAACTTCACTGTGCTCCTCTTGCTCATGAAAGTATGTGTATATAGCTAGGCAATAAGGTAATAATTATTTCATCTTTCAATTTACCTCAACATTAGAAAGTGTTGACGAAATAAAGATCAAAGACAAATTTGTCAGCGATAATGTCTAGTGAAAGAATCTCGTCAAGAATGCCACAATCCATGCAGATATCACATACAACGTACCAACATGCGATTTCGGGCCCTTTGGCACTTCATAGTTCAGCACCTTTAAGCACAAAATGCTTGGGCAAAAGGATGAAAGGTCTGTATCTTTCTAACCTTTTGCCCAAACGTTTTGCGCTTTACAGCGGTAAAGTACAGAAACAGGAGATGAGACTATTCAACGACGTTGCGGCACAGCGCAGCTGGCGGAAACACTCACCTCCCTCGTCGGTCATGACCGGCACGACCACAGCCGGTCCTCGTCCGGCAGGGTTGAACACTTGCAGAGAGACCAGGTACTGAGTGAAAGTGTCCAAGTTCCGTATGGTGTATTGCTGCAGTGAAAGAACGTACCGCACCTTATCACAGAACGCCCACAGAGCTCGAGCGTGCGACACTCTGAACAGAAGATCATCACTTCATTATTACTTACAAGCACTGCAATTTTCGCACAAGCCTATAGTTATAGCGCGAGAACAAAACGACGACACAGAGACAAGAAGGACACGAAAGACACGAGCGCTCGTGTCTTTCGTGTCCTTCTTGTCTCTGTGTCGTCGTTTTGTTCTCGCGCTATAACTATCGTCATGCCATACCAACTAGCCCAAGCTGCCACACTTCGCACAAGGTTCTGGCAGGGCGGTTCAACATCTTATCGTGCGAAATCAGTATAAGGCATGGTCACAATTACGAAAGAATGATAACAGTCTCGAGTTAGACTCTTTGCAAACGATTTTATGCAGCACCGAGTTTGTTCAACTCTATAATGGCCTTAGGTAAATAGCAATACTTAAAGCAGTTAATCCAGGTAGATATTGGCCTAAGGATGCAGGAATAATGCAGCCAAGTTGATCAGCTTGTGAAATATGTCAAAATACGTAAGTCATCTATGCTTACGTCATACAGATCGCAACACCAAATCACAAGCCTGAAGAGCTAGAGTGAACTTGCAGTGGCACAAAAGATAACCCTGAACTGTTTTATACAGCTCAGCAGTTTGGTCACAATAAACGTGATGTCACACGGTGTGTTCCACACAAAGGCAGTTTCACTCCCCACCTGCATGCTGGCTAATGGTGCAAAGCACGCGTTCACGTCCTAAAGTGTTCACTGGTTTGCATTGATCTCGATGCGCAAAAAACAGAGGAACCCACGAGAGAACCATGTTGCGATGGTTATCCGTACATTCAGTGCCCACTAAAGGTTGCACGGGACCAAGTAGATCTTTATTTCTCAGGTTTGCCTCGTACAGAGTGAAAGCACTTAGGATGATGTAATCATGAGGCGACTTTTTCGCACCTTAGACATACAACAAAAGTTATTTATCGTTTAAAAACAGAGCAAATGTTGACGTGTGCTCATCGACTGCGCTAAGGAATCTAATGCAAAAAAATAATCAATTTTATTTTAAAATATATCAATTGTTTCAGTAGTGAGAATGCTGTGTGTCATGAAAAGGAAGAAAAAATTATGATAGACTTTGAACTCTGGTGACATTGCAAACAGGTAAGCTGCTACTGTCTCTGATAGATTGATCGGTACCAAAAGCAAACAGAAACATTCGTAAGGTTTATCACGAAATATTCACAGAAATAGAGCTAAAATACAAGTTTCCATTCTTATGCATTGGCTGTGCGAGAGATTTGCACCAGTTAGAGTAGTTCAGAAGAAATGAGCACATCGAAACGAATTCCAGCTCCCAAAAGATCGCTGGGCGATTGTATTTATATTATCTTAAAATTATCTTTGCACAAATGCACCCACAAATTAAAAACCAGTGCTATCTGCGCCAACACGCCAACCTCAAAGCGTATAACTGAGCAAAACATATTTGCTCAGTATAATGGCAAAGTTCAGCGACCTATAAATGGACAACTGATGCCAAAAGGTCAGTAACCTGATGAGAAATCGATCCCAATGACAAGGCTAGTATAGAAAACATACTTCCGTGATTTAAAAACATTCTTATGTCTGTAACACTCAGCCACCACTAGTAAAATAATACTCTGTGTGAGTGTTAATAATTCAGACCTTCTTTTCTTAACGCAGTAGTTGAACTCTCAGAGCTCGAAAGCTATGTAAATAAGTGTCAATGTATGACATGACATATGACATACACATTTTATTATAATGCTTGTAAATTCATATCCCTTTATTTTTGAACCAAATATTTTCAAAGACAAAAATATCAAAATACAGTACTATAGTGTTGTGCTGTGAAAAAGCAACTGCACTTGATAACGTCAGAAATACAAAAGGAAAAAAAAATATATGGGTCGCGAATGATTAATACGTACATTGCATCAACAGCATAAGCTAATCAGCGTTTATAAAGGTAATAAACACATATATTAATGGAAGTTATAAGGGGGCACCTGTGATAAAAGTAATATAAGTGCTGTATTTTACACTCCAGAAAAAAAACGACATCATTATAAGGGACGCCGTGGTGGGGGACTACAGAAACTTCGACCACCCAGGGATTCTTCAACGTGCGCTTAGATATGAGTACGCCGGCTTTTAGAATTTTCGTCTCCATCAAAAACGAGCAAGCCGGGGTCGGGGTCGAACCGACGACCTTTGAATCAAGCTTGAGCCTATGAGGGATTGAACATGGGCGTGTCCTGGCATGTTGGTAGATGGCGCGGGGAAAACATGCGAAACATGATCCGCTCCAGAGAAGGAATCAAGTGCGACATTAGTCGAAATCACTGAGGTGATCTACAGATTGTTTTTAAATCAATTCCGAAACGAAAAGAGCCGCGAAAACATGCGCAGCTTGCAGTTTGACGTGCGCGACAGCTAAAAGGCCGTCATGTAAAGCGCAGGCATGTCCGGACATGCCGAACATGGCAGGGAAGCATGCGAAACACTGATTTGCTGCAAAGAGCGTTTAAAAATTCGCACGCCAGATTCGAAGAATAATAATAAAAAAAAAACATTCCAGGACATCCATAAACGAACCCTGACGCTCAAAATGCATCATTCCAATGTGCAATTATGTGCAACGCACGGGTTACGAAATTCGCACGTTCAATCACGTTCGAACACGACGCACGAGACGCGCAGGAAAGTTCATGGAAGATGCGAAACAAGCATCTCAGAACAGCACAGCACTCGTTACATAATCAAGCGAGCGCGCGTATAGTGAGCGGGCATCATTTGAGGTTAGCAAATTTTTTCCCAAGTTCCGTAAACGGTATGAAATCATTGGGGCCACACTCGGACAAGAAATAGTAGTACAGCGTTCAACACATTGCAAACTAGTCCGCCTCAAAAAAAAAACATCGCTCCAAAAGCCGACCCAAACGGCTTTCAACCTTTTGTGTTTACGCAACACCAAAACAACTTTCGCTATTCGCAGGATGCTGGCGTAGAGAAACCCGGATGGGAGATCACCTACTTGCGCGCAATCAAACACCACACCTCGAAACTAGTTCTACAGCCGCTGCTCGACTAGGAAGAAATAAAAAACAAGCACTAAAGCGTCGACCAGCCAAATTACTACACCGACTTCCCGACATCATTTTTGGGGGGAGCAATGGTTCCGCGAGCATACAGAAAACATATAGCGAGCCTTCTATCTGTTTATAACGCAACAACTCGATCTACAAGCGCGCATAACAACAGGAAGAGGTTTCATCACGATAAACGATTCATTCGGGTTCAGCGTCGAACCGAGGTCGATACATTTTGTCGCGACTCTCTCTCTCTTTTAGTAAAAACAACCGGCTTTGTTCCACGCGTTTATCCCATTCATACTTTCGGAAGGCGCAGGTTCAGCTTGTTTTCTCGGCGATCTAAGGACCCACGCGAAATTTACAAGCAAATATCTCGCGAAACGTAGAAGCCGATCGGGGGATGCAAAAGAACCTTGCCTTTGGAAGAAAGGGATGAGGTCCGTGATCGCTTTTTTTTTTGTGCGTGTCGCTGGCTGAGCGGGCTTCACGAAGTGGCGGCTAGGAGAAGAGGTTGCGCAAAAAAAACTCCGAACAGCGCGGCGTTCACACTCCAGTCGGCATCAGGGCGTTCGCCGCTCTCTTATTTTCGACGAGTCTTTAGCACCACCACTCCGACGGCTTACATCCGAGCACCAGCACAGCACCAAGGCGGCCAGGCGGGCCCAGCGAACGCACGCAAACACCAAAACATCAAAGCACGCCGAAATAAAAATGATCCCTAGCCTCGGACCCCGGCAGCGGCGGAGAACAACCGGCGTCTTGAAATTTCACGAGAATAGGCTTAAAAGCGAAATAAATGCCCGCTTAGTAGACATACGAGATTTATACAACACCGCAGATTGTTTCAGATTTGGAATGAAACGCGTACTACCCGTATTTTACGAGTAATTAAAACGTCGGCAGCGAGAGAGAGAGTGTGTGCGTTTGGAAAGTTATCGAAAGATGGCAGCACAATTGCGTTAGGTTTTTGTCATGCGCTCTGAGATGGCGCGTTGGTCGCGCAAAGCAGACGACGCTTGTCGATTTCGGCGAGCAGACGACAATGCGAAAACGAAAGTGCACTTTTCTATCTTCGCGAGTGCGCCGATATTTTTCGCGCATTTACGGCGGCAAAATCCTTCATAACTTCGCTAAAAATTCCAAAAGAGTGCACAGTACCGCTTCTTCATAAAGAAAAAGCTACGGAATATAGAGTTTCAGTGCCGGAAAACACTGGCCACCGGGTCCCCGTGCTTTTTGCGTTCTTTTTTTTTTTTTGTACTCTTCCCGTTTCCTCCTTTTCGCCAACCGCCTCTTGGGAGTGTACAAAATAGCGCAGTAGTTTGGGTACGTCAGCGGCTTGAGAGCCCCCACCACTAAGGCACTGCGCCGTGTCGCCTGTAGGCAGACAGAAATTAGGTGCCTTCTTCCTTTTCCTCATGAACCACTAACAACAACAACAGCCCCCACCACTCGAATCTCTATTGATCTTTAGTAACGGGACTTTAAAGTGGCTTGCGTACGCACGCTCTTTCGTTCTTTTGTGCTCCCAGCCACACCCCAAGGAGAATACAAACCAACGCAATTTGCATGTGGGCCCCACCACTTGACAGTTTTATTTCGACGTAAGCTCTGCGAATGCCGACAAAGCATATATATCTATTTTCCAACGGCATGCCTTCGTAAGCCAACTTCGCATGCCAACTAAAGCGGCGTACGTAACGTGTGAGACGACATAGAGTATTGCTATATACGGACCGTCTGTTTGCTGTCCCTGATGACGATCTCCCGGCTCTCCTCCTGCGACTTGTCCCTGGGCCGGTAGGTGATGCGGTAGCCCTCGAACTCGCCGTGTATGGTGTGCCTCGGGGGAGCCGTCCACTGTATACGTATCGTGGAGCTGCTCGTGTTCTGCGCGTGCACGATGGTCGGCTTGCCCTCCGGCACTGCATACGTGTGAAGCAGCAAACGAAATCCATTTCTCGAATGAACTACTGTCACCACAAGAACACCATCAGTTAGGGCGGAACATTCGTTCAGAGACTCATATGCTACTATTTGCATATGTCGGTGTTAGGGTTTTCAAATACCAGTCAATCAATCATATGTGTGCGCAGGAGTTCCACTCTCGAGTTGAGAGGGTGGGGTGAGGGTTCGACGCAGCACCCCTCCTTACTATGTCAATGTATTGCACCCCACTCCGCCTCTTAATTAGGTGACAAAAAAGCGAAAGAGATAAGTAGACGCGCGAAAACAAAACCAAAAAAGAGCGAGCTGCTATAGCCTATTCATTAGGCCAATTAATAGAACGCAAGAAGTTCAATAATTAAGGCCTTGACTGATTTACTGCGCGAAGACAGATCAGGTGATGGCTTTCGAGCACTGACTGTTCTGACGAGGCGTCTGTCGTCAAAGCGGTTTAATGCAGCCGCTATCGGCAGTCGCTGTAGCGAGGACAGTGACACAGAATGTGGTCTATCGTTTATCGCTGCCGCTATGAATGCAGGCAGCACCGACCTAACTATAGGGTATATACCAATCACTCTACAGCCGGATATTGATTTTGCTATTCGGCACAAATGAAGACTCTACTGACATATAATTTCGTTAAATCCAGGGCTCACCTGCCATTATTTGCCCTTCACTGATATTTTGCGGTTAAGCACCTTGCAATATAATATAATTTTGTTTATTGATTCAAATCTTGTTCAGTACAGTACGAAACTCTACAACCATTTGACGTATTTCTAAAGAATCTACAGGTATTTCTCCTTACAGTTGTTATAATTAGATAGCTTTCAAGACGACACAATTTGATGCTTCTAAGCGCCACCGTGTCACGATAGACTCCGAATGAAACCCTGAGTACTGGAAGGCTCAGCCGGCGTGTTCTATGTCACGGCTGCAGGTAAACCCGCAGTTAATTCGGACTACTTTTTTTTTGTTTCGTATACGTTAGAGTGCGGCGTACGATATAAAAAGCGTATACCTTCACGTAGTGTGACCATGTAGAAGGACTCCTTGCTCGGCTTGCTGGCGCCGATGGCGTTGACGGCCAGCACCCGGAAAGAGTACACCGTGAACGGCTTCAGGCCGATCACCTGGAAGTTGGTGCTGTTGTCTGACGTCATCACCTTGTTCCGCGTGTCCCAGTCGCCTTTCTCTCCGATTCTGCGGGACAGAAGGGGAGCGAAACAGCAGGAGCGTTGTGAATACGACAAAAAAGGGCAACTGCCAAGGTACAAGAATATGCTAAGGTTAATTGATCGCACTGCTCGAAAGTTTTAGATAGACTAGACAATCACCAATTGTCAGAAGAAAGGGTATTAGGACACTGGCCGAGACCGTCCTCTGCACGCAAGGCATTGAGAGCGTTGTTGCGCTTTCTGCGGGCAAGTGGTCTTAGAGACAGACTGTAAATAGCGTCGTGGATCGTCTAATGACCTTCTCCCCCTTTTTTTTCTTTTTTTTTCAACGTCCTTTTTCTCTCATCCTTTATCCCCCTTACCTCCTTCCCCAGTACAGGGTAGCCAGCCGGTCTGAGAACTGGCTAACCTCCCTGTCCTTCCTCTTTCAATCCTCCTCTTGCTCGGTAAACTTGAAAGTTGGGCGAGTTTTGGCGATGGTTGATGCATACGATTGTTAGCGATTGTACTGTTGTTGAGTACATTTTGTGCCTTGACTCCGTGTAATGCTTCGCACGTAAACATGTATCGGACTGCTCAGATCAGAATTAATAAATTCATTGAGTTCGTGGAATGGGCCTGGATCACGACTAGGTCGTTGGGCAATAAATAAATAAATAAATAAATAAATAAATAAATAAATAAGCAATTGATCAAGTAAAAATATAGCGAGACGCAAAGCAACACGTTTGATTACTTCACCAGGATTTCAAGCCATTCGAAATAAAGTGAAAAGAGATGCCATTTTCACAGTTCATACAATTCAAATATTTTAATTTTTTTGAGGCTTATCCTCGCCGCTACCACTATCATCACGCATACAGATCCCCTCTCAGGGATCTGGCAGTTGACCTTCACGCTAATTCCTGTCCGAACTGTGCGTCAGTCGAATTTTTCCTAGCGTCGTACAGACAGAAGTTCAGCTTTCTTGAAACAGTAGTGTTTTATTAAAAAGTCTGTAACAGTGCTGGACAGCTTAAAGTGAAGCTGAGCTTAGCAAGTAACCACCTACTGCGACTTTTCACCGGAGGGAACTGCACACCGACATCCCTGTGGTACGGCAAGCTTGCTTTTCTGCAAGACAGGTATGTCTTGCGAGAAGTACGCTGCGACGAGCGAGAAATTTGCAACCATTGTGTCAGATGTACTGCCATATAGCACGCAAATACAAAAATTCGTTGGTGGCCCAACGATATATTTTACTTACTGGAAGGGCACCCAAAACAAGTGCGTGTGTTTGGAGAAAAAAAAAAAAAGAGGGGGGGGGGGGTCGTGTAGTTCCTTCCCCTCTTTAGACGCCACCACTGCGAAACAAACTTGAAAAAAAAATATCTTAAATGCAACAAGCTATTCATCAGGATCTAGGTCAACTTTTTTGCCTTTTATTTTCTACTTTTTGCAAGCGCAGTTTCGTCGCAGAGTGCAGGGGCAAGGACGTTGGGCCAGTTGGTTTGGATTCGTGTTTTGAAACGGAGCAAGAGGCAAAAACACACGGAAGAGCACCAAACAATGCTCGCGTCCTCTACTACGTGTTTTCGTCATTTGCATTGCTCAAAACATGTACATAAGGTGGTTTGCTGGCATATTAGGAATACGGAACTTTGACGCATTTCCAGCTATCAAGCCAAACAGGAAAAAAAAAAGAAAAAAATCTGATGCCGGCAGAGCGCCGGGACGAAATGTTTTTTTTTTTTTTCGTTTGGTTTTAGTTTAGTTTTACCGCAAAAAGATCTGTTCAGTTTTTGTTCCGGTACAAAAAAAAGAGTTCTGTAACTGTTGGTAATGGTGTTTATTTGTATGCGAAAATTTAAAGACAAAGTAACAATAACTAAATTATATTGGTGGAATATATAGTTAGCTGCTCCCCCGCCCCCTTAACAAAGGAGGACAACGGTAAAACACGTTCTTTCCACGTTCTTCGGAGGAACTGTTGTAACATTCCCATGAAATGCTACCAGCTAGCACAAAACCCTTCCAAGACATAGTATTTATTTTCTCAGAAGCTAATCACGAACTTTTTGAGCAGGCTCAATGGTATGTGTCAAAGGAGTGAGCATCATCTCAGAAGCCGCACGTCATCAAGTATACTCTCTCACGTGCGAGCCCGTCGTTCCGACAAAAAAAAATAAAAATAAACCGGTACCGAGAAGCCGAGAAAGCACTGTGCACGTTGACCTACGTGAAAGTCCATTCGGGCTAATATAAACACCTCTGGTTGCCACATGTTTTCATCGTTCGCACGGTTTCAACGCGTCTTCACCCTGGAAATGACGCCTGAGGTGTGCGACAGTATAATGTATGTAACTGGAGATGCGCGCACATTATTGCTCACGTTGGACGAATCAGTCGTTCCGGATCGCCAAGTTTTTGTGTGTTTTTTTTTTGTGAACCGAGAAAAAATAAAAACAAAAAATTCGGTTTCACTCGAGAACGAAATAGTTAGATAACGTTTACGTTACGTTTATCATTCCGGCCAGAAATATAGTTTTTTTTTTCATTTTCATTTCATTCCGACAGATTGCATGCCGACCCGGAAAGAGAGAGTGCAGCATCCCCGAATCCTTCTTGTCTGCACGCGTTTAACCTGTTTCGATCGAGCGCTGGAAATGCATCGCCGCCATAGGCGTCCCTGCACCCCGCATTGCTGTTGGACAAGTTAAGCGCAGCAAATACTCCAATCGAGACAAATGGATGCAATCGGGAACGCATGGCAATCGCAACGATCACACAAAATGAAGCGTTTAACACGGGACCGCTTCGGGTGAGTCGCTGCGTTTTTTTTTTTGTTCGTTTATAATCACAGCAGCGTCGCTTCGCGAGCAGCAGCAGCGCAGAGCATTAAAGCGTTTTTTTTTTTTGTCGATGCCACTTTCACGAAAAGGATGAAAAATACTCTGGAACAATTTCAGAGCGCGTCATCTGGATGTTTAATTTGCGAGCGCCGAAAGGGGAAAAAAAATAACATTTGTTTCGTAAAACGTTCCGGCGGTGACAAAAGCGAGGAAATTAAAGAGCCTCGGGAAGCAGGGAGAATCGTGGAGGTAGAGGAAGAAGTATATAGAGGGATGAGTGGAAAGAGGGTGAAGAGGTAAAGTAATTTAGAGAGGGTAACTACAACAGAAGACGAAGAGGAGACATAGAGGGATGAATCAAGGGAGATTATAAAAGTGTGTGGATGTGAACAGGGATAATAAGAGACGGAGAAAGGAAGACAAAGAGGGATAAAACTGAGGGATGGGTAAAGAGAGAGTGCCAGAGAGAGAATAACTGAGAAAAGCCAGAAGTAGAGGGACAGGCGGATCAAATAAACTGGCATATATGAAAGTATAGATATGTGAATAAGGATAATGAGAGAGGGAGGAAGTTCAGAGGTAGAGGGGTAAGAGAAATGGTGCAACGAAAAGAGAGAGGTAAAGAGGTATACGAGAGGAGAGGAAGAAAGATGAGAGGACACCGTTAGAGAGACGGAAAGGGATAGTAAGCAGACGATGTACTAGACGTGGAGAAGAGTGAAAGATAGAGAGAAGAAATCGTGAAGAAAGAGCTATGGAAAAATGAGAAGAGAGGGATAGAGACAGATATGAACGAGAAGATGGGGCATAATGTGAGAAAAGGAGATAGACGGAGAACAGAAAGGATTGAAATAAACTTCATTTGTCCCACGATTACTGCTGCTAAGTCTATACGAGCAACTAAAAGATGAAATAAAAGAGATATAAAGAGAATGAGAGGAGGACAAAATGATAAATGTGTGTAAATGGAGAGTAAACAGGAATACGTGATAGAGGGATGAAAATAAAGGACAATATATAAGCGAATGAAAGGAGAGGAAACGACAGAGAGCGAGAGGGATATATAGACGACACAAGAGAGAAACATATATGGGCAACGAAATAGAGGGACAAAAGGAGGGAAACGAAAGAAAGAAAAAATAATAAAGACAACACTTTAGCGAGAAAGATCTTTTCCTGTCGCGTTTTGTGCCTGACTAGGCCCAGCGCAAAGAAATATACCCTGCACAAAGAACAAACCCGCGACCCACTTACATGGGTCGTTTAAAACCACGGCTTGTCGCATTGCGAGTGTTCCCTAGAGCGCTCTATGATGCTGCGCCGTTCTTTTCCCGGTTCTTCAACGGTAAAGGAAATGAACATCCGTTTTTTGTGGACTCGGGGTAATTAATCGACGACGGATGCGGCATGTATGGTCGCGCGACTGTCGGCTCGCTTATCGAAGGAATAAAAAGGTGAAACAATACACGACCGAGACAGCAAACGAGTTAAAATAAAGAAGAGATAGGAAGAAAAAAACATTATCAGTGATGTTAGAGCCGACGAGAGGAGTACACTAGGGAGTTCGTTAATCGCTCACACGTAGCACACGCGCTGAAGAAAAAAAAAGCCAATTAATTGTCGTGGTTTATCTGCATATTCTGTTAACGATACAAAACGCTGCTTAGCAGACCCAGAAATCAACGTGTTGCTTCGCGCGCGGTGAACAAGATGAATGAATGGTAGTGATAAGACTGTTATAAAGTTTTCGCAAACATAAATGCCAGGCTTTCGCCAGCTTTTTATATATATTTTGAGGACACAAAACGGGACGCATCGTGCGACGTACCACCTGTTCGCTTCAAGACATCAGTCGTCGTTGAAATTCTTTAGAACGGTATGTACGCCCCGATTATTCTCGCCATTAGAGAGCTTTAGTACTGCGGAATGGTGCTACGTACGCATCACGCAAGCGCCTTGCGTTACGTGGCGTGGTTTGCCACTAATTGGCTTTTAGTACGCCGTAGTACCCGCGTACATAACGAGCGTGAAGCGTGTTGCGCCATCTGGTAGATCAAAATAGAAGCACGTGTTTTTGACAGCCATTGTGAGCCAATCCAAGTGTTATAGCCAGATTATGGCCATACTTTAAGCCACAGAGCCGGTCGGTGCTTGCCTTCGATGCCGCCATTTTGCAAAACGAAGTCTCGCGCTGTCGCGAACTTGTTCGAGAGCGGCGCGATCACCTCATACGTACGCACGCACGCATCTCATGCGTGCGTACGTAGCGGCTGCGTACGTAATGCGATACGTGCGCGTTGCGGTGCACTACGCAGAACGTGGCGTCCTTACGTACGCAACGCCGCCACGTACGCAGCGTACGCAGTACTAAAACTCTCTATCAACAGACAAAGGCGATGGTTGGAACGACGCAGACATCCAACTTTCCCTCGAATCAGAAACAAGGCAGCTGATTAACACCGTCCCTCCGTCCGTCTGTCCAACTCAAGCAGTCGCTCACTATGGAGACACTATAGAGTTACTCTATATGCTACCTTTTCAGTAACTCCATGAGACACGAGCGTGAGATATCGCGCAGCGGAAATGCTAATACCGCTTTCCTGGTAACCCGTATACCCGGTATGCCCTCCATTCCGATACGAATGTGACGGCCACACGAAATTTTCTGAAGGCCAATCTTCAACCAGAGTCAGAAGCGTCCCCGAGCCACGGACACATATTTCACCACGTTAAAAGTGATAGATTCCGTTCCTCGACCTATTAAATGCAACAGTTTGAAATAAGGTTCGTCGTCTCTTGCAAAGGACAGGCTTGACATATTTCCGTACTCGGAAACAAGTAAACTTGAACGTTTACTTTGAGCGAAACTTGGTCGTACATGGTTGTGCTACAGTTGCTTCTCAAATGAAAGAGTTCAGTGTTATTGTCTCATCGGCAGTACTAAATTCTATCCATCTCATCTCCAAGACGAAGTGTAAGGACATGTTTTTAAAACACTCCTTGAAATGGTGTATAAGCCTGTTGCCTGGAAATTGTATTTTGCTGCTACTATGTGATTTCAACCCGTGTCGCGGTGCCTCTCATGTTATCTTGTGACCCTGAGCCTATTGTCCATTTGTGCTGTAGCCCCTCGGTGGAGGGCAACGTGTGACTCGTTAATAAAATTTCCCTTTGTGTAAGGACATGTGAATGCAAAACATCACCCTACACCGTGAATGACCCCCCCCCCTTTGTTTTGTTCACATAGCCGTACTGTTTATTAAAGTTTAATCATCTCGATGTCACGAATGTCCTGTCTTTGTTGTGCAATTTTCGCATTGTACGTCACTGCATACGCAAATAAGTTCTTTTGGCTGTATATAACAGCTTGCATTGTACATACGCATTGATCACCATTGTCCATTTTTCTGTGTGCACATAAGCTATTTAAGATATATCCGGCATCATTGCTCGTATATACATGACACTGTTGACATACATGTACACAAGAACTCAATGGAACATCATGATACAAATGTATAACGATGCAATACATGTAATGAAACAATCGGTTGCAAACGAAATCATGGATAACTACTCGACGGGTGCGCTGCTTAGCACCGCGTCGGTCGAAAAATGAGTTTTACCCTTTCGTGTTCAGCATTGACGAAATGGCGAATGACCAATGCCGCAGAAACTCGTGCTTCTCGAGGAAGAAAAGCTCCTCCCAGAGGAACGCGATGATCTCTCGTCTCATTCGGCCCAGTATCGGCCACAAAGCACGCCGGCGGCAGTTCGCAGCCACGGCCTCGCATCGGTTTCGCCAAAGGCTGAACGGCCCCGCAACGATTAAAACAGCCGAGAAGCGCCCCGCGCGACAATCAGCCGTTGGACACCAACGTGTGTTTAGAAAAAATTATTCTCATGAACAATGAACGTCAAATATATCCAACAGAAACATCGTGGCGGAACACAACATCCACACACACAAGTGTGTGTTTAGAAAAACGTTTTTAACGATTTAGAGTACCTGGTACTCTACTATTGGAGGGCTTAAAGCCGTCCCGTGTGTTTAGAAAAAATGTTTATCGATTTCGAGTACTTCGTATACTCAACTATGGGAGAGCACTGAGCCGTCCCGTGAAGCAAAAATGCCAAAAAGATAGTTAACACTTAAATTGATGACAAAGCCGTTGCGCCAGTGCTGCTTCATTCCAGCAACCCCTGTACGTGGCACAAGCTTGTACTACCAAGTTTAGCTCAAATTGCGTGCTTAGGTTTTAATTATTTTCCACTTCGGCAAAATAACAGGACTGTCTTTCAAAAGACACGCCGAACCTTTATTTCAGCCCTGCTCTTGTGGTTGCAATAATGACAAATGGTTGCGTACTACGAGGGACGCACAAGACACGCCATAAGGAGCTTCGTGTTACCAAGGGTTCCGTGTTGACGTCCCTGCGTGTTCCACGTCAGGGACGTCCTCCTCATCTAGCCATGGCGCCATCGACGTCGTGGACGCCTTCGACGGTGCAAGCCTTCGACGTTGTCGTCCCTGCGGGGACTATAGTCCGGAGACCGTCGTCGACGCGACGGCCTCAATAGTTGGCCTCTCAGAGGTACACTGCGTTCAGCACATGGGAGGCATGAACTTCCAAGTAACTGTCAAGAGCATGGCTTCCATGACTCTCATCGTCGACGCTGGCTACCTGACCATCGGTGGCGAGCGTATCCCTGTCGTTCCCGTCGGCCCGCAGGTAACTAACGTCACCTGCCTGTTTTTACCAGCCTTCGTCTCCAACGAGGTACTCGTCCAGGCTTTGTCCCCATACGGCAAAGTATTGACTGTGACCGCTGGCGTCATGAGCGCAAGACGCGGAGTTATCACAGGCACACGCCATGTCCTGATGGAAATGAGTCCCACAAATCGCGTCCCCAACTATTTTCGCGTTTCTGGTCATCGAGCCACCTTCGACTACCACGGTCTGCAACGTGTTTGTCGTCGGTGTGGCTCTAGTGGTCATTATCGAGCACAGTGCACAGCACCATTCTGTGGTCGCTGTGGTGTGCACGGAAACGAAAGCGAAGGTTGCGACCGCCCCTGCCGACGTTGTTGAGTTAACCACCATACCACCGTCTGCCCTGTGCGTCGTTCATATTCTGATGCTACTGAGGGGACCTTTCCTGCCCTACCGTCCGTGTCACCAACGGCAACAGATGAACGACAACCAGGAGCTGTACTAGAAGAACGCCAGAATCCGATTCTGAGAGCTCCATTAAACGATGAAGAAGTGTGCAGCTTGGCCAACTCGAGCGTGCCACGTCTGCCAATCTCAGCGATAGAAACAGCCACCGCGATTGACCTCGCGTCTGTCCCAGGCAAAAATGTCAGGTCATGTTCGACGCCGGCGCAAGCCGAGAAAGAAACGCCGGTAGACACCGAGGCACCAGACGCATCGTTAAACCTAGCAGCTGAGTGCCCAGAAGACGCCGACCTTGCGAGATCTACGGACGCTGGTGTCTCGCCAGGAGCATAATTGAAACCGAATGAGCAAAGCCCATTGGATCCTTCCGAAAGCCAGGCTCGTGACTTCCTTGAACAAGTAGCAAGACGCCATGGGAGTTCTTTACTGACGCGTCTCGACAAGCAATCCATAATCAAGGTCGTTGGAGGCGGCGACAACGTTAACGCTGCAGCCCTACCACCATCTGATTCGTCTGACAGCAGCTTCAGCCTCGAAGTCGACAAGTAGCATCGGACTCCCTTCTAGCCCAGACAGTTGTGACGTGGAAATGCAAGCCCCGCGAGAGGTCAAGCGTGCTCACAAGTCTGGCACCAGCTCGGACGGCACCCAAGATAGCCACTCCGAGTTCCAGCAACCAAAGAAACCTCGACCCTCTTCTAGAGGGTCGAATTGTGCTGTGTAGTGTACGTACTCCAGTTCCCCCGGACAGATCCCCGGGGTATACCGAATCGAAAAACACGGCCAGGTCAGTCACCCACCTTTTTTCAATATGGCTGACACCCTGAAAATTCTTTCTTTAAATGTTCAAGGGTTCCGTAACCCAGTAAAACAAGCCGAGGTTATCAGCATAGCCCGCGCAGAACATTGTGATATTCTGTGTTTACAAGAAACAAATTTTTTCACCATTGGCCACGTTCGTGCATTCAAACGCGCATTTAATTTAGACTGTTATTTTTCCTTCACGACATCTCGCTCCTCTGGAGTTGGAATTATTATTTTTAACCGTGCTCTTCTGCGCAATCATCATGTTTTCTATGACGGGATTGAACGGGTATTGGCTTTCGACTGCGTCCTATCATCCTTCAAGCTGCGTGTTTTGTGTATTTATGGGCCAGCTCAAGCAGCGATGTCTAACGATTTTTTCCGTGACCTGGACGTGTATTTTCTAGACGGTCGTCATGTCATACTCACCGGAGACTTTAATTGTGTATTAGACACGCGAGCTGACGTGCAAGGTCCAGGATGGGGTCGCTCTGATTGGAACGCGCGAGAGCTGCGTCGCCTAGTGCAACATTTCTCTTTGACAGATACGTACAGACTAGTGCATGGACCACAGTATGCCTGGACTTGGCGGCGTAGCACGTCGTCTAGTCGTTTGGATTGTTTCTATGTGCCGAGCGCGCTAGCTTCTTACGTATCGCGCTCTGATGTAGTAACATTACCATCATCACCTGTTTATATATCAGACCACCGACCAGCGACGCTCGAGGCTCACTTTCCCTTTTCATCATCTGTGAAACCTTGGCGTCTTGACATCCGCATTCTGCACGACGCGCGTACACGCTCCAGTTTATCTAGAATCTTGCGCGCCTCTCTTTTGGGATGCGGTCCGGAGGTGTGGGACGCGCTCAAGACGCAGTGGCGTTTACACTGCTCAGTAGCAGGGCGGGCCCTTAGACGCCGTACGTCCGAAGAACTAGCGGACACTGCCACAAAGCTGCGTATTGCTCTTCGGGTTGATCGACTAACTCTCTTGATGCGCGCATGGCAGCGAGAGTTAAGGGGTCGTTTTCAACGCCTCACTGCAGCTTCGTCATTGACGGCGGCTGCTTGGCGTTGCAGACGTAATCCATGTGCTCACCCTGAGGTTCTACGCTTTGCGAAAAGCTCGCTTCTCGACCCGTCGAGTCGACTAGGAACTCCGGCTGCCAGATTCTTACACACTGCCTTACCGCCGACATGTGGTCATTCAGTTTTCCTAGCTCACTTTGCCAACATGGCTCGTACGACAATGTCATCACATCGCGGTACCACTGAAACAGCCACAATGTTAAGTAGGCTCCCTCAAATTTCATCTGAAGTAGCTGAACAACTGTGCACAAGTCCGTCAGGTGACGAAGTGAAAGAGGCACTGTCTTCCATGAAGCGTGGCTCGGTCCCCGGGCCGGATGGGTTGCCTGTTGAGTTTTATTTAACGTTTTGGGACGAAATTGGTGCTATTTTCACCTCTGTTATTTGCCGCTGTTTCGAGAACTTTGAATTTCCTGTTAGCTTTCGCGATGGCCGAATTGTTTTAATACCTAAACATGACCCATCGTCAGTTCGCCCAGAGGAGTGGCGACCAATAACGCTCCTCAACGTTGATTATAAAACTTTCGCGGCAGTTATCACTCGGCGTTTGAGAAGCCTGATGCCCTCCTAATAGGTCATCATCAGGCGTGCTCTATTCCTGGAAGAGAAATCCACAGTCTCTCCTTTGTTACGCGCGATATAGTTGCGTACACGTTAGCAAGATCAGCTCGGGGACTCTTGGTTTCACTTGACCAGGAAAAGGCATTCGATCGCCTCGAACATATAGCTTTATATTTAGCGTAATGGCAGCATTTGGCTTCTCACAAAACTTCGTCGTGCTTCTCAGAAACGCATACCGAAATATACGCAGCACGTTATTTCTTGATGGTTTAGAGAGTGCGCCATTTCCGGTTACCCGTGGTGTTCGCCAGGGGTGTCCTTTATCCCCTGCGCTTTTTGTATTCAGCCTCGAACCATTCCTTCAATCGCTAATCGCTGATACTTACGCTAGAGGCCTTCCTCTTCCAGGTAGTGGTACCGTGACAGTGACAGCATTTGCTGATGACATCACGTTGTATTTGAAGAATGAGGACAGTTTATCCCGTAGCCTACGACTTTTTACTACGTATGGCACGATTTCAGGTGCCGCTTTAAATTTTTCCAAATGTCGATATTTATTCATTGGTTCACCAGACGCAAGTCTAAGTTCCTTTTTCGGTCTTCAAAAAAAGTGACTCTATTCGCATTCTGGGGCTTGATTATACTTGCTACGGCATATCAGCCTCCTTGTGGAATTCAGTAGTCGAAGATGTAAAACGACACGTCCGGGAAGCACAAGAGTAGGATTTACCGATACTCGAAAGAAGGTATTTAGCACAGACGGTGTTTTGCGGCCGTGCATGGTATATATCTCATGTCTTACAGCCCCCCATTACAAATCACCAGGTCGTTGCAATCCCTCATTGGCTCTTTTTTCTGGTCGGGTGGAACAGAGCTGGTTTGCCGAGCAGCTCTTGGGCAACCGAGAAACTGCGGTGGATTCGCATTCCCATTTGTCTCTGTTCGCTGCCGGCTACTTGCCCTACGATTCTTACTTCGGTTGTTGCATGGTGATCAGTGCCCCGCGCGTGATCTCGCCTGCTATTTCTTAGGCACCAGGTTACGCTATTTACCACCAGATGCACGGCTTAATTCTGCACCGCAAACACTTCACGTACCTGCATTTTACTCAACAGCAGTAGCATTCTATCGACACGCGCAGCTGGCTTGTCCCGATGTGGACATTCTTGACAGCCGCATTGTAGATACAACGGCGGCTCTTCTGCTTCCTCTGGTTCCTCCAGCCCGTCTAGCACGATCGAGACATGTCTCGTGGAGCGCGATAACGGCATCGTTTTTGCCTGGTCACCTCCGTGACTTTATGTGGCGTCTTGGATGGAGAGTACTCCCAACACGGGACAGACTGGAGAGGTGGGCATGGTCCCATCTTCCACTTGTCCTAACTGCCCGTTACAGGAGTCTAACCAGCATATGCTGCAGCAATGTGTCATTGCAAAGGTGTTTTGGAAGTCAGTTAACACTAGTTTTCGCGGCCTAGGTGTTAATCGCTTTGTAACATCTGGTCGCTGCTCGCGTAGTCCCTTTGCATGCCTTCTAATAGCTGCGGGAGCTTTTTGTTTATGGCGTAATAGGTGCGAAGCTGTTGCGGCAGGTCATCGTCGTCGTGCTCTTTTTCCCATACTGGAACGCCTCTACTCTGAACTCTTAGCGTTTCTGTCGGAGGAATTGTTTTTACTTGGGGAGGAAGAATTTTTGCGACAATGGTCGTGCCGCTTTCTGTCCGTAGTTGACAGACGCGTTCAATTAGTCTTCCACCTGGCCTGGTTCCTATAGCCAGGTCACCTGTCAATGTCTGATTGGTGCATGTAATCACTATGTGCTTACTATTTTTATGTGTTAGTGTGTTCAATATGGGTGTGAGCTCTCCTATATATGCACTTCATTCTAACGCTGTAAGTTATGTAACCTTTATGAATATTGATACCTGTTGTACGTATTTTCTAACATCTTCCCCAAGTCTTGTAAATTCTGTACATATATCATCATGTACATTGTCCATATTGTGATTAGTGCATTTACGTAGTATATGTACAGTTATTAATACAACGGACTATGGACATCCTACGGACTTGGACACTTTAGTTTAAATATGTAGTGTATGTTGTGCTTTGTCTTTTGTTTGTTATTGTGCCTGTTATACAGACGCTTGTCTCTTAGGTTTGTTGCGTCCCATGAAAGAATAAACTTTTTCTAAACAGGGACAGGTGAATGCAAAACATCACCCTACACTGTGAATGACCCCCCCCCCCCCCCTTTGTTTTGTTCACATAGCCGTACTGTTTATTTAAGTTTAATCATCTCGATGTCATGAATGTCCTGTCTTTGTTGTACAATTTTTGCATTGTACGTCACTGCATACGCAAATAAGTTCTTTTGGCTGTATATAACAGCTTGCATTGTACATACGCATTGATCACCATTGTCCATTTTTCTGTGTGCACATAAGCTATGTAAGATATATCCGGCATCATTGCTCTTATATACATGACACTGTTGACATACATGTACACAAGAACTCAATAAAACATCATGATACAAATGTATAACGATGCAATACATGTAACGAAACAATCGGTTGCAAACGAAATGATGGATAACTATTCGACGGGTGCGCTGCTTTAGCACCACGTCGGTCCAAAATGAGTTTAACCCTTTCGTTTTGAACATTGACGAAAGGGTGAAACGACCAATGCCGCAGAAACTCGTGCTTCCCGGGGAGGAAAAGCTCCTCCGAGAGGAACGCGATGATCTCTCGTCTCATTCGGCCCAGTATCGGCCACAAAGCATGCCGGCGGCGGCAGTTCGCAGCCACGGCCTCGCATCGGTTTCGCCAAAGGCTGAACGGCCCCGCAACTATTAAAATATTTGCGGCCCCACAACTATTAAACTATTTTAATAGTCGAGAAGCGCCCCGCGCGAGAATTGGCCGTTGGACACCAACGTGTGTTTAGAAAAATTTATTCTCATGAACAATGAACGTCAAATATATCCAACAGAAACATCGTGGCGGAACACAACATCCACACACAAAAATGTGTGTTTAGAAAAAAGTTTTCAACAATTTAGAGTACCTGGCACTCTACTATGGGAGGGCAAAAGCCGTCCCGTGGGGCGAGATCTGCAATTTCTGCAAATCTGCAACAGTTTAGAAAAAAATAGTTTAACGATTTCGAGTACTTCGTACTCAACTATGAGAGAGCACTAAGCCGTGCCGCTAAATACGTCTGTACAGAAAAAGTGATGAACGATTCAGAGCACTTGGTACTCAACTATGAGAGAGCACACGAGGCCGTCCCTTGGTCCTCACAGCATCCGGCCGGAAGCTAATACGTCTAGGGGGGGGGGATTAGAAAAAGGGGGTAATGATTTAGAGTACAGGGTACTCTACTATGAAAGAGCTTAAAGCCGTCCCCGACTAATACGTCTGGGGGGGGGGATTAGAAAAAGGGGGTAACGATTTAGAGCACAGGGTACTCTACTATGGGAGAGCTTAAAGCCGTCCCGAGGATATTACGACCAATCAAACATGTCTACCCTCGAAGAGTTAGAGTTAACTCATACATTGATGACAAACCGTTGCGCCGGTGCTGCTTCATTCCAGCAACTCATGTACGTGGCACAAGCTTATACTACCAAGTTTAGCTGAAATTGCGTGCTTAGGTTTTAATTATTTTCCACTTCGGCAAAATAACAGGACTGTCTTTCAAAAGACACGCCGAACCTTTATTTCAGCACTGCTCTTGTAGTTGCAATAATGACAAATGGACGGCGAACCACTGTTCGCGTTTCGTTTGACGCCGATACAGTACTGCCGGAGCGAGAGAGAGAGAAATAACGTTTATTGCACCCGTCTAGAATGACGGGGGAGGAGGCTTCGGCCTCTGCCCCCAATCATCCCCCTAGCCATCGGCCGGAATCCCTTGGGACTCGGCGGCGGTCAGGGCGAGACCGATGACTTGACGCTGTTCTTCGGCGTCACGGCTGTGTAATAAGGCCTCCCAGGATTCTACGTTTCTACTTGGATCATTGTAGGATGGGCAAGTCCGTACCATGTGCACTAAGCCCGCAGTGCTGTTGCAGTGCGCACATCTGGAGTTGAACACTTCCGGGTGCCTTTACTGTACATGCAGGTGAGGGTTTGGAAACACCCCGGTTTGCAATTTTCGCCACATAATTTCCTCCTCTTTGCTGCCGGAGCGAGTAAAGGCGATATTAGTGCAGTAATGTGAGAGCGCGATATCCTGAATTACTAATACTGGATGGGGTTTGACGTCCCGAAAATCACCATATAATTATGAGAGACGCCGTATAGCGAATGACTCCGGAAATTTCGACCACCTGGGGTTTTGACGTGCTCCCAAATATAAACACACGGACCTATAGAACATTTTCACCTCCATCGAAAGTGTCAAAGACAGGCACACTGTCTGAAAGTTCTGCGTCTGGGACGGCTTTAAGCTTTCCCATAGTAGAGTACCCTGTGCTCTAAATCGTTACCCCCTTTTTCTAACCCCCCCCCCCCCCCCCTTCGAAAGTGCACCGCGGCCGGGATCCGATCCCGCGACCTGCGATCAGCAGCCGAGTGCCTTAGTCATTAGACCACTGTCTTACTAAGGGGGAAATGAAACTTAATCACCGTAAGTGTTTAGCGCATCGGACGCGAGTGTCGTCATGAGCGCACCGAGTGATTGCTGCTCTGTGCAACAAAGAGCCATTTTCATATTATGTGCAAGGCCAAGTTCGCGCTCGCAAGTTCGCGCCACTACAGACCTTCGCTGCACTTGAACGGTCACACCCATGCCTCCGATGAGTTGGCGAAGTGAAGTCGACAGCTTGGCTGTGGTTTGTATGGCTCCATGTTATTTGAAGTGTACTGCCTATTTCTTGACCCGTTTACTTGCGCAGCTTTGCCGTGATATTTATCATGGCAAAGTGAACTTGACAAATCTTGCTGTCGCCGGGTCCGTTATATATATACGTTTATCTCTTGATTATCCGCTCTTTTTGTTCTTTTCGTGAAATAACGCGATATTTTATATTATTACCTGTTCTTTTTTGTGTGTGTGATTATCTGATTTGCTATGCGATTATCTGTTTTCTGACGCATGGTCCTCTCTCTACCAGTTTTCTACAGCTTGCTGCTCTTAGAACGGCGTGCCTAACTTCCGTCGTTGGCTCTTTACATTGTGATACATGTGACCATGTTACCATTTATTACAATGGGTTACCATGCATGCAGCCATGGGCTAGCAGATCCGTAGCAAGGATTTTTTTTTTCAGAAAAAAAGGGCGGGGAGCACTTGTGAAGACATCAACTACTTAAAAAAAACACCAATTTTGTTACTTATTTTCGACAAAACACCCCTTCTATCGTTATTTCGGGGGAGGACAGGCCCTTGGGCACCCTCCCTCCTCCCCCCCCTGCCTAAGGGCCTGGTTCTATGTATGTTAGTTTCTCTATAAACTAGATTCGGCTCTACAAATCCCCATTTTGGGCGGCAATGCATTTCTCGACGAGCGAGTAGACTTAGGAAAGTTTTCCTCCGTGCCTGCGCGTGTGGCGTCTGCGCGTCTGTGCACTGCGTTCATTCGCGGCCCCAATAGGCGGCGCAAGTGGCGTGCCCTATAACGAGAGCGCCGGTAACGAAATTCTCTCCGAAAATCTCGTTAGGCCTCGAGTTCCCGCAGGAGAGCGCGCGCGTTGAAGGCCCAATAGTATGCTGCCTCCGCGTGTAGGTATAGGAACGGGGAAAAAAATAAAAAAATGAAATATTCAATGATGTAGCTTATTTGCATAACTGCGCTGTCTTTGTTGCGTCTCTCGGGTGTATCCAAAAAAAAAAAAGAGAGGTATATCAAAACCCAGTTACGAAAGACCGAGTGTTTCGTCGTCAAGAACTCGTCGCTGGAAGGAAAATTTCCGCAGAGAACTCGGACGGAGTGCACGGCCGAGTGAAAATTCATTCCACTGAGAGACGGGTTTGGTACCGAATAAATAAACAGATGCTGACGGAAAATCTGATTAACTGTGCGGGGAATGAAAAGATGAAGGAAAACAAAAGTAGTGCAATGTATATATATATATATATATATATATATATATATATATATATATATATATATATATATTATATATATATATATATATATATATATATATATATATATATATATATATATATATATATATTATATGGCTCGTTTTTCGTGTTTTACACAATATGAATGAGATCTAACAGACAATAATGCCAAAGAAGGTATAGGGGAAGTTGTTAGGCCAATTTTAATGTAAATGAGAAGAAAGAAAAGTGGGTGAAAAGATAACTTGCCGTGGGCAGGATCTGAACCTGCGACCTTCGAATAACGCGTTCGATGCTCTACCACTGAGCTACCACGACAGCTATCTATATATATATATGGGATGTCTTGTATTATCGTATAGGGCGAGCTATGATCTGCGTCTGCGCAGCTGACGTGCTACCGTTCATCATTTCATTCTTTGTCTCGTTTATTGTTCTTTCTTTCTTTATATTATCTCTCTATCTATCTGTGCTCTCTCCATACTCCATATATGTAGTCATCTTTCTCTCTCTTTCCGTCTTTCTTACATTCGTGAAATCTTTTTTTTCTCTCCCTATTGCATTGCGCAACTCTCACTCCAATCTCGTTGCTTCATCCGCGTTGGGAACAAGGAGCATTATTGGGAATCGGGCTTTCATCCACGTGCACGCTTCGCAGCGTGGCACTTCAGACAGGCAAGAACGATAACCACGCGCTCACGTCCAGGCAACAATGAAATAACAAAGTGACGTCGATAAAAGGTCGGGTTGCCGCCTCGGACAAGGCCAATCGTCGACAAGCTCGCGTACGAGAGAGACGTCAGTCGGCGTCGGAAAGCGGGCAGGAGAGCCTTTATGCACGCTCAACGGTGCCGAGTTAGTTGCCTACGACGCCGCCAGGGAGTTGTAGTAGTAGCCGCTTCTTGTTAGTTTTAAGAATTGCTCATTGGTGTATATATGTGCGTATATGTCCTTGGAAATAATATCACTGGATGGCGTTAGTGGTTTTCACTGCATATTCACCGAGTAAATGATGATGAGTGGGGCGAAGCGTCTGTCCGTCCATCCGTTATAGACAGACAGACAGACAGACAGACAGACAGACAGACAGACAGACAGACAGACAGACAGACAGACAGACAGACAGACAGACAGACAGACAGACAGACAGACAGACAGACAGACAGACAGACAGACAGACAGACGAATGTACGGATGGACAGACGGATAGACGGACGAATGTACGGACGGACAGACGGATACTTCGCACCACTCATTATCATACACTCCGTGGATATGCTGTGAATGTTTTTGTTTTCATTCCGCACCATCAGCAGGTGTCTCGTCGTCTGCAGAAAGATAGTGGCCAGACATGTGTATAAGGTTTTTTTTTTTTTTTCTTTCAGGCGAAGTAAAGCTTGGTCAGCTTTGTTCGGCGGCGGACAAGAAGCTGCAGATGTCTAGCCACTGTAGCAGGGGGCAATGTCGGGAGAACCATAAGGCACCGAGAAAAGTTTGTTGACTCCGGTAAGAGTGCAGTCTACAACTACCTGTTTTGCGAGAAGAGCAATGTCGGGCAGACAGAGCGCTGCATAAAATATTATTTAGCCACGGGGCTTCTGTAAGTGGACCACCGTCTCAAACCTTTCGCTGCATTGCGGGGAGTGCGGCTGCGCGCCTTTAGCTGACAGAAGCAACTCAGCTCGCAAGATTTAAAGAAAAGACGAAGCGAGAAATCGAAGGCGTTCTTTATGAACAAATGTATAGTGAAGCATGGGTCGCAAGGCCGCCTACAGTACTGCACCCTATTGAGGTAAATTTTTTCATTGTCAGTCACTGAAAGAATTCCTTTATTCTTTGTCGTCACGTGATCAGTTTATTTAATATATATATATATATATATATATATATATATATATATATGATTCAAAAAAGAAATTCTGTGGGTCCGGTGCAAATATAGTGAAGAATAAAGGAGCACACTTAAGAAAATTTGATAATTGTTTACTCTACGTTTCGGCCGTGGCACGGCCTTCGTCAGGACGAAAGCCGTGCCACGGCCGAAACGTAGAGTAAACAATTATCAAATTTTCTTAAGTGTGCTCCTTTATTCTTCACTATATATATATATATATATATATATATATATATATATATATATATATATATATATATAATATATATATATATATATATATATATATATATATATGAGATCTAACAGACATTTATTTGTTCTAATAACTTCCCGTGTACATTTTTTGGCATTATTGTCTGTTAGATCTCATTATTATTGTGTCAAAAACACGAAAAAACGAGCCCTTAGGTACACGCTTCTTTCTCATATATATATATATATATATATATATATATATATTATATATATATATATATATATATATATATATATATATATATATATATGCCCATGTGTTTTTGAATACATCTGAGTTTATAACGCTGTGCATGTGTCCTCCTTTTCTAAATACGTGTTTTGCATTTAATGGATGAAATCTGCAAGTTGTAAAAGCTTCGCGCAAAGTATTCCGGCGTCAAGAGCTTGTCCCCAGAGGGGAAAATTTTCGGCGAGAAACGAGAAGGTCAATAGCTGGGAAGACAATTCGTTCTTTTTGAAAAGCGGGTGAGGTACCAAATAAATAAACAGGTGGAAATCAGAAAGTCTGACTAAGTGCATGGAGAATAAGGTAAATATGTAAGAAAGGCTGCAAAGTAAAAAAAAAAAAGGGCACGGGATGAGCGCTGTTGAAATGGGAGGGAGCTCAGAATTGGACGTGGGCAAGCAGCCGATGGGGGCTAGAGAAACTCAATTTGAAACTATGGCAACGGCGCGATCTCCACTTTCGCTGTGCCTTTTTCTTTTCATTTTTATTTATTTGTTTTTTTCTTTTGAAAGGCGTCACACGTGCGTGAAGCGCGACGCCTCTCCGACTTCATTACGTAAACTCGACTCGTCTCGCTACTTTGGAGCCCGTTTCCAGTTCCTATTCGTGCGAAGCGACCGGTTAATGCAGTATAGTGGCCGCGACGTGTCGCTGTCATCACGATGTTTTTGCAGCGTTTAGGGAAATACAGCTCTCGTGGTGGGCGATTCCGTTGTCGTTTTAAGAGTATAGCACGAATAATTTAGCGAGTTTCGTGGGTTCTCGTTTTTTTGGGAGAAGGCGCCAGTAGAAGGCGCTTTGTTGCCTAATTGTCACTAATTAAGCATTATACAAGTAGGTAAGGTAATAAACCCCATTCTACATGACTACTAAAAATACATTTTTGAGCCTGGTGGCCCACAGGCCACCAACCCGCTATAAAGGGGACATTCATAGCATCTATGAATGCATATAGCATAGCATCTATTCATCCGTCCATTCATAGCTTTATCCAGAACACTGATCGTGTTCCCCCGTTGCAAAGGGCATGCAGACCCAAGGGCGTAGTCAGGAGGTGGGCGGGTTTCAATTCCCCCCCCCCCCCCACAATCTGAAATGTTTCAACGCCCGTGGTAAACACGTAATCAGAATTTTCATAAACACCATCACAACCACACAGTCACGAATTCAAGTGTAGCTCACCGCATAGTCGCGGTGCTGAAAGAGAGAGATATAGAGAAAAAGGAAGACCGGGAGGTTAACCAGATATTGGCATCCGGTTTGCTACCCAGCACTGGGGGTGGGGAAATAGGGGCAAAAAAGAGGACGTAGGTAGAGAGGGGAAAAAAAAACTCACGTGTACTCATGAGAAAACGAAAACACACACAGGAAGGGCGTTCTGACTACAACCATTCAAATAGTATACTATATATATATGAAACTATAGGTTGCACTTCTAGGCGTGCGTACGAGGGGGGGGGGGGAGGGGGCTGCCATCTTCCCTAGTCACTTGAAGGGACACTAAAGTCAAATAGCAATTTACGTCAGAGTGAAAGCTCAATGTATGACAACACCTAAAACGACAATATTATCAACGACAGTGCCCTACTTACCTTGAAGTTAAGGTAAGTGCATAAAAACACAAGCGCCGCAGTAGGACATTTTCAAAATGATCCCGATGACATCAGATGGACCACCTACAATTAACCACTAGTAAGCGATCTAACTGCACTAAAAGGACCTGGCGTGCATCAAGAGACGCAAGAAAATGCTGCTTGTCCGTTTCTGTTTGTTTGTGTATTTTTTGTTTTGTTTGTTTCTGTTTAATTCATGGGGAAAAGAACCGCCGGACGTTACTACGGGGAATCGCGCGAGTGGTTCAAAAATTCAATTTTCGCGTGGTCACACGGGTCATGTGATGCCATCTAGCGGGGAGCAGTTGAAACAAAAGCCTCTGCGATCTCGCAGGCAATGGATGGAAATCGGTCAATGGCCGTTGTTGCTGCTGTTGCTCCCGCTGCTTTCGGTCTGTTGCTACTAGCGCAGTAAATCCGAGCAACGTTGTGCACGGCAACAGTGACGTGAGTCGGTCCGGTCGCTCCGCTTCTTGCGGCGGGTAATTTGAAGAGCGGGAACCCCACGCGGACAACTATACGTGATTTCATTTCAAAATATATTCTTCCTCGGCACAAAAGGAACACGTGGAGGTGTCTGGACCACCATTTCAACAATCAACGTCGACTTAATAGTAGACCGTAGTGTCCCTTTAAGTCGGGGGCTCAGTCAGCCCTTTAGACACATCGACATAATGGCGAGGCGACTCGAGCTTGGGGGAGGGGGGGGGGCTACAAAATTAGCCCCATACATTGACCTATAAGAGGGAGAAATGAGCTGCGACGAACTTTTGCCCCCCCCCCCCTGAAGGGGAACCCTGCGCACATCTATGCTTTGACATGATCAGTGGTTAGCTGTAGCCAAGCTGGGAACTTGCCGCAGTATTTGGTCGTAACACGGAAATCGGTCTAAAAAAACCAAGAGTCGCGTCACCACCGGTGCTCTACGGACGTGAAACTTGCACACGCAGAAAAAAAAAACAAAAAAAAAAGAAAAGCGGATGTCGTCTGCCACTTCAAACGTGCAATACAGTAACATACGGTTCGACTTGCACACATTTCTATGTCGGCGCCTTTGTTCAGTGAGAGTTGTTCACGTTGATTGGCGATTTATTGAATTTTATTTATTTATTCAGAGCGCTTTCATGCTTGCTTCGAGTCATTTAAGACAACTCATCTGTGGATCATATAAGTTCAAACAGTCAAAGCACGTCAAATTGAAATATCTTTATTAGTCACCTGTTGAAGCAAAATACAAACAAACAAAAAATAACGCTGCCAGTGCAACCATCGTGAATAAACAGTGTAGCATAGCGCGGAACGCGTGGACTTGTCGGCATCCACTTTCAACTACGTGCAAACCGAGCGCGATGCACCGGAAGTCTCCTCCCACTCAAAAAAAAAAAAAAAAACAGAAACAAATAAAAGCGGATAACGATCCTCGGAACACGATGCCAGAGGGCAATTTCTCTCTCCTGTTATTCCATTTCTTGTTGGTTATACTCCGTCAGTGCAGTGCAGTGAAGGCTGGGGCTCGTTTCGGCCGGTAACGAATAGCGGGAACCAACTGCATGCAACTGTTTACGGTGAAGGAGGAGGAGGAACAGGATGCACTATAGTTCATTGTGCACCACTGTTGACGACGTGACTCACTCAGCCAAAGCACTTAGCTTGAAATACTCAAGTGACAGCAGCACGACTAAACAGACACACAGGGAGAAACACACACCACTGACTAACAGCTGCACGTGGTGTTTGTCAGTACAATATTGTCACGGCGTCGTGACACCGACGAAGGCAGGGACGGCTTGTCCAAAATAAAACTTTTTACTTGGCCGAACTTGTGGCCGATAAATGGAAATTCAGTCTAGAGCGATAGACACTGACACTGATAGCGGAGTACAGAGAGTCAGCCGTCGATCAACTGACAAACTCGAACGAGCGTCGGCATTTATACGCGTGCCGTCGAATATTCTAGCGCTATCACTAGCGGCCACGTAGGTTCCAGAACAATAGGGAGTTTTAGAATACCGTTTGCAAGCTTTGCGGGCGAAGCGGGCGCCATACGAGTTTTAGAATAGCGTTTGCCATGCTGCGAACCACAACGCACGATTGCAGCGACACCGTATAGCCTCGAAACCTATTAAATTCACCTAGTAAATTCACCGATTAAATTCACCTTTTAAGTCACCTATTAAATTCTTAATGCATGATATTGTTACGCACAAGGAGGCATGCGTAATAATATTATATGAATTGAATGTCATTGCATTTTTCTGTTAGTTTTTTGTGCTCATCGGTACACCTTGTATAACTTATGTTCGCTATTTCGTGTTTATCTGTACATTTTGTATATCTTGATTTTTCTATTCTTACCGTAACAATGCTTGATATTATACAGAGTGAATGTTATTGCATTTTCGTGTTCGTTTTTGCATGCTTAGCTGTACATTTCTTATAACTTACGTTCGCTATTTCGTGCTTATCTGTACATTTTGTATACCTTCAGTTTTCTTTCCTTACCACTCTTTACTATTGCGTTGTATCTCTCGTGTATGATTTTATAGGAGGTCTCACTCACAGTCTCGCGACTTTGAGACCTCCTTCTGTATTTGTACATAACACATACACTTGTATCACTTGTATTTCAATTCTGAATAAAATAAATAAATAAACCAGCGCTTGCGGGTCATACGCGGGCCACCATCCCCGCACGCAATTTCGGATTTTCTGCGTGCGGTCCACGAACGCGAACGCTGACTCGCGTTACGACGCATGCGCAGTGGCAGCGACCGCACCGCAAGGGCTTGCGGTGCGCTATTCTGTAATGCTTGCATTGCGCGCGCAATCTTGACAAAATGATCCTACTACAGTGCGGAAGCTTTGCGAACACTGCAGGTGCGGTTTGCGCTGAGAACTACTTACAATGTGACGGGGCGATAACAAAACTTGAGGAAGGAATGTGGCTATATATACACTAGAGCAGTAATTATGCACACTGCCGGGCCCCGCCGCGGTGGTCTAGTGGCTAAGGTACTCGGCTGCTGACCCGCTGGTCGCGGGTTCAAATCCCGGCTGCGGCGGCTGCATTTCCGATGGAGGCGGAAATGTCGTAGGCCCGTGTGCTCAGATTTGAGTGCACGTTAAAGAACCCCAGGTGGTCGAAATTTCCGGAGCCCTCCACTACGGCGTCTCTCATAATCATATGGTGGTTTTGGGACGTTAAAACACCACATATCTATCTATGCACACTGCCGAATTCGCTAGCACAACAGGAACTAAATGCTGGCCAAGCCATGCACAATGTTTCTCATGTACGGTTCATCAGTGGCAATGGCTGACGCAAGTCGGCAAATGTCGGCTGTGCACTGTTACAGCAATGTGAAGAAAGAGAATATGTGCGTGCTACTATGCATCGTGTCATTTCATTTGGTGTTTCGCACATTGCTGCAGTTCTGATACGTTTTTTTATGTTGTAACCAAAGTGTTAGTGTAATTAATAGTCAGTGCTGCGTCCCGTTCTTTGTGTGGACTAGCTATTTCACCGTCTTTGTCGCGCTCTCGCAAAAAAAAAAAAAGAAAAAATGAACCAGCGCCAACTAGTTCAGTACATTATACTTCCTTGCTTATGTTGGCCGCGCGGCGACCCACATATTCCACCGCATTGCACAGCACTAATCGGACGCGGCTAGATCTTCGACGGCCGGGTATCCAAACATCCATGCAGGCGAAGAAGGTCTCAGATTTATGGTGACTTAGAAGCTCGGAAGTGTGTGGGGTTCCTCTCGCTGACCACGGAATTCTTTTATACCCTCCGAACAGCGTTAAAGATTTCCAGTGATGCGAAAAGGCAATATTCCTAATATAGTGAGTGCACCGGCCGCTTCGTTGCCGCATTGGCTTTCACCAGTTTGTTTCTTATCATGGGTTTGCTCTAGCCGCGTTAATCTGGTCGTTGTAAAGAAGTGTTTTCTGAGGACCGAAACAGGTGCAGTGCCGGGGAGTACGTCTGGTTGGGCGAAGAAGGACCGGCTCTCGATTTCTGCTCTCCATTAGCTCTCTCACTCGCCAACCAAGCCTCGGGACTCGAGAGGAAAGTCGGGAACAGTTCGGGTCGAGTAACCTCTGAAGTCTCGCCTCAGTTGATAAGCTTTTGTAGCGACTTGAGTGCAAGAAATATACGTCGAAGAGATCAGATAACGCTGGGAATGTGTGCCATGAGATGTGGCTCGAGAAGCAGAACTTGATAGGTGAAGGTCGGAGTTTATCCGTTTCACTTATAACAAACGAATTCGGTCTTTTTTTTTATTATTCGCCGAGTAACTTGTAGAGTTTACCAGTCTCTTGGCGCATTTTCCATGTTTCTTTGTATTTTCCCAGCAAACGCATAGTTAATTTCCGGGTCATCACGTTCATCAATAGCACGCTTATTGAAGATCCTAAGTAGAGTATTGTATACTCTTAACATACGTTGGGGGAATCAACAAGTAATGTTAATCATGTACTGAGAAACGTGTATTCAATCGAATGGACACTACCCTGCAGACAATGTTATCATTATTAATATTACCCGGAGTTCTACGTCGTAAAATCTCTGGAGCCAGTGATAAAAAGCAAATATGTGCTCTCGTTCATAGTTGTTCATGTTGTCGCAATATAAAATATTTAAAGTGACTTTTCAACTCTCCTTAGCATTTAATAGACATATTTTCATTATAATAGGCAATTTAAAGAATAGAAAAAACTTTGCTTCTGGCCTTCTTCACGAAAGCCCCGCCACTTTCTCTGGGCTTGTTTTGTGATGGTTAACTCTGGCGCAGATCAGGCTTCCATGAACAGATGAGCTTTTTGGAAGTGTAAGATGACGCGACTTATAAAATTGGGTCTATGGTTCAGAGGCATAGTTCTTCAAGCCTATGGTCTCTTCATCTTGAACACAGACTTCACAAAACACTCCTACGTCATAACGTTTTTCATACGGCCCTTCAACGAAACAAACTTCTTTCTGCACTAGTACGACTATTCCTTTATGCATAACGGCTGCTACGTCTTTCTTTGGCTTCTTAGCCTAGTTCACGTGATTTAGTGTTCCGAAAGATCGCATGTTTCCCGAACGGTACTTCCTCTGGTACGATTGTAATGAACAAATCTATAGTTGTAAGCGTTCACGAAGGTAAACTTTGCGTATTTGAACGAACTATTAAGCCTGGGCTTCCACCCCTTACAACGAAATACAAGCCTAGCTATAACTCGGAGCCCATGTACTCAGATTTGGGTGCACGTTAAAGAACCCCAGGTGGTCGAAATTTCCGGAGCCCTCCACTACGGCGTCTCTCATAATCATATAGTGGTTTTGGGACGTTAAACCTCACAAATCAATCAATCAATCTAGCTATAACTCGGAGGTTGCAGGTCGGGTCCCTGTCCGGAAGCAAGTTGTCTTTTCGTTGACTATGGTTTCATCACACCTATATCATCATTCATACTATCGGCATTCCTTATTCCTACCCTTGGCACGATTGTAAGTTAGTTCTTGTTAATATAGCCAGACGACGTTGAGTTTGTTCGCGTCTATTCTGGACACAATACAGTTGTTTCACTCACTCACTTAAAAAAAGGAGCCCCTGAAATTCGCCTTCTTTTCTTTAAGCCTAGCAGGTACAGAGTGGTGGGTTTCTAAATGTAATCCTTCTGCTTCACTTCTACGTGGCAAATATTTCGGAGTACGTACTGGAAAACGCATACTTGAACAAAGGCAGCCTTCCAGATTTAAAGGCGGGATATATTGCTTCACTTCGTGTAGTTCGAGTATGATTGAGCCAAGTACTTCAGCTGCAAGCCTCGGGAAGACACTAGAAGGAAGTGACAACTCCGATAAATATTTACGAGCGGTATTCACTACCCCGAAAGAGCCTGTTTCGTTTCTCGCTGGGCGCGTATGTAGGAACACTTTATTTCGGCACGCTCATGCCTGGCTGCATGTTGGGGTGAACTCAACGGCTCTGCATAGGTCAATACATGCTCTGGCATCGATGAGATCCCGAAGTCATATTACAAACTTCATTCGCCAAGGAGGGCGAAGAAGAACCACAAGCTTCGAGAGCGCCACGGTGCGGGAGACTCGGGCCCAAGGTCCAGTGGGAATCGAAATCACGCCTGGGACGCGAGGAGAGCGGCCAACCGTGAAAATCCGGGCCACGACCCTTCGCAGCCAAGTTTGAACCCTCCTCCCCCTAACGTCCCCCCCCCCCTACCGTTTTCTCTCAAAGACGGTTCTGAGTTCCAGGTTTTGAATGTTCCCTTTGGGAGATCGGAGAAAAGAAGACTCTTCGAATAGAGTGGAGAACTACGAACAGCACGATCGAATTCCTTTATTTTCCCTAGTAGAACGAGAAAAAAAGGTTAACAGAGAGGAGGTGTGGGGTCATCAATCTAAAAGCGGCGTATAAGCTGACGTTGGTAAGAGCATTGAACGAACCAATGTTGGCAAGAGCGCTATATGAATCAACGTTGGTAAGAGCCAACGTTGGTAAGAGCATGGCCTGCGCCAACGTTGGCATGAGACATGCTTTGCAGATAGCGTATAAAAGGGCACCTGGTTAAATTTCTTCGTCTCAAGCGGAAACGAATAGGATGAAGCAAATACTTTGAAGACAACTGGCGTACGAGCAAAGGAGTAAAAAGAGAGAGAGAAAAAAAAAGAAGGAGTAGGCAAACCACAGCACAAGACAAGCCAAGGAAAGAGTGTCACCTCGCACTCGATCGCTTATCGCAGCGCGGTGTAGTGTGCACGAACGAATCTACGGCTGCTCAGCCGAGCAAACACTCTCGACCAATGCGCTGTCTCACAGAAGCCACGAGTTGGCCCGGTATACCGTAAGAGCGAAAAGCGAGGACAATCGGTTCGCGGGGATTTTGTTTGCCAAAGATGGGTGCAGGCCGCGTGAAGTAATACTGTTTCTTTGAGATTTTTATCCTTTTTTTTTCATTCTTTCACATTTCGCACGCATGACTCGAGTAACGAAGTCGAGCGAGAACAGTCAACTTCCTTCGGCGCCGACAAACCAGGAGACAAGAAGAGAGAAGAAATAGCAATTTGACTTTGGGAGGGCTGTTAGGTGCAGCATGATGACAGAAGACACGTGCCATACACGGTCATAACCTTTTAAATAAGTTAAGCTCCACCAACAGAACCACAGCGCGTAATTCCCCCGCCCATTCATGACGGCCGCAATAGGTTCTTGCCATTAGAATCCAGTACACTTGCTTTTTTTTGTTTTTTTTTTTGCGAGGGGCAAATCTTCAGCATATTAGAAATGAAATGTTCGTCACTACTACCTGAAACATTGCATTTGGTCGAGCAGAGATGTCAGAATCACAAAAAGTACCAGGACGTTCAAGTTCCTGTCCTAAAACCAGTGGCACAGACGTGGCTCTCTACAGGAAAATGAAATTATCTGAAAGACTCGAGCAATTCTTGACGTCACAAAAAAGGGTAAGTTCAACTGGAAGAGGCATTTATGCAAATCCTCAAGGGACAGGCAGTGAGGTCTGTAGTCGGAGCTCACTTTTTTTTTTAAATTGCTGCATGTGACTGCGTCCGACGTCACAAAAAAAGGGTAAGTTCAACTGGAAGAGGCATTTATGCAAATCCTCAAGGGACAGGCAGCGAGGTCTGTAGTCGGAGCTCACTTTTTTTTTTAAATTGCTGCATGTGCCTGCGTCCCAGTCTCGCTGCACGCAACTAACCCTGACTGGAAGGAACGGATTGCCAGAAGGGTAACGCACGGACAAGAGGAGGAAAAGAAAAAGGCTGCTTCTTTTCGGAGCGAGTGCCGCCATTTTCTGTCCAATATCGAGTAGTTTGTGCCGTTGTTTCTTTGTTTTTTTTTTCGCTGTGCCTCGTACTTTCTGCGTCGCGCTGCCGACGGTAATTTAATCTCGAGGTTCGGGCTCCTTCCTACGTTCCTTTCTAACTCTCTCTTCGTCGAGGCCGCCAAAAAAGTATCGGCATCGCCATAAAGCCGCCGTTCAAGATTTTGTATAGCAGGTTTTGAGGCCTCCTATACTTTTTTTTCTATTGTTGTTTAGTTTGCGCCGGCGTACGTCGAACCGACCGGAACGGCAAGAAACGCGGAGGTGGGTTCGGCTCTGCGGAATGTAAAAAACGTTCTTTTTGTCAAAGGTAAAACAAACAGGTAACTATGATTGGTTTCAATCTGAAAATAAGTGCGAGCTCCGGCTCTCTTCCCCCCTCCCCCCTTCCCCGATGGCGACACGCCTGTCATTCACCGGTGCAAGTTAATTGTGCTGTAGGTGGCCTTCTTTCTAACGATGAGTACTGACGATGAACACATTAATAATTAAAAGACAATCGTTACTTCTTGAAATTTTATGGTGAAATACTGATGTCTGTCTTTGGTGAAGCTCGCTCGGAAGTTCAAGTTTTCTACGGAAAACTAGCGAAATAAAGATGTGTGTCTATAAAAAAAAATCCCCTACCTGAAATCCGGAAAACATTCTTGCCTTCTCGCATATGAGCTTATGCAAATGAATGGCTACGCGAATCTTCTCTGTGTGGGACAGCGACGGCAGAGGGTGGAGCTTATGCTTATTCTAAAGATTAACCAACTTGTAGTGAGCAAGGAAAATAAAGTGTGCAGTGTTTTAGGGGAGAAGAGAAGCTTTAGTCGACAAAGTGCAACTTGTTTGCTTCTCACAAAAATAATAGTAAGAAACGAACGAAAAAGTACGGCGGTAAGCCAGACATGGAACACTTCAACTATATGCAAAGAATAACGGTAGCAAAGAGACAAAACGAAGCACAGCAAAAAAAAAAAAGCAACATAGGATGTATGGCACATTCAGTGGTAATTGGAGAGCGGTCCGGTAAGGGATTAGGCAGATCGCCCTAGATAGCAACGAAGGTGGAAATCCTAGTAGTTTGGTAAAAACTAAAAAAAAAAAAAAACGGGAGAATATGCTTTAGCCGAACCACAACTCCTTCGAAAACCTACTGTAGCGACACGTTGGAGGCTTTTACAAACTAAGGTGAAATTCAAACCGAATACCGGATTCGAAAAGAAAAAAAAAAAACTTACTGGGTCGTTTGCGCATTCACCTACGGTGACTCGAAGACAGAAGCCATCTTGTTTTCGTCTAAGTCTATCCATTTAGAGTTACTATACAAGCTCCCCATACAGAAAATTCAGGTGTATTTATCCTCCGAAAGCTTCCCGCCCTTAACGTGATTTTGCACGGCCTCAAGGATCCGCTCACCTTCTACCAAGCGACCATGTCAGTGATGGCATCATGTGACTTCACTTTGTGTGACTTCATAATGACTTCAGAAATTTCGGCATTCTCGGTGTCGTTGAAACACCATATGGTGACGTCATCACGACGCACAGATTGCGCGATGACGTCATATGTTGACGTCATCGCGGGATGATTTTTTGCACCTCTCGTGATGACGCTGCCGACATCGATGCTCAATTTTCGTGTTTGACGAACCGTCAAAGGATTTCGCCATGATAATTCAAGGATTAAACGTAAGTCATTGCTACGATGCCGCGACGAACCAGGAACGAGTCCCACGTAAGTCAGTATTTTGTGTCAATTTAAAAAAAAATTACGTCAACGTTTGTGAGTACTTGATTTATTTTACGATCTCACTCAAGAGAAAAAACAAAGAGAGCGTTGGTGGCGGAGGGCAGATGCGAGTTTTGTTTAGGAGAACACAATGCTGAGAACAATGAGAACAAACCTACAGACAACGACAGTACGCTTCGATCGCAAAAAGGTCATATCGGTTGTGGGGTAGAGCACGACCACGAGAGAAAACAAAACAAAGGGGCCTGTGACGTTGGCACAACGCCAGGCAGTTAAAAAGGGATGGAACAGTCGGGGGGAAGGGAGAGTGGGGAGTGCGACCCCATCTAGCTATCTATAGTCACTTCCACGCTTTTTATTTCTTTCGGAGCGGATCTGCGCGCGCTATCGTGAAGCGACAAACGCGGTGACAAACGTGGCGACAAAAGTGTCAAAACGCAGTAACGACGCTCCTCTTCTACAAGCTCCCTGACCCTATACCCCACTTTTCCTGTCTTTCCCCTTGTCTGCCCAACACACCCTGCAAGTTGACCGTCATTCAGGTGGAAGCAGTTTACCCTATAGACAGGTGCAACGCGGTCATTAACAAGTATCTATTCCCTCGCCCTCCTTTGCTTATTCATGTAGATAGGCTTTTCTAAATGTACAAGTAATCACCAGTTGCCCAACTAGTGTTTACGACGCCACGCGCCGTGGTTGAAGGAGAGGCGAAGCCAAGTTAGAAGAAGAGCAGAAGTGGGTCGCGCGCCTGCCCGGCGACCCCATCCCTAAATAGGGAGAGTGGTTCCCCTCTTCGCCGCCAAGTGGTCGGAATGGCGCTGTCGGCGCCAGCGACGATAACTTCCTCTCCCCATCACTGCGCTTTTTTTTCTCTGTGCGTCCTTAAAACATCCGCCCACGCCTGCGTCTGCCGCAGTGTCCTATTGATTCGCACACACGCGCGTGTGCCAAAAGGGAAGGAAGGAACGGACGGGATTCCAGAGAAAGGGTGAGGGACAAAAGAATGGCGAGATACGGGAGTTGAGGGAAGAGGCGTTGCCATGGAAACACCCTTGGCCGTCCTCGAAAGGCAGCTCTCTCCTCTCTAGTACAGCCAGTTTCGGCGTGAGTAGAAAAAAAAATGTGGGAGGAGTGTTACAGAAGCAAAAGCTACGTCGTCTGCAAGAAAGGTCGTCTGCTCTTCCAAGAACGGAGCGCGAAAAAAGAGAAACGGAAAGGGGCAGGTGATGGGATGTAGTGGAAGATACTGAACGAAGATGGTGAACAAGAGGGGAAAAAAAAGAACGCCTTCTCCTCAATCTCTCCAGATCTCGGGCTGTCGATTCCTCGTGTGTTCCAACTCCCCCTTCCCCCCCCCCTGTTTTTCGTTGTCGTGTCAAGTTTCGCGATAGTGCTTTTAGTGTCGCCCAAACCGAGGTTTGTTATCCACTTTCGTATATATACTACACGTGGAGGGATATATAGACGCATCTATAGAGCGCTGTACCGGAAGCGGAGGAAGGGGGCTGCTCGCGAAGCTCGAAGCCCTGTTATACCTATGTACACGTACACGTTTCCCCTTTCCCTGTTTTATGGCTTTTTCCTGGGCGCTCGAGTTTATCCTTACCGATCGCGGGTTGCAGCTTCGCCGAGCCACCTCTTCCCTAAGCCTTTCCCTTTTTTGCCCCTTTCGTCCCAGCAAGCCTCCCAGGCTATCGCGATGGCGAGGAGGGATCGTAAAGATCGAGAAGAAGAAAGGAAAGAAAGAGGGAACTGAGGGAGAAGTGTGTGGCAGACAGATAGACGTAACGCGGAAAACTAGGTCAGCAAGGGCGTAAAGGAAGGGACCGAAGGCCGATCGAGTACTTCGTTACAGAAAAGGAGCTACACGCTCGTCCTGACAGTTGGTTCGAAGAATTGAGGGAAAGAGAAACAGAAAGGCTGTACGGGAAGGCAGACGATGTTCATAACTTTCGCGTTGCGGTTAATATTTGAGCGCCTTTAGGAGCTTTCAATGGGTTGCTGTGGTTACATACTATAGAACGGTTGCATGCACTGCAGGTCACGAATTTTTCGAAAGGCCAACACTAATCGTATCGTTACTCGCGTTGCACCGTGTGCACGCTACAATGATCCTTTTGTCTGCGCCAACAATCAATGCGACGCACCTTGCTTAATTTTTCCTATCCCGAAATCTACGCTCGCCACGTTCTGTATTACGAATGATATATGTGATGTTGACAGCGTGCTGGTAATTCATGACATGAAAGTACCAAGCGCACGGCGTTGAAGCAAGTGAGTGGCCCGTTGTGTAAGGTACGATTACTCTTAATGGGCAAAAAGACGCCCCCAAAAAGGCGTGACAATCTTTAAAGCGATAAAGTTCAAAAGATTCGGTTCAGGATTGGATCGCACGAGTACCATTAAAAGCCTTTTCGTTCACCGTTTCCCACGCAAACATGATAATTACTGCAACACTCTATACACGAAAGACAAAAATACGTGCGAATTCGTTTATCGATAGCACTACCTAAAACCTGGCGTTATATATTCCTCTAGATAATGAGCATTATCACTCCTCTCTTAGAGAGTTGTTTCACTTTAGGGGGGGGGGGGGGATAAACAACAAGAGGGAAGGCAGGGAGCTTAACCAGGCACATGCCCGGTTTGCTACCTTACGCTAGGGGAATAGGAAGGGGGCATAAAGATGAGAGAGAGAGAGAGGAAAGAGAAGAGAAAGAGAGAGAGAGAAAAAAAAAGGAGGATTGTGAGTCAATCGGATGGCGCGTATGCAGCGGTGGCACTACACAAAAGTTAAAGGTGGTCACATAGGCCTGTAGTCCTCAAAAAGCACAAGACAGTTTCACTTTAGCATTTCTTTAAAGCTAAGTGTGTAACTACGGCACAAGCAAAACATACTTAATGAAGCATTATTGCAGCAATGTGTGAGAGTTGTACAGCAAACATTCGTGCTGTTCCAGTTACCACCTGACAGACGCGTCGAAGAAACGCAGCCGGAAGGACGTGTTTCTACCTCTCACTCCGACGCATGCAAAACGACCCGTTTACTCAACTCGCGCAGAATTCAAAGCCCCGCATTCTTTTGTTCTCCCGACGGCACGCAGATATGCATGCATAATCAGGAAGACGCGAGCTCCTTTACGGCGTGTCTGCGGAGCAAAGGGCTTGTCGGAGGCGTCCCTATACGAGGCGTGCTTGTTTTTCCTTCCTCGGAGTTTAGGAGTTTCTGAAGCAGCGTTCTGACAATAGAATAGTCGTTGTTTGCACATGCAGATTGTTACACCTGCTTTTTTTCTTTTTTTTAGTTCACTCGTGTGTTGAGGATATTCAAGCGTATTGTGGGTGACGCCTTCATGTGAGATACGAATGTAAAATTATATAGTAAGGAACTTGAATACGAAAAATACGGGAAAAATTTCACCGACGATCGTGATGTGAATTTCAGGCGCGGCTTAGTAGTGTGGCACCACCAACTCTTTTTCGACATTTTAACTATTCACAGTTGTAGCAATGCAACAGCTTCGTGTTGGGCCAACGCCAGCTCTGAAGTTATGGCTATATCAGCAGTTGTAGCAATGCAGCGTTGTTTACTGACCAATAATTATGTATGAGTGGGTGCATGGGGTTATTGGGAACGCGCGGATATCACTCTCTGCACTGGATTTATCAAGATTCTCCCAGGAGCATCTGCTGACCCGACCAACGCCGCTCGCCGCCCTGAGCCTAGCTGGCTCAGCGCGCGTCCGGCTCCTTGCCTAAGCCTGGTGCAGCGTCTCACGCTACTCACATCGTCGTGCCCAGCCGCCCACCGGAATGGAGTGCGTCGTAGAAGGTCATACCATCTCTGAAGAGGAGTGGTCCGACGATTCCTGGCAATCGCCCGGCTATCGTGCTCAGGAACGACGCCGACGGGAACTTCAAAACCAAGGCAAGCCCGTTCTTCAACCGTGTACGTCGGAGAATGCCCGCGCCGCTGTGCCGGAACGCCAACCCCAGGTCAAGTCACGTCCGCCTCGGTTACGTCGGCGGGCACCACTCCCCCGATTGCCGCAAGACTCCATTCATATAGTAGGACGTCCAAGAACGCCCATCGACTTGACGAAAGTGCCGCCGTGGCAATTGCACGACGCCCTGCTCAAGGCAGCTTCACTGCCAGATCAGCCACCAGCAAGTCGGGATCGCCTTCGGACGCACCCCACCAATAATACCTTACCTTGAGCGTGATCGACTCGCAACGCGCCCAAGCCTACCTTCGAGTGAAGTCGATTACCATCGGCGCTGCTACTATCGAGCTCCATGTCTACGCCCCCCCTCCAGACGACGCCATACGAGGCATCATGTTCCATGCATACGATGACTTCTCAGACGAAGAGATTTTGGCAGACCTACAAGCCAGCAACCCCACCATTCCTATCGTGAGTGGAAGACGCTTGGGCCAAACTAGGCACGTCGTGGTTGCACTAATGACGCCAAACCTTCCAAAGTGGATATTCTACCACGGAACCGACATCAGGCTGTACCCGTTCTACAACAGGGTGGAATCGTGTTTTAACTGCCGCAAGGTTGGTCACCGCACGGATGTTTGCCCGATGCCACGTAAGCAGCGGTGCCGCCGTTGCGGAGAGGAACACCCCACACCAGGACAGGGCGAAACACCCGCATGCACGCCACGCTGCATCGTCTGCAATGGTGCACACAACACCGGCAGCTCAAACTGCAAGTATCGCTTTATCAAGAAGGCGCCACCCACCCCGCAATCGAAGCAAGAAGCGCAAGAACCTCGTCGAACATTCCATCGCAACCCATCTCACAGTGGCTCCTCCAGCAGACGCTCACCATCATCTCGAGACCATTCTGCATCTCTCCCACCACTCGGGAACAGCAGCAACCAGCAGCAGCGCCGAGAGAGCAGGTCCCCATCCCACACCCGGCGCTCAGGGTCTCGTTCAGCTAAACGACGTGGCAGCAGGTGTCGATCCCACAGCAGGCGCCCGAGGTCACGCTCAGCCCAACGACGAGACAGCAGGCCCTCATCTCACTCAAGGTCCAAATCAGCCAGGCGCAGCCCATCGGTGTCTCGTTCATCCAGTCGAGGTCCCGGAGAAGCGTCCAAGTCGGTGGCCTGGCAGCGGGCGCCCCGGCATCACTACTATTTTCCGATTCACAGGTGAGGGAGTTGGCAAAGGAGAATTCTGCCCTTAAGGCTCAAATCTCGGCCCAGCAGTCCCAGATAGCTAAATTGACTAGCTACATCCAGTCTCTAGAAGCCAAAATAGATAGAGCACTCAGTATCGACAAACAAACTACACCCACATCATCCGAAACACAAGACGCACATCCGAACCCCCTGGCACCAAACCCGGCGTTATCGCCAGTTCCTCAACTTCAGAACGCTAATAACGCAAGGCAGCTACACCCACAGCTTCACTCCACGCAGAACGCCGACATCACTACAAAAGTAACGACGGCAGTCACGGCAGCCATCTCAACGCTGAAATCCGATCTGAACGCTGAAATAGAAACGCGCTTTAATGCGATCCACCAAACCATCCGGGAAACAACCACCTCATTCGCCGTGTTAAAGAGCTCGACCGAAGCTGCACTGGCCGACTTCAGTGTGCAGGTTGGCCATCCACCGCACACCATCCAATAGCCGGCAAACACCGGCCCCTACGCCAATAACATAGTCATGGCGGCTCTCCACACGCTCACCGTCTGGCAGTGGAACTGCAGGAGCTTCCGCAATAAGAAGGGCCATCTGCAGCAACATATCCAGCATATTCAAACCATGCACCAAATGGGGAATGTTCGCCGGACATCATAGTTTTACAAGAAACGAACACTGCCGCTCAACTGCCCGGATACGCATCATATAATCAGAAAATAGACATATCCGCGAGCGCACAATGCCACACTGCCATCTTAGTACACAAGAATGTCACAGCCATTCAACATGAAATTGAGGGTACGAGTATTCATCACACACTGGTGAAATTCTACCAAAAAGACGAGGAGACAAGCCACTCTTCATTTTAAATATATACAGCCCTCCAAGAGATACAGCTGCGGATCTACCTTACATCTTTCGGAAAGCAACAAATCTGGCGAAGGATGCAAAGCTGCTCGTACTAGGCGATTTTAAACGCAAAACATCCCGAATGGGGATACCCGAAATCCAACCCCAAGGGTCGCCGATTATGGAGCATCATACACGACCTAGGTTTCAGTATCCTCAATGATCCGGAGCAATCGACGCGAATCGGGAACAGCGTATGTCGAGATACTACCCCAGACCTCTCCCTTTGCAAAAACACGGAGGGTGCCCGTTGGCAAAACACAGGTCACACCGTAGGAAGTGACCATTTCATTCTAGCGGTAACCATTGAGTTAACCACAAGCAATGTAAAAAAAACGAGCCACAGCTCGCATTACAGACTGGGATAAATTCCGCCAACTGCGCAAAGAAACGGCACCCGATTCGGTATTGGACTTGAACGAATGGATACTTTCTTTGAGTCGAGATGTGGACGCTACAACATACCAAGCAGACGTAACTCCGGAACAGCCATCAACAGATTCACGCCTTCTACATATGTGGGAGGCGCATGAAAGCCTCATGCGTAGGTGGCGGCGCCAACGTCACAACACAAGGCTCCGCCGCCGCATCTCGAGGCTCGAACGTGAATTAGAAGCCCACACCGCTGTGCTAACACGCCAACAGTGGGGCCAACTTTGCGGCAGCCTCAATGGCCAGATGGGCTGCAAGAAAACGTGGCATCTTCTGCGACACCTGCTGGACCCTGGTAGCTCCAAGTCGGCCGCACGCAAACAGCTCGCGCGAATTGTCCATCAATACCCGGGCACCAACGAAGAGCTGCTGGAGGAGCTCATCACCCGCTACATCAACACATCTCAGAAACAGAACAGCACAGAGCAGTTGCCTGAATACACTGGAACAGCCAACGAACAGTTGGACGCCGACATTTCGGAAAGTGAGGTTGCATAGCGCTACATAAACTGCGTACAACATCGGCACCCGGTCCTGACGGGGTGACAAATAAGACGCTGCGCAACCTCGATCCAAAGTCGGTAGGGGCCATTACTGAATATATGAATGAGTGCTGGAGGTCCGGCCATTTGCCATCAGAATGGAAACACGCAAGGGTCGCGTTTATACCGAAACCGGGCAAGAAACTCGACCTGGAGAATCTTCGTCCAATCTCGTTGACCTCCTGCCTGGGCAAACTAATGGAGCATGTTGTCCTCTGTCGCTTGCAAAATTTCGCGGAAGAGCACCGCCTACTTCCCCCCACAATGCTGGGCTTCAGGGCCCATCTATCCACTCAGGATGCGCTCATCCAGTTGCATCACGATCTCCTACGACCTGAGAGTGGCACTAGTACCAAGGCTTTGCTCGGTCTGGACCTTCACAAAGCATTTGACAACGTGAAGCATAGTGCCATTTTAGGCAGTCTGTCCGAACTACGATCCGGGGAACGCATATTTAACTACGTCCGTGCTTTCTTATCTAATCGAACGGTTGAACTCTCAGTGGGTGACCTTCGTTCTAAGCTCATCACACTCGGTGATCGCGGCACCCCGCAGGGAGCTGTTTTGTCCCCTTTCCTTTTCAACCTCGCTATGAGGTCACTACCTCCCAAACTTGACACGATACCCGGCCTGCGATACACCCTCTACGCAGATGACATCACGCTCTGGACGACGGTGGGATCCGATGGTCAAATCGAGGAGACTCTTCAAAGAGCAACCGACGTAGTCGTTCAGCACGTGTCAGAAGCGGGTTTGGAGTGTTCCCAGAGCAAATCGGAGCTACTATTACTGCGACCTCCAGATCGCCGCAAAATTAAGACTCCACTTCCTAGTATTAACGTGTATGTCAATGACACGCCAATTAAGCAGGTGGCCCACATGAGAGTACTCGGACTCATTGTGCAAACAAACCACCACAACAACATTACGCTAGACCGTCTCACCGTAACCGTGAACCAGACGGCCCATCTTATATCTCGAGTGAGCGCTCGCAATCGAGGCATGAAGGAGAAAGAACTGCTACAGATAATTCAAGCCTTCGTTTTGTCGCGCTTCACGTACGCCCTCCCTTATTTGCACCTCCTTCAATCTGAGCGAGCCCAACTAAATCGGCTCTTACGCAAAGCGTATAAGGTGGCATTGGGTCTCCCCCGAAACACATCGACAGAGCACCTCCTCAGTCTTGGGCTGCATAACACCTTAGAAGAACTTCTTGAAGCGCATCTTACGGCGCAAATTCACCGATTACAGGGAAGCAGGACGGGGCGTTGGATCCTTGCTAACATTGACCATGTGGTATCTCCTACGGGTAACGATCCGGCTGTCATCCCCCCCAACATCAGAAAGAAATTCCTCATAAAACCACTGCCAAAGAACATGTTGGCCAGCCATCACGACGGTAGAAGGAAAGCGAGGGCCAAATTCTTGCAAAAAACGTACGCGTCCAACCCAACCGTTGCGTACGTTGACGCCGCCCAATACCGAGAGTTTACTAAAGCATATGCAATAAGCGTAATCACTCTCCCCGGCAACAACGCCAATTCACCTCAAATTAAAGCGGCTGCTTCTGTCCGTGTGCTTAATACGACAGAAGCTGAGGAAGCGGCGATAGCGCTAGCAGCAGCATCCGGATTCACCACTATACTCAGTGACTCAAAGGCTGCTATATCCAACTTCGCACGTGGCATTGTGGCCCCCACAACTCTGCGTTTACTATTGCCCAGTCTCCTTACAGATGCTGAGGAAGACGCACTATCCTCCATTGCGCTGGTATGGGTGCCGGCTCACGCGGGGAACCCAGGGAACGAGGCGGCCCACCTATATGCTCGAGGATTCGTCAGCCGAGCGGTGGTACCCGCCTCTGATTTGGAAAACCCTGGTGAAGCCTTGACATCCTACCATGACATCACACAATATTACCGTCTTTCGAGGCAGACAAAACCACCCCCGCACCATAAGCTAACTAAGCGCCAGGAGGTTATCTGGCGCCGCTTGCAAACACATTCATTTCCGTGCCCATACATTTATGCACGTATATACCCCGACTCGATTGATCCGCATTGCTCGCATTGTGGCTCAATAGCCACACTTAATCACATTCTCTGGGCCTGCAGGGAAGATCCCCCCTCTCTCGATCTCCTAGCCGCTCCCTCGCCAGAGGGGTGGGAGGCAGTTCTGACCTCCACCAGCCTGGCCGTTCAGCTCCAGGCCGTACAAAGGGCAGAGGAGGTGGCCATCAGGTTCAGCCTGGCGGGTCACCTACCTCCTTAAGTCTGACGACAATAAAGTTGTGTTCTCTCTCTCTCTACCTCTCACCGCCGCATGCAAAACGACCCGTTTACTCAACTCGCGCAGAATTCAAAGCCCCGCATTCTTTTGTTCTCCCGACGGCACGCAGATATGCATGCATAATCAGGAAGAAGCGAGCTGCTTTACGGTGTGTCTGCGGAGCAAAGGGCTTGTCGGAGGCGTCCCTACGAGGCGTGCTTGTTTTTTCTTCCTTGGAGTTTAGGAGTTTCTGAAGCAGCGTTCTGACAATAGAATAGTCGTTGTTTGCACATGCACATTGTTACACCTGCTTTTTCCTCTTTTTTAGTTCACTCGTGTGTTGAGGATATTCAAGCGTGTTGTGGGTGACGCCTTCATGTGAGATACGAATGTAAAATTATATAGTAAGGAACTTGAATACGAAAAAATACGCGAAAAATTTCACCGACGATCGCGATGTGAATTGCAGGCGCGGCTTAGTAGTGTGGCACCAGCAACTCTTTTTCGACATTTTAACTATTCACAGTCGTAGCAATGCAACAGCTTCGTGTTGGGCCGACGCCAGCTCTGAAGTTATGGCTATCCGCTGTTGTAGCAATACAGCATTGTTTACGTATTGCCACAGACAGTGCCACCGCTGCTGTGCTACGCGCGCCACTCTGTGCAATGCGGGCATTCGCAAACCAGGCGAAATGCCGGCCGCCAAGTCACGACAAGCGAAGTCAGCCTCGGTGCACGTGACAACCCTTGATGCACACGCACTCCGAACTATGTCTACGGGCCAGTGCACGTGGCGGAGAAAGAAGGTGAAGTGAGAGGCCAGTGGCTCGTGATATCGACAGGCGTCGCCTGTTCATAAACAAATAAAAAAAAAGTCGCTCGTTCTTGCGTTGAGCGCAGTTGTCGGCGTGACCGACACAAAGAGCGAGGCCGAAAGAGAGCGAACGCAGAGCGCAGCGAAAGACGGTCACAGCGAGCATGGCCTCTGAGATCACGGGCACGTGGCGTGGTCCCGCCGCGCGCCCATCATATCGAAGGTCATGTATTAATCATGTAGTGAGTTTCCTAAAATCAACAAGAGGGGACTCTGGCGCTGCAGTATACCAGCGACCGTGGGAACGATGGGTAGTGCACAAGTTTGCCTATAGTCTTCGTGCTTGCGGGCTATGACTGCACTTGACTATTTGTTAATTGATGTGTTTCGGTTTTGTTTCAGATAAAAGAACGGATCGTTGTGAACTTCATGACACGATTTGATCTGGTGAGCCTAAAAGGTTAAGGTGGTGAAGCGTAAACGCTAAACCTTTGCTAATGGTCGTCTCGTGACAAATCAGCTCCAAGCCACGTGAAATCAGGCGGAGCCGGAAGTATGAAGATTAGACAAAGGCTGTGTTCCAATTCTCAGACAGCACGTAGACAGTCTACGCCGACTACTTAGAAGACAGCACCGAGCCCATGCTGTCCGAAAATAGGAACACGTTGGGACGGCTTTTACGCGACGCTGCGCCACCTCGCGTCGAGAAGAGAAAGCCAAAATAAACAAACGTAACAGCTGTATTTTCTGGCTTCATTCGTGTTAAAATCTGAAAAATTAAACGTTACTCCCATTGAGCTCCTAGAGAAGCGTCTGCTTGTGTGCAGACGGCCATTCCGGCGAGATTCGGTCTATCAGAGCGATTCGCCGAGTCGCCATCTTGTTTAAACAGCAAAGTAGCCTGCATCGTATTTGTCTACGATGCGGTCTTCTCGGAGTTGCCGGCTACGTGAGAATTGGAATGGGACTTAAAATGACTGCCGCCCATTTAGCTGTCTACGGTGAATATTGGAACACACCCAAATTTGTTTACTACCCATCATTTCTGGTGCCAGAGTTCACTCTAGTGTATTTATACAAAACCAGAATAGCGAGGAAAAAGAAACAACAGTGGCGACACAACAGGTTTCGCGGCGGCCACCCACGGCGCCATGGTAGTGCGCGCGGTCGCCGATGACGTTGAACTGAGTCTGTTCAGCTTTTCTGCCTTTCCTTGCCTCTTTCCCTCTTTCTAGACACGCCAACATCCTTATTTTAGATAGAATGAGTAGTTCTAACAGGGTTTACAGTCTATAGAATATAAGTAGAACATTTATTCAAAGTATGTGTAGTTCCTGTTCTTGCGGCTGCTCATGCCTGTTTAAACTGCCTGAAATGGTCCAGCACAGTCACCCAATACAGGGCACAGAACGAGTTGACAGCGGTTCTTGTTATCTCCATCCGGTTTGCTCTACTTTTTCCTCAAAACAACAACAAAAAAATATGCTCCTGCCATCGTGTTCGAGTGGACGGCATGGGCGACCCTCCAAACAATCCGTTCGATCGGTCCCTTCGAGGGCATTGAACGGATGACAGTGTCACCCCAGTTCCGCACGGAGCACAGGGGACGAAGTCGAATGCCTCGGGGGCGCAGCAGCGTATTCGTGCACTTAGGCGTTGTGCCGAGAACCGATCCGCACGGATGATCCGTTCCATACAACGGCGTCTCCTACTCGCGCGGTCTCGGTTTCCTAGCTCGCAGTTATTTGGACAGCGCGATCAATAGACGGAGCCCTGCGATCGCTGGAAGCTGACGCGCGTGAATTCCGTTGTCCCTCCTCCCATCTCAAAGGCTATTTTGCGGTCATGCACAAGAGACGCCATCTTGGGCTTCTAATGTCGCAGTTTTCTTTTCTTTTTGTTAAGACGACAGTCTTAGTTGACTTATAGAACGCGAAAAGTGGAAATCGGCGTCGGGACGAGCGATAAAAAAAAATCATCTAGTGATGACGCCACACGTCTACAAAATTTGCGACGTCATCATGGCGTCGCGTGATGAAGTCGTCATCGTGGCATCGTCAGTTGGACAATTGTGGGCCGCTCTCGGAGCCCCCGAAACACCCCGCGAGGTGTGGAAAGGTATAGTAGGCTCCCACCACGGAGGCAATGTGAAACCACGTTTTGTGCAGAAAGGCTTCAAAGAAGGGGGGTATAAAAAGAGGGAGAGGGATATGGTATGAAGAAAGACAGGGATGTTAGTCAGAAAGCAAGTGCTTGGTTTGCTACCCTGCACTGGGGAAGGGGAGACAGTAAAGTAAGGAATAAGGAATGAGAGAGAGAAAGAGATATGGGAAGCAGAATCCCCCCCACACACACTGGAATGTCACAGTCGTTCGACGAGATGAGTCGCTCGTTTCGAGTCGCCCTAAGTCAGAGGCCAGTGAATCCGTCCGCCCGTCCGTCCGTCCGCCCGCCCGCCCGCCCACCCATCCATCCGTCCACCTACCTACCTACCCACCTACCCACCTACCCACCTACCCACCTACCCACCTACCCACCTACCTACCTACCTACCTACCCACCCACCCACCCACCCACCCACCTACCTACCTACCTACCTACCTACCTACCTACCTACCTACCTACCTACCTACCTACCTACCTACCTACCTACCCACCTACCTACCTACCCACCTACCTACCTACCTGCCTACCTACCTACCTGCCTACCTACCTACCTACCTACCTACCTACCTACCTACCTACCTACCGTGACTGTTGGCTAGCAAATCGTAATCAAGCTAGACTTGATCTCCCAGTCTTTTCCCTTACTCTCGCCTCATCCCAGCTCTCTGTTAGCCTTGCTTTCAAATAGAACTACAAGAAAGTAAAAAAAAAAAAAAATAGCCCACAAACAGTACACGCGGGCACGACGACAATGGTAATATCTACCACAGCGTGAACTAAATGAAGATCTATTCCGCCGGAAGGAAGGAAAAGGGTTTAACGGAGGTTCAGATGGGCGGGTGCTGCCGAGGAAACGAAAATAGATAAATAGGTCGGGTAATAAATGTTTCACGGCGAAAAAATGATCACGACGGGAGGGGGAAGGGGGTGGCGGCCAGAAATTGCGACAAGCCGAATAAACGACCCGGCGGTCGCACGGCTACGAAACTGCCGCGTAACGACCTCCGGAAATCCCGTACGCCATTCAGTTGCCGCTTGGTCTTGAATATAAAATAAAGAAATGAACTAATAAAGTGAAATAGTGTATATTAAAAGAGACCACTTATAAAGAGAGAGAGAGAGAAAGAGAGAGAGAAAGAGAGAGAGAGAGAGAGAGAGAGAGAGAGAGAGAGAGGAGAGAGAGAGAGAGAGAGAGAGAGAGAGAGAGGAGAGAGAGAGAGAGAGAATGGTTTTTACAGAAAGGTAGAGAGGTCGACTTGAGCTATAGTTTGCTCTGGCCTGCTACTCTACGCTGGGGAAGGGTGACTGGGGTGTGAAAGAGTGATGAATGACGATGGTAAGGTAGAGAGATGATATGTTCTTATTAGACTGGGTAACTCTACAGACGTGCATCCAGCCTAGTGGCTTCTAAGAACGCGATGACGGCTCGTATAGCCGCATGT